>CM035159.1:114729576-115248246 GCA_020205615.1 Panax quinquefolius | reverse complement strand
GGAACATCATATTGGTTATCAGATAATGATATAAAAGCAATAAATGTTTTAAGGTGTTACTCGAATTTGTTTTCTTCAAAGATGTGTAACCATGATGGGATGAGTGAGTAGTCGTGTGGATTTCCTCTCACCTTTTCCAACGCTTTCTCCTTCGATCTCCATGCTTTTGGTAAGAGATGACACATTATATTCGACATCATGTCTTCCACAATATCGGTTGGTGTGTATATTTTCTTCAAATTTGTTATTTTTTGCATTATGCATTCAACGACCAACTCACTATTTGCACATGTCTGTAGTCTCCAACAATACATTAATGAGAACAAGTGTGGATATCATCAATTCTCTAACCTTGAACATCTTTTGGTTTTCTTAAACTTGATGCTCTCATCTTCCATTTGCAACTTTCATCGCATACACACACTAGCACAAAGTCTCTATAACTTGTTCGTTGGACTTTGTGTTTTCTATTTTTTCTGATTGAATGCAAATTTCTACAGCTTGTGAGAGGATTTTTTTGTCTGTGTAGGTTTGATGTAATTTTACTTCACGTTCATTCGGATCCGATATTACATCATCATATCGTTCTTCTGCGTATGATTTGTCATGTTGTCTGTCTCGTTGTTGTTCAATAATTTCCATTGCAAGCTGATCAAAGATATTGCGTTCCAAATTGGCATGATTGGGCTTAGTGGAGTGGAACTAGTGCTGAATTCCCTTGTGTTGATCTGATTGGCATTACATCGTGAATTGTAGAATCTTTTACATTTGTCAAGTTATGCAAGATCGTTGTGCGTCCCATTCTGTGTTCAATATCCACAATCAGTGGGAATTTACCTTGTTCATCAGATTTTCTACTCATTTCCAGAAAGAATTGTAAGGTTACTTCATCTGATATACTAATCGGTGGAATGTCGTTTCTAATCTGAAATTTGATTGACAATGTTGTTGCGTTTGTGTTTAGCCGTAATGCACTGCATATTTTGGTTAGCATTTCTTTGAACGAAATTGTTGATGGAACTAATATGCCAGTAACTTCAAATTTGGTGTACTGGTTACTATCACGTGTCTTGTGTCATTGAAATAAAGTACAACCGAATCATCTCCATCATTCTGTCAATGTAATAAGTAATGGTAAGTAACAAAATCAATGTTATCCGATAACCAATATAATGTTAAATAAAGTAACAAGTCAAGATTAGTCAAGAACCAAGTCTTCATCAAGAACCATTATAATGTTACACAAGAATAAAGTAATTATTAGTCAAGAACCAATGCAATGGAACACAAGAATCAAATCATTATTAATCAAGAATATATACATAGTCGTAATAATAACCAATGTAATGTTAGCGATAATTAAGTCAAAGATTAGTCAATAACCAAGTCTTCATTAGTAACCATTATAATGTTACACAAGAATAAAGTCATTATTAGTCAAGAATCAATGCAATGGTACACATGAGCTAATTAATTATTAGTCAATAACCTATGTTGCTTTCAGAACCAATATAATGTTAAACAATGAACGGAAGTCATCATTAGTCAAGAACTAAGTCTTCATCAAGAATTCATTATAATGTTACACAAGAACAAAGTTATTATTAGTCAAGAACAATGCATTGGTACACAAGAACCAAATCAAGATTAGTCAAGAATATGTATATAGTCGACATTAAGCAATGTAATGTTAGCGAAGAATTAAGTCAGCATTAGTCGGTTACCAAGTCTTCATTAGTAACCATTATAATGTTACACATTAACAAAGTCATAATTAGTCAGTAACCAATGCAATGGTACACAGTAACCAAATCATTATTAGTCAATAATCAATGTAATGGTACACAGTAACCAAATCATTATTAGTCAGTAACCAATGCAACATTAGTTAGTACCATTATGCATTAACCAATCCAAGATTAAAGCAAGAATATATATAGCATAGTCGACGGAACCAATGTAATGTTAAGCAGTAACCAAGTCAGCATTAGTCAATAATCAAGTAATAATCAGTAACCATTATAATGTTACACAGTAACAAAGTCATTATTAGTCAGTAACCAAAGCAATGGTATACAATATCCAATTCATTATTAGTCAAGAACTAAATGTAATGGACACAAGAATCAAATCATTATTAATCAAAGAACCAATGCAACATTAGTTAGTACCATTATGCATTAACTAATCCAAAGATTAAACAAAGAATATGTATATAGTTGAAAGAACTAATGTAATGTTAGCAAGAACTAAGTGCATTTTTACATGCAATTGCAATCAAAACATTCATATTGTAATCAAAACATTCATTATTCTTACCGTGTGACCATTTTAAGTGCAAAAAACTTAAGAAAGGTAACCAATATAGTAATTCGTAGTAACAATAGGTAACTATATGATTATAAATTTTAAACTCACATACCTCAGTATTTTTTGATCGAAATTGATGTTGATCTTGTATTCAACAATCACTGCAGTATTTGGTTTCTGATCTTGAAGGCGTTGTTGATTTTGTATGCTATTTTCGATCTTAGAGATGCGTCGCGATAACCGGCTTCGTCTTCTCCGTCGTTGATCTGCAGTATTTGGCTTCGTCTTCTCCGTCGTTGATCTTAGAGATGCGTCGTTGATCTTAGAGATTACGAGTTTAGTCGCGATAGGAGGCTTCGGTTTCGTATTTTGTCTTCTCCGTCGTTGATCTGTTGTTTCGATTTTAAAGTTGCATGATTTTAGGGACGGTTAATTTCAAATATGAAATTGGATAACTGACTGAATAATGACACGTGATTTTAAGCGCGTTATATTGCTTATGTTTTATTTTTGTAATTATGTTGTGTATGTTTTATTTTTGTAATTATTTTCTAAATGTTGTATATTATTGTAAAGGACCCTAACCAATTTGGACCTATATTTCTTCCAAAAAATATGATTTCAAACATTAACCAACTTAAATAAATAAAATAATTAACCAACTCATTTGGTTCTAATTAATATGGGTTGACCCAATAGTTAACCAATTATATTGTTAGGTCTATCATCAATTATACACTTAAAAACAAGAATAAACGTCTATAATTAGAAATTGAAAATCGATATTCGCTATTAAATATATAATACCGGACAACGATACTATTTTCAGCGTCATCCGCTAATAGTAGCGAGTGACGTGTTACTATTAGTAGCGGACATAACACGTCGTCTGCTACTAATAGTGCCAGACGTTAATTAATCTCGACCGTTGATTTCTATATTGAACAATAAAAATGATGTATATATATTTTTTATTTATAACAAATACATGATATGGATCATTATCCATAATAAATGCTTGTTATGAATACTATTCCATTAACTTGTTCTAAGACGACCATACGGAAATCTAATGGCCTAAATTGGTTTAAATTTTTTACGTGCCGCGCCTTGGAATTTCTTTCTAGCGGCTGCGGCATGACTAATTACTGCTTGGAATTTCTTTCTAACGATTAAAACTAAATAAATTGACATCAATTTGAAATTTAAGGAATAAAGTACGTATTTAGTTATTATTAATAGAAAATAAGAAGCGATGCATATCAAGACAAAGATAATTCTCGAGTAGCAAGAGGTGGATAATTAAGTGGCCTCGCTGTGCACGCAAGTACACGTACGAACAAGGTGACAAGACAAAGATAATTCTTGAGTTAGCTTAGCTTTTGTAACAAATTCCATTTCCCATCATTATTACTAGTATTATTATTTAAACAATTCTAATTGAAGCAGGCCGTAGATACCTTGGCCTTTTCAAGAACAGAGGTATATTCTCAACCCTCCAATCGCTAGCAAAGTAATTCGTTTTCAAATGGAGTAATGTATCTAATTTATTTCTTGACATTAGATTAGAATAATAAACATGCATAAGAATGAGAACGCGTTATCTTCTCAATTACAAGCTTGTATTAAAGATAATATATATGCTCGGCAGCTGCAATTGTCTGGTGTGTATATACATCTTCCTTCAGGTTCTAACTTACATAATACAACACTTCAGCACTGACCCCTTGTGCTCGATCCTTGTCTCTTCACTGCCTGAGAAATAAAAACAGCTTTCTATAGTCAGGGTCTTCATTACAAGACTGAGCAAATAGCAACTGCTACTGCAACAAGCACATCAAATGTAACATGAGTTATGGTACAGCTTGCTCATTTAGGTATTAGAAGTTGAAGTTTTAATATTATACTTGGCATGAAACAGCGGCAACTGACACAATCACATTATCTCATCTTCTTAACAAATTCTCTTTCATATTATCTCTTGGTTATTGATACGCATTAAATGATCACCGATGATCAAGTGCCACGAGTCACAAACCCTTGAGGGTATTTTGGATATTTTGCTAACTGAGGCCTTATTATAAAACAAAGACAATTGGGAATAGGGCACAAAATACATTCGGCTTATGGAAGGTTCAATCATTGGCTGACCAAACCCACAAAAAAGAGAAAACCTCAAGGATACTACACCATGGGATCTCCCCTAAGGGTATAAATAGCCAACTCACATTCATTGAGCATTGAGAGAGTTCCCAACTTTCAAGTCATTACTTCAGCCTACCTACTCACTTGTTCCTCTTTACCTCACTTCATCCCTTGTCTGCCTTCAGCATTGGAGTAGCCTGAAGGTAACCTCCGTTCGCTCTTCCATTCATTCATTTTCATTGCATGTAAATTCATCCCCTCCTGGGTCATAACAGCTCATCACGAGCATGCTAGTTCCACTTCAATCAACCCAATCAAAATTCAAGACTGTTACAATAGACAAACCAATCTCCTCGAGAAAAGATGCTAAATCACATCTCATGAACTAATGAATAGCACATATGTATCATAGTTTGCCTAAAGCTACAACCTTGAATGACATAAAAAGTACTCAACATAGAGTAATGCAGAAAACTAAAAAGTGAATTGACATACCTTCTGGAGGTTGAGCTAGTTTCCGATTATGTGGAGAGGTCATTTCTTTCTTCAGTTGAATTAATATATCCTCCATTGTGTACTCCCTTTGCCAATCAGCAAGCATGGGAAAAAGTTGTGGTTCAACCTGTAATTTGGCATTACATAAGCTTAGTTACAACATTTAATGGCATAAAATGTAATTCAAGAATCGAGAAGCAAATACCTACCATACCAGTTTCCGGATTAACACCGCTCATGTTTATCAGAGTTTGAAACCTTACACTTGGCGGTTTATCAGGATATTCTTGACCACAGAAAAGTTTCAACTGATAGATGCGTCCATCATGAATGGTCTGGTATGCATAAATTAACAGTATGATGTCAGTTTCCATCTTTCATGGCGCATTCTTAGCAATTGGCAATGCCATAATCAAGCACTTAATCTAAAATAGTGAAAGATTTTACACCAAAACACACACACACATAAAAAAAAGCTAAAATTAAAAGTGTGACTTGCTGGTCCTGTTGATTTTGTGGTTATTGTTATCTTGTTAGTACAAGTTCTCTCTTTGGGCTATTGCCTGGTACTCGTAAACGGCTTTGGCCCAAAATTTTTTGGCCAAAGCCTGTGGGCTTAAACATTGGGGTGTACACTTTGTGCAAATACTTTCAAATGTTATGTATCCATTTTCCCCAAAACCCTCAGTTAAGGGGGGATGTAATGCAGAACAAAGTTCTCATTTTTCTTTGTCGCAAATGCCAGCAATTATGCTTGCATAATCCTGAGCTAACAGCAGATGTCATTAATAACCACCAAAGACAATTTGAAAGTTGAAACATAAATGGCATCACATAAGAAAACATAGCTAGAGCTAGATGTTCAAGTTATACATTATTACCAGAGTTACTAGATACTCTCATTGACCTACCACGTATTGGTACTTGCGGACCTAAACATGGTACTCTCACGCTTTAAATTTAGCGTACCGCAATATTTCTTTGTTGTTTTATCTAGAATTGCACAAAATATCAATATTATAACTTAGTATTGAATGCTCAAATATTACATTTATACTAAATTATCTATAAAACAATCAACTTGTTGATTCAACTAGAACTCTTTTCATAGGTTTATTATATTCAGACTCTAAGAGAATTTCTAACTATAAGAACTTATTTGAAGATACCCTAGCTTATTGCATTTAACTATGTAGCCTACCGCGTACTGAACGAATCACATTTCATGTAACCCTGGTTATCACATTTCGACATATAGAAGGATAGGAGAAATGACTGCATAAAGAGGTGATATTAGAGTTTAGAAGAAGCTGTTCAGTAATTAATCATACAATATCTCTTTAAAGACTATACCTTACAAGTGGGTTCACCAATAGGAACAAAATTAGTTTTTAACCTATTAATTTGAGTCAAATATGTATACTATCTTCACTTCAACTCAGCCAACTCAAGCATGTGTATATGCGACTTTTGATCTCATTCTCTAGTCTTGATATCTAGTTACCAGACTTTGAATTAAGAAATCTAGATTTAGATAGCGTGATTATGATCAACAAAATAACAAGCCACCATACTGCCATTATCACAAACTCCACAATATATGCCCATCTGAAAAGAAATGCAATTCATGTATACAGTCATTGTCAATAACGTGGAAAAGAAAACCAACGTTAGGAGGACCAATTATAGTCCCAGTCCATGACTGCATGTATAAATCATCAGCATCATCCATTCCATAGCTGACATTTCCATCCCCAATTCCCTTTTCTCCTCTCTCAAGTTCTTCTAGTAATCTAAAGTTCCTCGGAACTGGAAATCAAAAAGTTTAGTTAGTCATCCATACCATGTGAGATAAAGATACATTATGCAAACACCTACTAATACTGATGGAAAAATAGTATAAGTTGACAAATGAAGATTTACATAGAAAGTTTGTACGAGCTGCATACTGCATAGTGATATTATGATCACGCAAACACCTTTGTTGACCAATATAAAAAGAGCTCACAAAAACCCAAGGTTGTACAAAACTAAAGGCGCCTAATGGCCGATAGTAAGGGATAGTTTGAGAAAACAAGCAGAGTGGTGTGAAATTGTTAATGAAAACATCATGAAAGGGAAATGAACTTCAGAGTCCTTTCATATATTTGTCTACAGGCATGCAATAACAAAGAATGAATATGCAAAAAAGATTAGTATTAAAGAAATAGTAAATGAAATTTCTCTCGTCTTTCCCACCTTTTGGAAATAAAGTTTGTGTCCATTTGTTTAGCAAGCATTCCTACAAATCAAATATATGCCTGAATAAATAGATGACCGAGGGATAGGCAAAATGTGAATAATACAGGCTTTGATTTGCAATCCATAAATTGTTTGTGAATCTACTTCCCGTATGCAAATGAGCAATTGAAAGTGGAACATCGTCCTCTTGGCATGGATTGGGTCACCTAAGATTGTTTTCATTTTTTTCTGAGTATATAAATCGTCTTTCTACGAATTGTCTTCCTCTTCCTCTCCATCGTCGTCTATTTTGGAATAACACAAATTATTACTATTATTATTTTTTGTAAGTATATTATCATAAAAAGAAAACCAGTAAAAAGGGCAGAGCTGTGGACAAGTAAAGCATCCCAAACTCAAGAATCCTAAAATCTTGTGTAACTGAAAGCAGCTTCCTATACTTTATATGGTGTGATTCACACAACATATGAAATTACTTCAAAGGCAGTAATACTTTACAAAAATGGCACACAAAACCACATTTGATATCTACAAAAACTTTATTTTCAGCTGGATAAAGAAAAGTAGCAGCTCGGCCTGCAGCTTAATTAACAACTAACAACCTTGAATATTAATTACCACAATTAAACAAACTTCGAAAATGGCCAACTACTTCAAGACTGGAAAAAAACTTCAAATTTAAACAATTACGGAATACCCTCAAGACAGACTGATCAAATCCCTAAAACCCTAATCTGGGTAAAACCTCAACACAAAAAAACCTAACTTTGGCAAACCCAGATGCAATAAGAAATAAAATTACAGCTAAAAAGGATAAATTGCAATGAAATAAAGAAGGGTATGTTGAGAAATTAAAGATTTGAACCCACCAACAACACTTGATCCTTCTAAACCCATTTCTTGCTGCATTCAGGGAAAAATCTAGGGCATTTTAATGCTAGGGAGATTGTTCGGAGAGATACTTGGTGAAATGTTTGTGTGTTTTGGTGTGTGAGAGAGGAGATAACTGAGGTGGGGAAGGTAGAAATGGGGAGGGGTTAATATAAAATTTATTTTGGGTAAGTTACTGAATTGATTAATAGAATATTCACATGCAAATTTGGTTGTATTTTATTGATGGATTGATCAATTTATTTAATAAATAACATCATGCTATCCGGATCCGTAGAAATGGTTCCAACTATTGAAAAAAGACAATATTATATCTACTTCACGCTAAATTGTAATTGGTCAATTGACCAATGTAACTGATATGTATCGAAAAATCACTTCCTGATCTCATGTTAACACTATGTTTAGATTGAAATAATGAAAATAAGAATAAAATGATTTATTTTTATGAAATCAAAAAAAAAATATGTTTAGTTACTATTCAAATGAATTGAACCATTCTTACTCATTCTAAATTTATGAATTTTATTTTTTAAAGAGAAAAAATATGAAATAACTCATTTCAACTAGAATAGAATGAATCATTCCATCATTCATGTCATTCATTCAATCCAACGTAGCATATATTGATAATGTTAATTTTATAGTATTAACTACTCTCCTACTAATCACACCCCTAAAAAGTCCTTGCAAATTCTAGGTGTACTATAGTATTTGGAATTTTGGATTGGAAAAAAGAAAAGAATAACAAAGAAACAGAATTAGAAGGAAGGAAATATCATACGTTGAGTCTACATGGTTATTTATCTGTATATGTTGTTGTTATTTTTTAGTGTTTACTGTGATTGGAGGTTTAGAAATCCAAACACTTATTTGTCTAATAATACATTTCTTTATTTTAAACGTTTATTTTGTTCAGACTAAACGCAATGCATTAAAATTAGTACAGTACGTTTGGAGGTCTAATGGCAAACTCATTGTACCTGTGTATTAATTTGAACCGTTCCCTGAAAAGAACATTTCCTCTTACCATCAGGCATCAGGGGTCAGTAAATCACTATGCTTAGGAATACTAGTATTTTGAATTATTTTTTAAAATATTACTCCCTTCGTTTAAATTTATTTGTCCTAATTTTTTTATTTAAATTTATTTGTCATTTTTTAATACTATTTTTTACCTTATTTTTCAATAATACTCTCATTTAACTTTTTAAAAAATATTAAAAATAGCATGACATACATTGAAAAAAGTAACACTATTAACTTTGTCACATTCATTTTTTCTCCACTCTCCTCTATTTTATTGTTCTAAGAAAGAATTGAGAGATTAAATAAAACAAAAAAGAAGATAATAGATTAATTAATATGGGTAATTTAGAGATAATTTTTTTTTAATAGACGTATACTTTCAAACAATGACAAATAAAGTTATACAGAGAGAGTAACATTTAAAGTTAAGCATGTTTATTCCAAAAAAATTAATAGAAAAATAAAAATAGGTTGGAGAATTGAATTAAGAGGTGTTAATAAGAAAAACAATCTTTTCTAGCCTTAAATAAATTATTCATATCAATATTTTCTTAATGTTAAGTGTTGGGACATGATATTTTATTTATTGGGCCGGATGAATTAAGCCCATTCATTTGATTAAATCTCTTGGATCATTTCTATTGGGCTTGGCCAATTGGGCTGGGTCAGTAGATCTTTTTTATCAGATCTTGAAAGACTTGGTTGGATGGAGTGAATTGATCCATTAGATATTTTAATATCTCCACCTTTGACCGGTAATGATGAAAAAGATATAGCTGTTGACCGAGAGTCTGCAGATCATTAATGTGGATGAGATTATAGTCGGTACGGGATAAACGGTCTCAGAGAAAAGGTTACTGACTTGCATGCGATTAATGAGAACATTGAGGAGTGGGGAAATGTCGTATCGGCATAGCAAGAAAGTCTTCTAAGAACAGGTAACTGATAATTTTATCTTTCTCAATACACTAGATATTTTATCCTCCATAGTTAACCCTTGTGATCGTCTGTACTGACTCTCACGCCTGAGCTATCCCCCGACGGTCGAAGTCGTCAAGCTTTTGGTGTTGATCTTGTTTATTGTGCAGGATCAGGACGTCTTACGTGATTGGGACGTGGCAGAAGATCTTGACGTGAACATTAAATATATGTTAAAAATATTCATATTTGTCAGCTCATCATCAAGTAAAAAACACGGATAATTTTTTTTAATGTACCAAATTGTCCTTCCAAGTACAATTTTGAAATGAATAGTACATGGATTAAATAGGGAAAAAAAATTGTATGACCATGAATTTAACTCGACTATATCTAAGACCGTTAAATTAAAAGTTTGAAGACTTAATTGTTTAGGAGTGTTTTTGGATGGTGAAGTTAATTAGATTTTTCAAACTAATTAAAGGTAAATTTGTATCATCTTAATTTATTGTGTAACCTCAAGTTTTAAGGCATAAAATTTGAGAGGATTATTGTAAGCTCATTATTAGTGATATTGTGGAGATTCGGAGTTCGACATGTGGTTTTTCCCTTTAAGGATTTTCTACATTAAATATTGTATCTTGTTTGTGGATGATTATTTTTATTTTCATTCTCATTATTGAGTTTTTTGATTTCCTATTTAATTACATAAAGAGGAAAAAGTAAATCCTAGAATTGAGATTATTTTAGGTGTATTTTTTTCAAGAGTGTATAGAGCAAATTATTTTTAAAAAATGTATTCCCATAGTTTCAAATCAACTTAAAATTATTTCCTCCAATAAGAATGTGACGCCCCCAAAATTAGGTATACGTCACCCATCTTGGGTCGCCACTTTCATGGTACATAAATTCAAATACAAACTTAATTATACATCTGTCGTGTAACATACGACAATACATAAACTGAGAGTTCTAATAGGAATATTGTCATTTAGACAATATCCATACTCAAGGAGTCCTCATTACATTTATTGTCACACTATTTCACAGAATAGTGAGGACTACTAATGCTATCCTCTGGACCATTACTCCGTTCCCCGACTCGTCCCAGCTATATTCTCATTTTCACGAAGAGAACGGTGAAAGAAAAGGTGAGCTCAACTAGCCCAAAGAAGAAATATTATAACTAAGATAATGCGAATAAATTATCAATAGTCTTCAACAATGTTAAACCGATAAAATACAATAGACAACCAGGTTTAAGCTGCGGTGAATACGCAATCCATTAAAAGAGTCAAGTAGAAAATAAAGTATACTATCTTTTAGGTTTTAAAAGGTTTTCATCAATTTTATCACTAAGACTCGGTTTAATGAATAAACCACAATATCTAATCATTCTGTACCACGGTCAAGGATTTTCATCAAATTATCAATGGTCATGACTATACCGAATCACCCCCGGTCATAATCATACCAAAAACTATCCATCATTGCATTAAAGCCATCGAGGACTTTTTGTCACATCATTTATATCAAGCCATGATTATAAGAATGATCTCCGGTCATAATCATACTAAGTTCATCTATGCACGTAAGCCAAAGATAACATAATATAACATGAGGATGATGACAATGACATAATAATTCAATAAAACAAGTTCAAGAATTAATTTATCCAGAATTATTAACGCCCAAATTATCAACATGATACTTATTTTGTAGAGTAAAATTCAAGAATGATTAGAAGAATATTTCCATGAAAAAGATCTTTGGATGAAAACGAAATATCAAGGATATTCTACTAAATTCATGGAGTATAGAAGTCAAAATTTTAACCAACCGAGTATAATAGCGAATGAAATAACAAAAGAAATCACCATGCATGCGGTACTTCACATAGGCGAGTTATTCCAATGTAATAATAAATACGGAAAAATAAAAGCGAAACAGTGCGGTGTAAAAAACACACACGAGGATATTCCAATAGAATAATAAAGATGTAATAATAAAGAGCGGAACTAGTCCCAAGCGTAAAAGCTAATGTATGAGGATGTTCCAACGGAATAATAAAATAATAGAAGAATGTCACCAAGTATAGGGATTCAGCATATATCTGAGTTATTCCAACAGAATAAATAAGAATGGAATAATATAAAGGATTTCACCAAGTATAGGGTATTCCGCATATCAAAGTCATGTATAGGGTATGCCACTTTTAAAAGTTATTCCAATGAGAATAATAAAGAATGGAATAATGAAGTTCTCTTCATGAATAAAAAAAAATAACACCCCTTACGAGTACAACAAATAATATTCCCTACCTTAGAAAGAATGAATATTGGAAAAGTGAAGTAGCGAGAATACTTTTCTTCTTTTTCTCTATAGTTTCTCTCTCAGAGTTTCAATGAATTCGTAAGAAATAATGAAGGAATGAGCTTTCTATTTATAGTAAAAAAAAGCGAGGGTGGCTCTTGAGTCTTAATGAAGGGTCAAAATGACTCGTAATATTGAAGAGACAACTACTATTCATTGAAGGGTAATTAACCCGAACAATCAGAAGAGGCGATTAACTCTTGGTAATATTGAAGGGACAACTACTATTTACTGAAGGGGTAATTACTATCGATTTACGAAGGTAATTATTATCGACGAAGGTAATTACTATTAAAGAAGGTAATTACTATTGACAAAGGTAAATACTATTGACGAAGGTAATTACTATTCACAAAAGTAATTACTATTCACAAAGGTAATTTCTTATCGACGAAGGTAAATACTATTGACGAAGGTAATTACTATTCACAAAGGTAATTACTATTCACAAAGGTAATTACTATTGAATGAAGAGACTCTTAGATGATGACATATGGGCCCCCCATAAAATAATCAAAACTTACCACAAACGCGTCTCATAATGTGAGACTCTTTATATACATCAAGGATTGAATAAATATTACCACAAATTATTTTATTTTTAATCAACACATTTTTAATCTTTCAACAATTATTAATCATTTATAACTTGTCGTCTCAATTAATAATTTAATACTATAACATATTATCTGAGATGATCTTTGTGACAATAATTGAATCAATAATATAAGAGATATGATGCAACAATTATTGTAGCAATAATTGAGCATAGGTGAGTGACTTTCACGTAAGCATCAATAATCAATATCGTGTGCTACTATACAACTACGGCGACATCTTGTACTTTTACTACTAGGGTAATTCAGCGGTTTTGACGGTAACACCCCTCCGTAGTTATTTTTTATAGAAAAATAATTTTGTCGCTTTCTAACTACGACAATACTTCCGTCATGGGGTCCACTAATGATTGAGTAGTCGCATCGAATATTCCCCAAAAAAAGAATATTCCCCACCAAACGAATATTTTATAACAACTTGCTTACTTTGCAAAATTTATAAATATTACCCACAACTATAACATTATATCAAATTTATTCCATAATATTCAAAATAATATTTATAAAAAAATTCATCTTTATTTATAAAAGTGGGGTCTTACAACCTCCCCTTCTTATGAAATTTAAGCCTCGAAATTAGAAATGCACGATACGATATGATAAAGAGGTGAGAATACCTTTATCGTTAAAAATATTAAATTCATCTTCGTAATCCTACCAAAGATATTCATTAACAATTCATCTTTGCACTACTGTGCCAAAGATATACAATCAGTAAAACCAATAATCTTTGAGACGCGACTTAATAAGTATCACGACCACGAATTATCCATGCACCACCATCGCCATGGATATTCGTGTTTTCAATCTGATCATGATATACTTAGAATAATCCTTGGTCATAATCATACCAAGTCTATCAATCCACTACTACTAAAGATGACTTTTACCACATCCATGAATTAATATTTCATTCTTTGAGACTCATTTCAATAATTAATCCATATCATCGAATCATCCCTACACACTACGTGCCGAGGATATTCATTAGTATCACGACCACGAATTATCCATGCACTATGGCCAAAGATAATCGTGTATTCATTAGTATCACGACCACAAATTATCCATGCACTATGGCCAAAGATAATCGTGTATTCATTAGTATCACGACCACAAATTATCCATGCACTACGGGCAAAGATAATCGTGTATTCATTAGTATCACGACCACAAATTATCCATGCACTACGACCAAAGATAATCGTGTTTTCAATTACGGTTATGATTATACCGAACAATCCCTGGTCATAATCATACCAAGTCCATCTATTCACGTAAGCCACAGATGACTTTCAACACAATATAAGCATGAGGATAATGATATAAAGAATCAATCAAATGAGATAAAGGATAAATATTAAACATTTATAATATAATTTATCCAGGATTCAAGAATATCCCCATGTTATCAATCACTTAATAATCTCATAATCTAATATCATTAATATTATAACAATATTTTAATCACTTCTTAAATTTATAAACAATTTATCTCAATTGTTTACGCTTTACCATATAATGCATTTAATCATTCAAAAATGCCATACTCATAAGATATCATCACCAATTATCAAATCCCTCATCAAAAAAATATGCATATACTCTATATAGGATTCTCTAGCCATAAAATCCTATTTTTAACTTTGTTACTTCACATAACATATTTAACTCATATGTTCGTAACTAAACTATTTTTATGAAAAATACTAAATCAGTCCCAAAAATATTTCTTTTCTGGGATTTAGCATAATATAGTCCCATAATGAAAATACATTTTTTTCGGAATTTTTAAAATTCATTTACTATTTTTCAAAAATTAATTTCTAATTAATTCCTTAAGAAATTAGCCACCTCATGTTTAACTCCAAAAATTCCCTAAATCTTGGCAGGACCTTACACATGTTAATGTGAGCCTCCAGTTTAAATTTCATGGTCATCGGAGTTATAGAACTCCGGTTATAGCATTTTCGTAAAAAAAAACCTAAATATTGAAATGGTCATAACTTGTTCATTTTAAGTCGAATGAGCTCATTTTTGGACAGGAGGTATTTTATAACATATATTTTCATGCCCCAAAAGGCCAAAATTTTTCACATAAATTTAGTGGCCGAAACACCCCTTAAAGTTTTAAGGCAAGTAGCGTTTTTTGTAATTTGCAGCTTTGGACTCTTTTGCTAAATTCAAATTCCACACGAAAATCTACAACACCTTTTCCAAAGTGATTCCACTTGGATAAGCTACAAAACTCATAGATCTAACTCTAGGACTTGACCACACTCAAAAATTCAAAATATAATAGGAGATATGGTCAATTGAATTTCATGTTACGCTTTTTACCAAAATCGATTTTTCAACCCTTTGTGATTTCTAAGAAACTTTCATGTTTTCACATAATAACCACATAACTCATCATAACACTTACTAATACTTCATATACCCATGATTTTCATTAGTCCAATGCTTTTATTATGACTTTCATCATAATCCTCGTAAATGATCCTTTTAGTTGAAGAAATATTTGAGGGTTTAAGAAATGGGTTTTTTGTACTGGGGTCAATACAAAATTCGATTTCACGCTCTAGGGTAGGCTAGAAAATCTTCAAGAATACGTCAAGAAATTTATTAATGATAGAAATATCATTCAAAACTGCTACTCTTATCCAAGACTTGGATAGTACGTTACATTGATACCAACTGTGACTTCTATCCTTTAACCTAGATAACACCTCACAATGATACCTATCAACTTGTCATCATCATTCACGACGTCGCCTACAGAAAGTCTGGCTTCGGTGCATTCCACACAAGGAAGTCAACAACGAAAGGATCGGGGCTCTTTACTTATGGCTTGATATAACAGTGATTAACTTTAGGGTTTGGTTACTTTGAATTCGTATAACAAGTTGGTTAGGAATATGAAAGCTAACAACCTTACAAAAAGAATAATAAGTAGTTAATCAATCGTTTTCAAAAATTACCTCAAAGGCAAGTATTTTCAAAGAGATAAGATCGTGAAAGTGTTTATTTGAAACAACAAGATTAATAAATAGTGGAGGTAACGAAGGTTTCTCCCAACGAAGTTTCAATAGATAATTCAAAGTCTAATTTTTCCGGAGTCAAATTTAAACATTGAACACAACTAGGTAGAATAAAAGAGTGGGTAGAACATGTATTGAATAAAGTATAGACTTCGCAATAATTTATAATTAATTTATCCGTAATAACTTCGTTCGGGTTTTCTAAATAAACGCCTCGCTTAAATTATCGAGTTTGACTTTTACTATAGGTACATTCCACCCTTAAGTGCTTCTTCACATTCCCGATCCATGATTTGAATCATTATTCTCCGATCCATATCGAATTCGGGTTGACCGCTATGCATGGTGGTAATTCGAATTCGATGTTGGTTCTCTCCAATTGTCATCCAAAAGCAAAGTCCATTTCATCTATTTTGGCTTTATTGGATCGGACGTCTTTTTTCTACACTATCAACGCGTCATGCAAACTTTTACCCATGCATAAATCTATTCTCCTTCGTTCGCTTGTTTCTTCTTCAATTTGATCTTTGATTTTTAAATTCTCGATTCCAACTTTAATATCTTACACCCGCCAAAGCGTGATTTTGTTCGAGCATCACATATCGGGTAACCCAATTTTGAATTGTTGTATCCCTTTGTTCCACCGACCGTTTGCCGTTCTTCAACCTCGTTCTTCTAGCTCATTTAACACGATTTTGTAATTCTAAGTTTTGATCATAAATTTCTTCTAACCAATTCTCCTCGGGTTCTCTTCTCTTCCTCTTCTTCCTCACTCTCACCGCTACCTCTGCAACTAGCTCTAAAGGTGCAACAATTAGTTCTTTATTCACTACGTGGATATCTCTAATTTGTTCCTCGTCGACACTAAATTAACCTCGATTAGTGATTAAAGGTGTCACAACGGTCACATTCACTCCATTGTGAATATTTTCACCGCCATTTCAAACACAAGGTAAGCCACAACACAAGGGTTAATTAATATATCAAATATTATCCCTATACTCTGACCGACCAATTAAATAACAAATAAACTTAGGTAGGTCATACTAGCGAAGGAATTCCCCGTCTCTCCCTCCTAGTTCTTATCTCACATCTTAGCTGGGGATCATATCCTAAGCTCGATACCAACCGTGGCGCCCCAAAATTAGGTATACGCCACCCATCTTGGGTCGCCACTTACATGGTACATAAATTCAAATACAAACTTAATTATACATCTGTCGTGTAACATACGACAATACATAAACTGAGAGTTCTAATAGAAATATTGTCATTTAGACAATATCCATACTCAAGTAGTCCTCATTACATTTATTGTCACACTATTTCACAGAATAGTGAGGACTACTAATGCTATCCTCTGGACCATTACTCCGTTCCCCGACTCGTCCCTATTATATTCTCATTTCCTGAAGAGAACAGTGAAAGAAAGGGTGAGCTCAACTAGCCCAAGAAGAAATATTATAACTAAGATAATGTCTGAGAATAAATTATCAATAGTCTTCAACAATGTTAAACCGATAAAATACAATAGACAACCGGTTTAAGCTGCAGTGAATATATAATCCATTAAAAGAGTCAAGTAGAAAATAAAGTATACTATCTTTTAGGTTTTAAAAGGTTTTCATCAATTTTTATCACTAAGACTCAGTTTAATGAATAAACCACAATATCTAATCATTCCTGTACCACGGTCAAGGATTTTCATCAAATTATCAATGGTCATGACTATACCGAATCACCCCGGTCATAATCATACAAAAACTATCCATCATCGCATTACATAAGCCAATCGAGGACTTTTGTCACATCATTTATATCAAGCCATGATTATACCGAATGATCTCGGTCATAATCATACTAAGTTCATCTATGCACGTAAGCCAAAAGATAACATAATATAACATGAGGATGATGACAATGACATAATAATTCAATAAAACAAGTTCAAGAATTAATTTATCCGGGGAATTATTAACGTCCAAATTATCAACATAATTTGTTTTGTAGAGTAAAATTCAAGAATGATTAGAAGAATATTTCCATGAAAAGATCTTTGGATGAAACGCAAATATCAAGGATATTCTACTAAATTCATGGAGTATGTAAGTCAAAATTTTAACCAACCGAGTATAATAGCGAATGAAATAACAAAAGAAATCACCGTGCATGCAGTATTGTGATAGACAAAGTTATTCCAACAGAATAATAAATCTGAGAAAAATAAAGATTTAAACCGGTAAGGTGTAAAACACAGACGATGGATATTCCAATAGAATAATAAAAGGCGAGAATAATAAAGGCGGAACTAGGTCCCACAGAAAGCATGAATGAGGATGTTCAACGGAATAATAAAATAATAGAAGAATGTCACCAAGTATAGGGGATTACAGTACACTGAGTTATTCCAACAGAATAAATAAGAATGGAATAATATAAGGATTTCACCAAGTATAGGGTATTCGCATATCTGGTCATGTATAGGGTATGCCATTTTTTACAAAGTTATTCCAAATAGAATAATAAAGAATGGAATAATGAAGTTCTCTTCATGAATAAAAAAAATAACACCCTTACGAAGTACAACAAATAATATTCCTACCTAGAAGAATGAATATTGGAAAAGTGAAGTAGCAGAATACTTTTCTTCTTCTCTCTATAGCTCTCTCAGAGTTTCAATGAATTCGTAAGAAATAATGAAGGAATGAAGCTTTTTATTTATAGAAAAAAGCGAGGGGTGGCTCTTGAGTCTTAATGAAGGGTCAAAATGACTCTTGGTAATATTGAAGAGACAACTACTATTTCATGAAGGGGTAATTAACCCTTAGAACAATCAAGAAGCGATTAACTCTTGGTAATATTGAAGGGACAACTACTATTTATGAAAGGGAAGTTACTATTGACGAAGGTAATTATTATTGACGAAGGTAATTACTATTGAAGAAGGTAATTACTATTGACAAAGGTAAATACTATGACGAAGGTAATTACTTATTCACAAAGGTAATTACTATTCACAAAGGTAATTACTATTATTGACGAAGGTAAATACTATCGACGAAGGTAATTATTATTCACAAAGGTAATTACTTATTCACAAAGGTAATTACTATTGATGAAGAGATTCTTAGATGATGACATATTGGCCCCCATAAAATAATCAAACTTACCACAAACGTCTCTCATATAATGTAATTTCTTTATATACATCGAGGATTGAATAAATATTACCACAAATCATTTTATTTTTAATCAACACATTTTAATCTTTCAACAATTATTAATCATTTATAACTTGTCGTCTCAATTAATAATTTAATACTATAACATATTATATGTATGGATGATCTTTGTGACAATAATTGAATCAATAATATAAGAGATATGATCGCGGCAATTATTGTAGCAATAATTAAGCATAATGGTAAGTGACTTCTCCGTAAAGATCAATAATCAATATCGTGTGCTTCTTATACAACTCTGGCGTATTCATCGTACTTTTACTCTTGGGTAATTCAACGCTTTTGGCAGAATAACACCTCTGCTAGTTATTTTTTATAGAAAAATAATTTTTTGTCGTTTTCTAACTACCACAATACTTCCGTTGTGGGGTCCACTAATGATTGAGTAGTCAGATTTAATATTCTAAAACAAAAAGAATATTAAACCAAACGAATATTTTATAATAACTTGCTTACTTTTGCAAAATTTATAAATATTACCCACAACTATAACATTATATCAAATTTATTCCATAATATTCAAAAATAATATTTATAAAAAAAATTCATCTTTATTTATAAAAGCTGGGGTCTTACAAAGAACCTATATATATATGTGTGTGTGTGTGTGTGTGTGTGTGTGTGAAGATAAACTAGAGTAATTAATGCATGTTGAACTGGGAAAAACAAGTACTTCATCCGTCCCTAATTATTTGACGTTTTAGAAGTGAACACAAAAATTAAGATAATAATTGGAAAGTATTAAATATAAAACTCATTTGTCTTTAATAACCTTAAATCTTTTGTTGGGATAATGAGAGTTTTGTTGGGATAAGAAGAGAGAAAGAGTTTAAAGTATCAAAAAAATAGGTAGAGTAAAGAGGGGTAATTTTAGAAAAATTGTCATTAATTCTCTTAGATTTGAACAAACGTCAAATATAATTAAGAACAAATAAAAAACTCTAAAACGTCAAATAATTAGATACGGAGTAGTTAATACATTAATTTGTAGTAGTATATAATAGAGATGCGCACAATACTAGATCTTCATACTGGTGATTCAAAACATTGGCGCCCTTAGGGCAACTCCTTTTCTCAGTTTTTGCCTCTTTGGTGATATTGATACTGGTGGGTCTCTACTTATCTCATTCTCTAAGCCTCCCTTTTCATTAATTTGATCATTGCGATATTGGGTAGTTTCTTCTTTCTGCTAACCTCTATGGATCGCGGAAACCTGTAACAATTATGACAAACAATATATAGTTGTTTTACATTTTAGAGATTATATGTATATATATGTACGTTGTTATTAAATACTAATACACGTACTCACTCTTGTTCTTGTTTTAAAATATAATATCAATATCGACTTTTTAAAATCAACTTGAGATATTTTTAACTTCAACGTTGACGACGATTTAATTTTTAGAATTTTTGAGATTATAATTATAAAAATTGTAATCAATGTAAAAAATACTATTGCCTGAAGTAAAATGAATCACATCAATTTTGAGTTTTAAAATATCTCTCATGTTGATGATTTTAAAAAGCCAGATTTAATTTTGCATGTATGGTTCTTTTGGATCCGGTTAACGTGAAGTTTATTTTTTAAAGCGAGTTAATCGATTGGCCAAATAGAATCTTGACATACATGAAGCGCCGCTGCAAGACTTATTTACTAATCGAATTTAGCTGCAAAAACGAACTTTTATGTTAACCGATTCATTTTTTGAGCTAACACCAGGAATTGGAAGGAGGAAAATCCAACTAGTTAATTACCTTGCATGCTATACTGCAATAAACCGAGGTTTGCAAGCTTCTTTTGCAGATGATGCAATTGTGTAGAAATCTCAAATTATGCTGTTGATTGTGATTTTGTTGTGGAGGTTGTTGTTGAGGCCTTTGCTTCAAGAATATAACTTTATCTTTATTTGTTAGATAAGACTAGACTGCATTATATATATAATATTTGAAATTAAGTATACTTTAGAATTATATATACACACACACATTGAAAGCTAAAATTCAATTGACAGTATAGTTGGAATGAAAATACCAACAAATATTTTCCCACCAGTACTGTGACATGGGAAATTAAATAAATCCAAATAATTAATTAAGAATGAGAGAATAATATGATTAAGGGTATGCAAATTAATGGCACTCATAGAGAATTGAATGCCATGAACAAATTTAAATTCTTTTGATTTGATTTTCAGTATGTGATTGTGAGAAACTGTTTCGTGCGATACGGATTTATCCAATTTCAATATACCCCCATGTTCATGAATGAGGGGTGACGTTTGATTTTTATTTTATTTTTTAACTCATGGAGTATTAATTATTTGTCAATATATATCTTAACAAATAACTACAAACCTGAATGCCAGAACAATTGAAGAACTTGCACAAATCTTGACGATTAATAACTTCACAATACATATATCTCCGTATCTGCATGTATATATATTATTTAGAAATTCAATATATACCATAATAAAGATATAACTTTTAACACCTATCATATGCATATGCATAAAACATTTAACTAACGAATTTATGTATGTGACAATAATTTTAATTATGAAAATGATATTTTTCCACGCCACCAACAAAAGAGAAAAAAGAAGAAGAAATTTAATTAGTATTAATTTTAATTCTATATATATATATATATATATATATATATATTGAGTAACGACCGGATAGACAAATTAAAACTAACCTTGACATGATTGTGATGAGCGTGATTAGGAAGACAATTATAACAGAAAGATAGAAGACAATCTATGCAGAATCCATCCACTTTATTCTTCTTAGTGTTGGTGTTTGCATGAACAATACAAGGATTGAAATAGATAGTGGTGTACATAACTTGCAGCCATTGCGGAACTTCAAATTTTCTGCAAATTTAAACGCACGCACGCATGCATGCATGATGATTAATTAACTTTAGATTGTACTTTAATACTAGCTACGTACAATTTATTTAATTTTCAGTAAGTTATATATATATATATATATATATATATATATATATATAGGAAGCCATTTCCATATAATAGGTTCTTATATAGTCTTGCATCTAACACTTACTTTTTGGATAGTTGATAAACTTATTGGAAGGTGAGATTGAAACATAAATATCTTGTAGTAACAAACATCGCTTTTACTTTTATTTTAATATGAGGACCCATATATAGTCAACATGTTGTCGGTTTGTTTAACTAAAAGCGAATTTTTAATATTAAATAATCTGAATAGAACAAATTTACTTAAACTTGTATAAAAAAAAAAAAAAAAAAATTCCAAACCGTAACAAGCTCTTACGGCTTATAAAAAAAAAAAAAAAAATTCAAAACCGTAACAAGCTCTTACGGTTTGTAAAAAAAAAAAAAAAAAAATAAAAATTAGCAAACCGTAACAAGCTCTTACGGCTTGTAAAAAAAAAAAAAAAAAAAAAAAAATTCCAAACCGTAAGAGCCTCTTCCGAAACTGAAAAAAAAAAAAAAAATAATAATCTAATAGTAAGAAGCTCTTAGAAACTAAAAAAAAAAAAAAATATTTGTTAGTGCATCCTCTCCGTTCATTTATTTAAAAGAAATCCCCCTTCCCTCATTGTCACAAGTAACCAAATATTTGTTATAAAAAAAAAATATTTATATACTAATCTTAATAAAAATATTTGTTTTTATAAAATATTTATTTTTATAAAATATTTTATATTCTTTATTTGTTATTATAAAATATTTGTTATTATAAAATATTTGTTTTTATAAAATATGATACATATATTTGTTATTATAAAATATTTTATAATAAAATATTTGTTATTATAACAAATATTTGTTATAACAAATATTTATATACTATTATGTTGTCATTAACAAATATTTGTTAATAATATTTGTTATAATAACAAATATTTTATTTATATACTAACAAATATTTGTTATAATAACAAATATTTTATTATAAAATATTTTATAATAACAAATATATGTATCATATTTTATAAAAACAAATATTTTATAATAACAAATATTTATATACTATTATGTTGTCATTAACAAATATTTGTTAATAATATTTGTTATAATAACAAATATTTTATTTATATACTAACAAATATTTGTTATAATAACAAATATTTTATTATAAAATATTTTATAATAACAAATATATGTATCATATTTTATAAAAACAAATATTTTATAATAACAAATATTTTTATAATAACAAATAAAGAATATAAAATATTTTATAAAACAAATATTTTATAAAACAAATATTTTATTAAGATTAGTATATAAATATTTTTTTTATAACAAATATTTGGTTACTTGTGACAATGAGGAAGGGGATTTCTTTTAAATAAATGAACGGAGAGGATGCACTAACAAATTTTTTTTTTTTGAAGCCTAAGAGAAATTCAACCTATTTAGGATGATTATTTTTTTTTATTTTATTTTATTTTATTTTTTTTTGTAAGTCGGAAGAGCTCTTACGGTTTGTATTATTTTTTTTTTTTTTTTGTTTTGTGTTTAAGCCGGAAGAGGCTCTTACTGTTTGGAATTTTTTTTGTTTATTTTTTTTTTTTTACAAACCGTAAGAGCTTGTTACGGTTTTGAATTTTTTTTTTTTTTTTTTTTTTATAAGCCGTAAGAGCTTGTTACGGTTTGGAATTTATTTATTTATTTATTTTTTTTTATAAGTTTTATTATGTCGCATTCTACGTATTATATTAATATTAAAAATTCGCTTTTTAGTTAAACAAACCGACAAATACGTCGACTATGGTGGGGTCCTCATATTAAAATAAAAGCTAGTGATAAGTTGTTACTAATTTGAGTATATTTATATTTCAATCTCACCTTCCAATAAGTTTATCAACTATCCAAAAAAAGGGGTGTTACATGATGATAAGATATAAGAATTCTTTATGGAAGAAGGCCCCATATATATATATATATATATATATATATATATATATAACATCAAGACTGAAATCCGAACAATTGTGTATCGTATCAGATATATAATAATTAATATAGTAGATCGATCTCAACTAATTATATGAAAATTAAATAATATAGTAGATCATCTCAACAAAGTTGTTTATTAATTTTATATATATGAATTAATTCTGAATGACAGGCTAATAATAAAGAAAATGAGAAAAACCAAAGAATATTTGTACTTCATCGTGTTGTGCTGCTTGAAGTCCTTTGACGCCAGTGGTCTCTCTCATACATACTACTCCTTATGAGACTCTATTACGTACGCCGTCACTATTTCTATTTCTATATATATATATATATGACCCAGATTAATAGGTATCACTTGAGATAAAGTTGAGTGCAATACATATCCCAATATATAGTTGCTGGAAATATAAAAAAAGGGATTTAAAAATAACTAGAAATAAAAAGAACTATCTTAATCAACTAAATATATTTCTAATATAATCCAATGGAAAAAATATCAAATTTAGTGTAATATAGATGATTAAGCAATTTTGAATATCAAACGTCTTTTAGCAAATACTATATATAATTCACTAAGGATCTATTATGTACGGTATGGTAAGAAAACATAAAATTATATATATTAGACCATGTTTTGTATTGAATTTCCATTATTTCACCGTTGCACTCAATTCATATAGTTCATTTAATTCTAATGCTTTCAATACAACTTCTTGCCCAACTTAATTTTGACTATGTTTTAAAAGTAAAAGTAGTAGAAGTATATATTATGCACTGCGAAAATCTTATAGTTTATCATAATTGCGAAATATATATATACTAACACAAGATATGGGATACAATTATAAGGGAAGTTCACTTATTATATCTCTCTCCAAACGATAATCACTATTATTTATCTATTTAATTCAAAACTAAAAATCTGACACAAGCATTTATAGTATATATCAATTTTCATTTTAATAAAATGACTTATAAGTATAATGTTTTAGTACATGCTAAGAATTTAAGAATGAAAATTTAATGCTAGAAATAAAAAGTAAAATATATTGATAATATTATGTAATATGAGGGCTAATGACTAAAACTTTTCAAGTAATGTACTGTTACTTTAATACAATACACATTTTTTAGATAATATTTTTTTCACTATTTAATGTCCCTTTCACTCTCTGGCATTAGAAAATACAAACACAAAATAAATTCTTCACTATTTCATCATATTCAATTCGAATTTTATATATAATCAAAACTTGCAATACCCAGTATGCCACATGACAAAGTAGAATGTAAGATACTTTACACTCTTATACCTTAAAATTTTCAATTATTCTATTTTGTACATAAATAATTATTGATTAATTTGAATTGAAAGTTCATTATAATATTTATTTATCTTGCTAATTAAGTAGTTGTTAACTTGTTACTAGTTTTTGTTCTTTGTTTTTTAATTGAGGTTTTTCATTCTTTGAGACTTGAATTGTTTATTTACTAGTGAAGTTGGTAAGTATTTTCAGCTACAAATCTTATTAAGACATCATTGCATAATAAGATGAGAGATTGGTAGATGAATTCTTGTCACATACATAGGAAGAGACATTTTTAATACTATTGACAGTGAGCTGATTTCGAAACGGTTTTAGTATATGAGGAGAAGATAATTGAAAATCACTCCTTTAAAATGCTTTTGTGCAAAAATAATGATTGATATTATCAATTTATCATATTTAACATTTTTAAAATTTATTATTATTCTTTATTTTTTTTTATACTTTTTTGTATTAAATCTCTACTGAGGGTAACTGCTTTGAAGGAAGATTTTTGGTGGGCCCAGCCGGATTTAACATTTTGGATTGGATGAATTACATATTCTATTACATTTTTAAGAATAATTACAATAATAGTGCCTTCATAAAATTTTTGTACAACTAATACACTTTCATATAGTTATTTACAATACTAGTGCAATTAGGATTCCTTAATTTAAGGAATTAGTATTCAATTAGAATTCCTTAATTTAGGGATTAGTTATGCTTCTTCTATCTCTACTCATTATAACAACTGCATTCAACTGAATCTAAAATACTGGATGATGGCATATATTATGACAATTTGGAGATTGATGGAGACAAATGATATTTGGAAAGTGGGTGGAATTTCAAAGAGGTGCATACACTACGTGAAGGAGTACATGACCCATGATGGGTTCCGGTCGGATTAGAGATAGATGGTCGTAGATAATTGATGGAGTTTGCAAAGCGGTGAATGTGGTGAGCGCCTTGGAATGATGCTTGGGTTTTGATATTGATGAGAATCTGCTATCCAATGTGCCTTACTATGCGGCTCTCGGTTACGAGTGAGTTATTCAAATCCTTCGGCTCATTGTCATTGGCTTAGTTGAATAATCAGAATTGAAGTTTAGAAAATACTCTCTGTATTCCAGAGAGAAAGATGAGAATTTATATTTCATGTTAATCTCTAAAATAATTGTTACGTTTATAGTGATGAATTGATAACTAAACTTTCATATCAAGGTAACCAAACTGTTATATCAAAGTAACCAATCATCCTACCCACTTTCAATTTTTTCTTAGTGCAGTTGGTAACCAAACATTCAGATCAAGGTAAGCAAACCTTCATACCAAGGTAACAAAACCTTCATACCAAGGTAACCAACTGCACTAAGACACCTGCAGTTTTTTCATAGTGCAGTTGGTAGCCAAACTTTCAGACCAAGGTAACCAATTCAATTTTATTAAGTTACCAATTTCGTTGAATGTGATGCAGTTGGTAGCCAACCATTCATACAAAGGTAACCATTTTATTATTTATGAGTAACAAAATAGTTATAAAAAAAAATTCAGAACATTAATAGTTACATCTATTTATTTTTAAACTTTTTGTAGGGCGAATCTTCTTCTTATTCTCATCGGCAACGGAGATTCGCGGCGGTGTAGCGGCGGAGTATGTTAGATGTAACGGCGGACTATTATTTCAAAGTGTATGTGAGGGAGATGAAGATTTGAATTTGAATTATTATTTTGAATTTGAATTTGTTTTTGTTGTTAGATCCAAATATTTGAATTTGAATTATTAATTATGGCAGTTATTTGTCCTTGATTTTAGGTTTCCTTATTAATGTGAATTGTACTATTTTTGTAATAATTACATTCTTTTTGTAATTATTTGGTTGATGTACTTTTCTTATAATTACTTTCTATTTGTTGTATATTTATGTAAAGGACCCTTTTGGATAACGGCTTATACGGATCCGGGAGTGTTGACGGTATTAGTGCAGAATAAGATACGTGGGCTGCAATTTAAGTATGGGCATGGGGAAGAAGAGTCTAATTGGGTTGATGTTGAGCCTGTTCCTGGTGCTCTTGTGATCAATATTGGCGCGATAGGATGAATTACATATTCTATTACATTTTAAAAAAAAATTACAACAATAGTGCACTCATAAAATCTTTACACAACTAATACACTTTCATATTTATTTACAATAGTAGTGTAATTAGGATTCCTTAATTTAAGGATTAGTTATACACATGATTTATTCTCTCTCCTCGTCTATAACAATTGCATCAGTTAATCATCACCATTCTTCTTCATTCAACGTATTCTTTATATATATATATATATATATATATATATATATATATATATATATATGGGCAACATAGTTCCACGACGTCGTAACTTTCTAAATCTGAAAGCCAAAATAGAGGCAAAATAATTCTCCTCCGATGGGTGTCGATGTCATGGGAGAATCGAGTCATCATCCTCATCTCTGAAACCAAGCAAAACAAAATACCCAAAGACTCCTTCCACTTAACCTACACCATTTCTACTCGCACACTCGACGCAGTTATCTCTTCCGTGGAACGCTTTCATCACAACCGTTGATTACTTCTCTTATCTCTACCCTGGCCTTGGATTGATCGTGTCTTCGCTATTGTTTGCATGATTGTCATACCTATATATATATATATATATATATATATATATATATATATATGAGTCAACCAATTGTATATCTTGATAGCTTACCTCAAAATGGAGGTGGGTATGAAGATTAGAAATGGTGCAAGTGGTGGTGGATATAATTAACTCAAACTTTTATACAAGAAGAACTAAAGTGTCTATATAAAAGTAACCAATCATCCTCCCCACTTGAGAAAACATGCATGCATGTATGTATGGACCATGCACTATATATCCCCAGAGAAACAACCTGTTTTCACATTGGCAGACTTCATGGACCGATTCTTGAAAAAGGAGTTGGATGGCAAGACCTTGACAAATTACTACGAACAGGCTAGCTATGAACACACTGAGCCAGAGTTCACTCAAACAAGTACAAATTAAATGCTCAAGTACTCTTTAGCCAAGAATATACCTCAAGCCATGTCTGCAACATCACACGCACAGACATAAAAGAGGAATATTCAAATAGTAGGCTAGCTGTGGCTTTTTGGTGTGGAATAATTAAGTTCGATTCTGCTTTTACAATTAATAGATGAACACTTGTTACTAACCTAGCTCCTTTCTTAAATTATATATGCATGCAAAGTAACAAAGTAGTAGGAATTTATGTGGAGAATATATTATAGTTTAATTTTTTTTATATATAATAGGCAAGTCATCTTTCTTTTGTTATTAAATTTTTGTTGCGCAATATATTCGTAAAGGACCGTATTCCATATATTAGTGGAATCCTGTTCTATGGTAGTCGGTGTTTGATGGGGATGGGGTCAATTAATCTTGTCAGCTAGCTAGTCAGTTGCTTTCCATCAGAAATTCCGAAATAGATGGGAACCGTCCGACTCCATGTTATTTTACTTTACTACAGGTGACTAAAGAACGGATGAAAAAGAGATACAAAATAATATTTATGATCATAATTGGTTACCATTATTGAATCTGTTGGATCATGATATTTTATATTGGGGCGAATGGGTTGGACTTATTTATTTAGTTATTTTATTGAGTCATTTCAGTTGGATTTGGTTAGATGGGTCATCCTTATTATATTGGGCCTAATTGTTGGACCGACCCATTAGATAATTAAATATCTCCATCTTTGACTTGTAATGATGAAAAGAATAGGCTTCTTGTAGAAAGTCTGCAGATCATTAATGTGGATGAGATTATTATAGTCGGTAGTACGGGATAAATAGTGCAGGAAAAAGGTGACTGCCTGCATGCAGTCGGCAGAGATCATTGAGGAGTGGGGGGTTGTGTAATACGGCGGTGAGTGGGTGGCGCGATGGCAAGATGCGAGAGTATAACATAGCAAGGAAGTCTTTAAGCAAAAGTTACTAATAATTTTATCTCTCTCAATATACTAGAAATTTTATCCTCCATTGTTAACCCTTGTGATCGCTTTGTCTTGACTCTCACGCTGAGCTATCCTCGACGGATTCGGCCGTCAAGCTTTTGGTGTTGACTGTGTTTAGTGTGCAGGATCAGGATGTCTTACGTGATTGGGAGGTGGCAAAAGATCTTGGCGTTAACATTGGCGCTAGAAGGAGGGTGGTGTTCTAGTGTCATTGAGTTTTCAATCACAAGTTTCCATTTGTTCTACTTCGCAAGATGGTGAGGAGTAGAGATAATACACCGGAAGGACAGTCAGAGGCTGTAAGTTCATCCTTGCCTCGTGTTTCAGTTAAGGATCGTCTAGGTCCTTCCAAAAGTGTTCATGAGAGTACGGCTTCCAAGCATGATACAGGGGGTTCTCGTTCGAGAACCCATGGTGAAGCTCGAAGAAGGTTGGTGTTTGCTGATGGTGGAGGTCGTGACCAGGATAGAAGGCGGGTAAAGGGTTCACCACCTAGAACTCATCACCGAAGTGGTCAAGATGATAAAGCTGCTAAGTTGACGAAAATGGCGGACGAGACAGATAAGGCTTTAGAGGTTCTTTTGAAGCAGAGGGAGGACATAGCCGAACAGATGCTTCGGATTACAGAGTTGAAGGACGAGAGGTCTACCTATGTGGAGTCTAAAAGACATAGCAAACCTAGAAGTGGGCAGCGGAGGGAAGGGAAAGAACCTGTCCATTCTGGTAATATATCGCGGGGGCGACCTCAGGAACGAAGGAGATCAAGGAGCAGAACTCCTGAGGTGTCAAAGAAAGCACTTCTGGTTATGAATTCTCAAGGTCATGATGGAGGCAGACAGAGGAGCCGGTCAAGAGAGCATATACCTGAGAATAGAAGGGGAGAACACCATCTTAAATATTCTCACAGGGATGACGGGGCCACACGCCGGAGTAGATCCAGAAGTCCATCAAAGGCAATGAGATCTGACAGAGGAGGTCGGTGTGACGCCCCCAAAACAGGTATACACAACACCCATTCTGAGTCGCCAAATACATGGTACAAGAAGCAAACTACAACTTCAATAATACAAATGTCGTGTGAAATACGATAATATATATTGTGAGTTTAAATACGAGATATTGCCATCTAGACAATATCCACACGCAAATAAATCCCCATCATAATTATTGATACATTATTTTACAAAAATGGTGAGGACTACTAAACAACTCTCTCTAGAACCTTCATTCCATTACCTTTAGTACTCGCTACATTCTCGCCTCCACGAGAAGAAAAATGGAACAACAAGGAAAAGGGTGAGCTCAACTAGCCCGGTAAAGAATATTATGACTAAGATAATATACAACAAATTATCGTTAGTCTCCAACAGGGAAAAATCGATAGAATCTGATGAAATGACAAGTTTCGGATCAATATTCGCGGTGAAATAATAATTCATAGAAGAGTTACGTAGAGAATGAAATCTACTATAATCTATGAATTTAACGATCCATCATCAATATTTTATCCTGTAACATCAATCGATATTCATCTCAAATCAATTATTCATCTTTGCACTACGAGCCAAAGATATTCATCAATCGGTCGTATTCATCTCAACTTTTTGTTCATCTTTGCACTAAAGGCTAAAGATATTCATCGATCGGTCATGTTCATTTAAACACTGTTCATCTTTTTACTACTGAGGCCAAAGATATTCTTCAGAAATCATTCATCTTTACCTTCTGAGCCGAAGATATTCTTGAGAAATCATTCATCTTGCCTTACGGGCCAAAGATATTCAATAATATCATCATTTAAGACCGAGGATGATGAAAAATATTTTTAAAGAAGCGAATCCGGTGAAACAAAATGACAAGAATTAAGGATTAAGGATTCGTACTTTATTTTATCCATGTCCAACAATACCTCAAAAATAATCATAGTGGTGTAAAATTCGAGAATGATCAAAACATGGATACAATCAAAGCTAGTATCCGAATAGATATTTTGGACGAAAAGAAGAAATTTTATTTTCGATGAATAGTCTTGGTATCGTGAATAGTCAGAGTATCGTGAATAGTCTCAAGTATCGTGAATAGTAACTCAGACACCAAAAGATAGAAATTCCACAAAAACATCTTCACGCTTCATGAATAGTACTCGTGAATAGTAACTCGTGAATAGTAACTCATGAATAGTAACTTCGTGAATAGTAACTCATGAATAGTAACCCGAGCATGAAAAAGTTCCAAATTTGATAAAAACTTGGATCAACATTTCAAAGATAATGATATTGAAGAAATAATATCATTACGAAAAAAATAATATCCCTTACCTCAAAGAATCGATTGCCGGAAGGAAAGGTCGGAGTGATCTTTGAATGAAACTTATCTTGACAAACAACTCTCAAAGTATCTAAATACTCACAAAATACGCTTAATAATATAGAGAGAGAAGAGAAAACTTTATTTTTGGTGTGATTTTCAATTTAACTTAGCCCTCTATTTATAGGAAAATGTTATAGCACGCAAAAGCGGACTTGATTCTACACACGATGGCTTTACACGCTACTATTGCCACCCACCACATTTGAAATAAAATTCAGCACATTTTTCACCAACCAAAAGTGGGGCCCACCAATTCTAGAATTTTCCACCAAAATCATTTATAACCTAATTTCTGAATCAGTCACCTCTTAAAATTCATAATAAATTATACGCTAATCTTTAACGGTTCAAAATTTGTGGACATATACTCAACTTATATATGTATAACATATCCAAAAATTACAACGATCCAGCTATTCGGATTAAATATTATAACTCACACAATGAAGTCGTAATAACACCGATTTGATCTTTTAATACCTCAATCCGACAAAATACAAACAAAACATCTCAGCATTAATTCCTTCATTAATAACCACATAAATAAATCCATCATTTATATTCATATAAAATAAATATTTCCTTATCATATGAATCAATAATTAATTATTCACAAATAATATTACGAATAACATTTATATGACAAAGTGCGTTCCCAGGAAAGAGGGGCTTTCAATAAGGATCTCTCCTTCTTGGGCGCAATTAGGTGACCAAACCTCTCTTAGAAGCAGAACTTTCTAGACATTGCCAATAATGTTATCTAATAATATTATTCAAATAATATGAATTATTGATCCGATAATGGGAAATCTTGTGCTTGATGACAATTATTGAAACAACAATAATATAAAATATCAACGCAACAATTATTGAATCTATAAAATAAACTATTGAGCAATAATTTCTTTGTAACAATTATTGAGTAGTGCCTTCTTACGTAAGAATCAATAATTGATGCAATACTGGTGTCTTCTTGTTTAACAACGCGTATTAGTGTGTTTTAACCGGCAGGGTATTCAACAAAGATTACTTGGTAACAATTACGCCGTTATTTTTAAACAACTTATATTTGTCGTTTTCCTCATCCAAACTCTTTCCGTTATGGGGCCCACACATGGCTGCGCCATCGTACGAATATTCCCCGACAGTACGAATATTCCATGACCAAACGAATATTCCCCGACAACAATGAATATTTTATAACCACTTGCTTATTTTGAAATATTTGCGTATTTAACCCTTAACTATCCACATTAATCAAATCAACCCTTACTATTTCAAAATAATAAATAAAGGAAATTCCTTTTATTTAAAAAAATTTGAGGGTCTTACAACCTCCCTCCTTATGAAATTTCGTCCTCGAAATTGGCGTACGATACACTGGTGTGTTTGAAAAGGTGAGGATACCTCGCTTTCATTTCCGTTTCAATTCGTGTCATTTTCTATAGCATGATTCCTCCACAAAACTTTAACTTGTGATATAACCTTTCTTGGCGTAGGACATGCTCCTTCCTATCCAAAATCTTGGCGGTGTACCTCCTCTCATCGTTAAGTCTTGGCTATCTCGTCCGGTTCTAACTCTATAACGTGGTTGGTCTTTCACATATTCTGAATTACCGATATGTGAAACACATTATGAACACGAGACATACTCGGAGGTAACGCAAGTCTATAGGCTACATTTCCTACTCGGTCAAGAATTTGAAATGGACCAATAAATCGTGAATTGAGCTTTCCTCTCTTCCTAAATCTTGTAACTCCCTTCCATGGAGCAACTCGCAATAATACATGATCCCCTACACTAAATTCCACGTCCTTTCGATGAAGATCCGCATAACTCTTTTGTCGATCTTGTGCCGTTAGTATACGTTGTCGAATCATTTGGATCTTTTCGGTAGTCATACTTACTAACTCGGGTCCCAACAATGTTGCTTCACCCACTTTATCCCAACATATTGGAGAACGACATTTTCGTCCATATAATGCTTCGAATGGAACCATGCCTATATTTGTTTAATAACTATTGTTGTATGAGAATTCCACCAATGGCAAGTACTTATCCCAACTTCCTTTGAAATCTAGGACACGAGTCTTAATATATCTTCAAGAGTTTGAGTAGTCCTTTACGATTGCCCATCCGTTTGAGGATGGTATGCCAGCCCAGATAAATGAAATTCGTGCCCATAGCTTTTACAAACTAACCCAAAATCATGAAGTGAATCTTGGGTCACGATCCGAAACTATGGATCTGGGCATGCCATGCAACCTCACAATCTCATTTACGTCATACTAGCAAGGCGTTCAAGTGAATAAGTCTCCGTGATCGGCAAAAAAATGAGCGAGACTTGATTAATCTATCAACAATAACCCAAATAGCATTGATGCCTTGAGAAAGCCGTAGGAAGACGTGTAATTGAAATCTATGGTAATGTGTTCCCACTTCCATTCCGGAATCTCAAGTGGTTGCAGCGGACCCTTAGGTACTAGATGCTCGCCTTTTCTACGTTGACAAGTTAAACACATTGAGATAAACTTTGCAATCTCTCTCTTCATATTGTTCCACCAAAATGTATGTCGAAGATCACGATACATTTTAGTACTTCGAGGATGGATTGCAAATGGTGTATTGTGTGCCTCCATCATAATCTTGTTCTTCAAATCGAGTCGTTAGAAACACAAAGTCTAGAGTGGACTCAAGTATTCCTTCTTCATCGATTCTCGTTTAGGAATAGCTCCTTCTTGTACTTTCTTCTTCATACGCATCATTTCCGGGTGCGGTGGCTTGAGCAACCTTAACTTTTTCTATTAAAGTTGGCTCTATGCGTATACTTGACATCATCACTTTTCGTTCCAAGATATGATCTTTCTACTCAACACGCCATTACCACGTTCGCTTTTCGAGGATGGCGTGGTCGAGAACATGTCTTTGAAATGAGTCTCTCTTGAGTTCTTCAAGCTCTTCCCACAATCCTTGCTCCATTCGAATTTTGTATCTCTACGAGTCATTTGCGTTAATGGAATAGCGATTCAAGAATATCCTTCAACGAATCTCCGATAATAACCAACTAAGCTGAAAGCTACGTATTTCGATTCTTGACTTAGGTTGCTCTCAACTATGACTCATATCCCAATCTTGGATAAGACGTCACAATGACACCTATCGGTTTACTATAAATGCGAATATGGCGTCCCTTACGGAGAGTGCGGCTTGGTGAATTCCACAAAGGAAGTCACAAGATAAAGGCTCGGTACCAAATTCTATAGTTGAATTTTAACTCACGAAGTTGATAGAGCCATCCGATATGAGATTTTAGAAATGAGTTTTTGTCTTAGGGTTCAAAGTCGATACAATATTTAATATCGGGTTTTGGGAGTAAACCAAGAAATTCTTCAGAAATACGTCGGGAAAATCAATAACAACGGGAATATTATTCAAATCGGCGTGTCTTTATTCAAATCCATAACATGGACTAAGAAAACTTGACATCCGTAATAAGCGAATGACTTCATGGCTTGATATGAAAATGTTTGACTACAATGGTTTGATTGCTTGAATTGAATAATGAGGTTGCTTAGGAATATGAAAACTAACAACCTTACAAAAAGCAATCAATTTGGCATGATGAGTAGTTAACCTTAAAATCACATCAAAAGCAAATATCTCTATAGAAATAAGGTTAACGGGTAATGTGATAGTGCCAACTGAATCAAGCAAGATTTTTTTAAACAACGGATGTAATGAAAGTTTCTCCTAATCTGAGTCTCCATAAATAGGTCAAAGTCTAATTTCTCCGTAGTCGAGTTCAAAGCGTTGAGCGCAAAGCAAAGAGATAAAAGAATGGGTAGAACCCAGGTATCTAGTAAGGTATAAACTTCGCAAGAATTTATAATTAACTAACCCGTGCTAACCGTTCGGGTTCCTCGTATTTTGAATGGTCACGACAAACGCTCTTCCAAGAACCGTTGACTTTGACTTTTACGGGACATCCTTTTGAGTCACCATTCATTGGATCTGGTTTTGATATCGTCTGATCTCGGCGATATGTCCTTCTTTTCCATAATTATAGCATACCTTGGAAGGCTTTAAGCAGTTTGACCTTATATGTCCCTCCTCTCCACATCTCAGTAGCATCTAAGCGGCGATCGTTCTCTTCCCTAGAATTTGTTGATGGTCTTGATCTTTGCGCCGACGTCTTCCGTCATCGTTAAATCTTCTCTTTTAGATTGGACATCTCTTTCCATAATATCAACGCGTCGTCATGCGGCTTTTACCCATGCATCACTCATTCTCACTCATTCGGTTATTTCTTCTTTTCAAATTTCGATTCGACTTTATCATCTTATACTCTGCCAAAGAGTGCTTCTGTTCAAGCATCACGTATCGGGTAACACAAGCTTGAATCGTTGTATCTCTTTGTTCCACGACCGCTTGCAGTTCTTCAACCTGTTCTTCTAGCTCACGAATACGATCTTGCAATTCTACATTTTGATCATAAAATACCTCTAATAAACTCTCTTCTGGTACCTCTTCTTCCTCTTCTTCCTCACTCTCAGCTGTTACCTCTGCGACTATCTCGGGTGCAACTATCAATTCTTCACTCACCACATGGATATCTCTAATTCCTTCTTCGCCTGACATCACATTATCCTAGTTGGCGATTAGAGGTGTCTCCACGATCTCATTCACTCCATTGTTAACGTTTCTCAAATGACCATTCTTAAAAACTATCATAAAACAAGGGTTAATTAAATAAATTAACAAATCACATAATACCCCTATATTATGACCAACCAACAAATAAGCTTAGGTAGGACACCTTAGCGAAGGATTTACTCGTCTCTCCCTCCTAGTTCTATTCCCCGATCTCGCTTGGAGATCATATCCTAAGCTCGATACCAAGCTGTGGCGCCCCCAAAGCGGTATACACAACACCCATTACGAGTCGCCAAATACATGGTACAAGAAGCAAACTACAAATTAATAATACAAATGTCGTGTGAAATACGACAATATATCTTTAATGAGTTTAAATACGATATTGCCATCAGACAATATCCGCGCAAATAAATCCCCATCATAATTATTGATACATTATTTTACAAAATGGTGAGGACTACTAAACAACTCTCTCTAGAACCTTCATTCCATATTTTTGACTAGTACTCGCTACATTCTCGCCTCCTCGAGAAGAAAAATGGAACAACAAGGAAAAGGGTGAGCTCAACTAGCCCAAGTAAAGAATATTATGACTAAGATAATATACAACAAATTATCGTTAGTCTCCAACGAGGAAAAATCGATAGAATACAATAGACAACAAGTTTGGATCAATATTCGCATGGTGAAATAATAATTCATAGAAGAGTTACGTGAGAGAATGAAATCTACTATAATCTATGAATTTAACGGTCCATCATCAATATTTTATCCTGTAACATCAATCGATATTCATCTCAAATCAATTATTCATCTTTGCACTACTGGGCCAAAGATATTCATCAATCGGTCGTATTCATCTCAACACTGTTCATCTTTGCACTAAAGGCTAAAGATATTCATCGATCGGTCGTGTTCATTTAAACACTGTTCATCTTTGCACTACTGAGCCAAAGATATTCTTCAGAATCATTCATCTTTGCACCACTACGGGCCAAAGATATTCTTGAGAAATCATTCATCTTTGCACTACTGGGCCAAAGATATTCAATAATATCATCATTTAAGGCGAGGATGATGAAAATATTTTAAAGAGCGAATCCGGTGAAACAAAATGACAAGAATTAAGGATTAAGGATTCGTACTTTGTTTTATCCATGTCCAACAATACCTCAAAAATAATCATAGTGGTGTAAAATTCAAGAATGATCAAAACATGGATACAATCAAAGCTAGTATCCGAATAGATATTTTGGATGAAAAGAAGAAATTTTATTTTTCGATGAATAGTCAGAGTATCGTGAATAGTCGTGATATCGTGAATAGTGCAGATATCGTGAATAGTAACTCCAACACCAAAAGATAGAAATTCCACAAAAAACATCTTCACGCTTCATGAATAGTACTCGTGAATAGTAACTCGTGAATAGTAACTCATGAATAGTAACTCGTGAATAGTAACTCATGAATAGTAACTTCGTGAATAGTAACTCATGAATAGTAACCCGAGCATGAAAAAGTTCCAAATTTGATAAAAACTTCAGATCAACATTTCAAAGATAATGATATTGAAGAAATAATATCATTCTGAAAAAAATAATATCCCTTACCTCAAAGAATCAATGCTTACGAAGGAAAGGTCGGAAGTGATCTTTGAATGAAACTTTGTCTTGAGCAAACAACTCTCAAAGTATCTAAATACTCACAAAATACGCTTAATAATATAGAGAGAGAGAGAGAAAACTTTATTTTTGGTGTGATTTTAATTCTAACAGCCCTCTATTTATAGGAAAATGTTAAAGACGTAAAAGCAGACTTGACCTGCTACCTGATGGCTTTACCTGCTACTATTGCCACCCACCACATTTGAAATAAAATTCAGCACATTTTTTCACCAACCAAAAGTGGGGCCCACCAATTCTAGAATTTTCCACCAAAATCATTTATAACCTAATTTCTGAATCAGTCACCTCTTAAAATTCATAATAAATTATACGCTCATCTTTAACGGTTCAAAATTTGTGGACATATACTCAACTTATATATGTATAACATATCCAAAAATTACAACGATCCAACGGTCGGATTAAATATTATAACTCACACAATGAAGCTGTAATAACACCGATTTGATCTTTTAATACCTCCAATCCGACAAAATACAAACAAAACATCTCAGCATTAATTCCTTCATTAATAACCACATAAATAAATCCATCATTTATATTCATATAAAATAAATATTTCCTTATCATATGAATCAATAATTAATTATTCACAAATAATATTACAGAATCACATTTATGACAACCAGTCGCATTTCCCAGAAGAGGGGCTTTCAATAAGGATCTCTCCTTCTTGGGCGCCGCAATTAGGTGACCAAACCTCTCCTTAGATGAGAACTTTCTAGACATTGCCAATAATGTTATCTAATAATATTATTCAAATAATATGAATTATTGATCGATAATGGGAAATATCGTGCGGTGACAATTATTGAAACAACAATAATATAAAATATCAACTATAACAATTATTGAATCTATAAAATAAACTATTGAGCAGTAATTCTTTGTAACAATTATTGAGTAGTGCCTTCTTACGTAAGAATCAATAATTGATGCAATACTGGTGTCTTCTTGTTCAACAACGCGTATTAGTGTGTTTTAACCACCGGGTATTCCAACGATAATACTTGGTAACAATTACGTACGATTATTTTTAAACAACTTATATTTGTCATTTTCCTCATCCAATCGCTTTCCGTTATGGGGCCACACATGCATTTAGCGCCATCGCGAATATTCCCGACGCAGTCACGAATATTCCATGACCAAACGAATATTTCAGACAACAATGAATATTTTATAACCACTTGCTTATTTTGAAATATTTGCGTATTTAACCCTTAACTATCCACATTAATCAAATCAACCCTTACTATTTCAAAATAATAAATAAAGGAAATTCTTTTTTATTTAAAAAAAAATTCGGGGTCTTACAGTCGGTCCACTCAAAAGAAGAAGGTGTCTCCAGAGAAGGAAGTCTCCTCGAAACCAGAAGGTGTAGAATTTTTGGTGAATGAGTTGAATGAGCTTCAAAAGCAGTTAGCGGAGGTTCAACAGGTGAAGGACATCCCGAGAAAGAAGGTGTCTCCTTTTTCCTCGGACATTCTTAAGGAGAAGGCGGATACCACCAAGAAGTTACCTCATATGGAGAGATATGATGGATCAGGGGATCCTTATGACCACAGCCAAGCGTTCGATAGGCTGATGGACTATTATGATTTCATCGATGCTGCCAAGTGTCACACGTTTGTTATGACGTTGAGGAATGACGCAAGGCAGTGGATGGGGACTTTGCCTGTTGATTCAGTCACATCGTGGTCTGAGCTGTGTGATAAGTTCCATGCTCGTTTTGGGAGCAACCGAAGGAGGGGAAAGCCTACTGGTTCTTTGGCTCAAGTCCGACAGTTTTCCAATAAGTCTTTAGGCCTGTATGTGAAATGATTTAGGGAAGCTGTTGGCCAGGTGTCTGACCTTAATGATCTTCAAGTTGTGGGATTGTTTCAGAATAGGTTAGATTTGGTGAAATCGGAGAAGTTGGTGAAGAAGCTGATGTTTCACCATCCGAAGAGTTTTCTTAGAAGCCTTTGATAAAAGCCGAAGGCTATATTTTTAGTGGAGGAGGCTATGAATAGCACAAACGTCCTTCTTGGATCGAATGAAGGGAAGCGAGATACTCTAAGGTCAAGGCGATCGAGAAGAAGGGAGTGGGAATAATGATCGGCCAGAGAGCAGCTAAAAAAAGTACAATAACACATGGCGACAGGGAAGTAATCGCCCACCTGCTCCTACCCAGAAGGTGAATAAGGTTTACACCAAACTGAACACGGATAGGTCGGTAATTTTGGATCAGATCAGAAACCAACCTTTCTTTCAACCACCTCATGATAATTTCAAGCCAGGACAGGGCAATGCTTGAAAATATTGTGGCTATCATCAAGCTGCAGGTCACGATACAAATGAATGCTGTAATCTTAAGGACTTTGTAGAGAGGAAGATTCAGAGCGGTATGTTGGTTCAGTATATGGCCCGGAGGGATCATCAACAGGAACAACAGAATGCAAATCAGACTGTTCAAGTGGTTCAACCGGTTCAACCCGTACAACCTGCTCCAAATCAGCTGCCAAGGCACGTCGTTGATGTAATAATCGGTGGGACGACAGGAAAATTGGTGGGGAAGAAGAGGAGAGGATATCTGGACTCGGTCATGTCCGTGGCGGGTGCTCCCCCAAAGATCGATAGACCATTTCCAGGGACAGTTATATCCTTCACTGATGTAGATTATCCTTCGGAACCCATCGAACCCCATGAAGGAGCACTGATGATCACAGCACAAGTGGGTTCGGTAGATATGAAGCAAATGATGATCGACAACGAGTCTTCTGTTGATATTCTGTACACTCATGCTTATCAAAGGATGCATCTTGATGGGCGAAAGATGGAGGTGGGGTAGTAGGCTCTTTTATATGGCTTCAGCAACGATCCGGTTAAAGTGGCAGGAACTATTGAGCTACCAGTCATCTTCAGTACTGCTCCACAACAGGTAGAAATAATATGTAAATTCTATGTTGTGCATGTAGATTCGGCCTACAACGCCATATTGGGATGACCTACCTTGACTGCTCTCCAAGCAGTGACCTCCATCCCTCACTTCAAGATCAAGTTCCCAACGACACATAGATTTGGAGAGGTAGCAGGGGACTTGGATCTGGCCCGACGCTGTTATCGGAATGCTGTTATTGCCTCAGGAGTAGGGGTCAGCAAGCAAAAGCAGACCATGACGATAGAGATTGAGTCATTCGTTCAAAGCGATTCGAGCCATTGGTCGTCTTGGCGAGGAGAAACAGAGGAGATTGAGCTGGTCCTTGGTAAGAAGGACAAAACAGTAAAGATAGGTTCGGGTTTACCAGAACCTTTCTGGACAAACCTTATGGAACTTCTTCGCTGTTTTGCGGATATATTTGCATGGGAACCACAAGATATGCCTGGAATCAGCTGGAAGATAGCAGAGCACCGGTTGGATGTGGATCCAACGAAGAAGCCAGTTTGGCAGAAGAGGAGAATCTTCACACCTGAAAGACAAAGGATCATTGATGAAGAGATTGTCAAGCTGATAGTTGCTGACTTTATCTTTGAGATCGATTATCCAGAGTGGATGGCAAATGTAGTGCTGGTGCAGAAGCAGAATGGAAAATGGCGAGTTTGCATCGACTACACGGACCTAAACAAAGCTTGCCTGAAGGACTTCTATCCTCTACCCCACATTGATCAGCTCATCGATGCGACTTCGGGGTATGCATTACTAAGCTTTATGGATGCTTTTTCAGGTTATCATCAAATTTCTATGTGCAAAGAGGATATTCCGAAGACAACTTTCATCACGCACCGTTCGGTGTAAGCTTACAAGAAGATGACATTTGGCTTAATCAATGCTAGAGCCACTTATTAGAGGATGATGAATTTTGTCTTTCAAAAGCAGCTAGGAAGGAATATGGAGGTGTACGTGGATGACATGATAGTGAAGAGCATGATCGTTCAGAATCATCTGGATGATCTAGAGGAATGCTTTCAGACGGTCCATCATCACAAATTGAGGCTCAATCCTACCAAATGTACCTTTGGGCTCGGTGTAGGAAAGTTCCTGGATTATCTGGTCAGTCAGAGGGGCATCGAGGCCAATCCAGAGAAGATCCAAGCTATTTTGAACATGAAGACTCCTCAATCATTCAAAGATATTCAGCGTCTGACAAGGAGGATTGCAGCTTTGAGGGGATTCATGTCCAAGTCGGCAGAAAGGTGTTTGCCGTTCTTTAGCACATTGAAGGGACCGTAGAATACGAAGACGATCCAGTGGACTTCGGAATGTGAAGATACCTTCCAGGGGATAAAGACGTATTTGTCTTCGGCTCCTTTATTAGTCAAGCCAGTTCCTGCTGAACCGCTATACCTGTATCTGGCAGCAAGCTCGTTGGCGGTCGGAGCAGTTCTAGTTCGAGAAGTTGGGGGGAAGCAGCATTCAGTCTACTATTGAAAAATTGAAAAATATGTCTTTGCTTTGATAATAGTCAGTCGAAAGCTTAGGCAATATTTTCAAGGTCGGCTCCTGGTCGTTTACACGGATCAACCGTTGAAGAAGGTGATGAGTAAACCAGAAGTTTCAGGGAGATTGGCTGCATGGACAATGGAGTTATCCCAATTTTTCATCGAATTTCATCCCCGAACAGCTATAAAGGGGCAAGCCTTGGCTGATTTTATGGTGGAGTGTTCATTTTCCGAAGCTGATGCAGAGTTGCCAGAGGCTGAAGTGTCCAACTGAGCAGTTATAGTTCTTCAGCATGGTAAGAGCTCGTGGATGCTGTATGTAGATGGATCTTCTACTACGGACGTCAGTGGAGCAGGGATTATCTTGACAAGTTCGGAGGGATTCAAAGTGCAACAGGCCATCAGATTTGGATTCAAAGCAACAAACAACGAGGTAGAGTATGAATCAGTGCTAGCGGGAGTTCGACTGGCGAAGAGTCTCGAGGTTCAGAAGCTGATTATTTACAGTGACTCTCAGTTGGTCGTCAAACAAGTTTTAGGGGAATACGAAGCTCGAGGTTCAAGAATGATCAAGTACCTAACAGAGTTGAAGGATCGACTTCAGTATTTCATCTCCTATGAATTTCAGGGCGTAGAGCGTAATGACAATTCTATTGCCGATGCATTGTCGAAGTTAGCTACTACAGATGCCAACAATTTTGATGGGTTAATTTATTTGGAGGTTTTGCAGCAGGCGAGTATCCAGCATGAAACAGTGATGTGCATTGAATGTTCTAACTGTTGGATAACTCCCTACATAGAATATCTGGTAGATGGCGTCCTTCCTTCGGATCAGAAGCTAGCAAAGAAGATCAAGTATAAGAGCGCCAATTTTGTTCTCATTGATGGAGATCTTTATCGAAGGGCCTTTTCGTCTCCCTTATTGAAGTGTTTGGTTCCATCCGAGGCCGAATATGCTCTTCGGAAGGTTCACGAGGGCATTTATGGCGACCATATGGCTGCTAAGTCATTAGCCTACAAAGTACTTCGGCAGGGATTTTACTGGCCTACTATCTTCAAGGAAGCTACGGAGTACGTGAAGAAATGTGAGAAGTGTCAGCTCAACAATTCGATCCCACATCAGCCACCTGAAGAGCTATACTCGATCTTATCTCCTATACCCTTTGCTGTCTGGGGGGTAGATATACTGGGTCCATTGCCGAAAGCTAAAGGTCAGGTCAGTTTTGTTATTGTCGTCATTGATTATATGACCAAATGGGTAGAAGCGAAGCCACTTCGATTGATAACGGAACAAGAATGCCTGAATTTCATGAAGGAGTCAGTAGTGTTTCGTTTCAAAATTCCAAAGGTGGTGATATCGGACAACGGATGCCAGTTCGTGGGATCGAAGTTTGAAGGATTTCTGAAGGAGTTGGGAGTTCAGCACAGAAAGACTTCAGTAGCTCATCCACAGTCGAACAGGCAGGTCGAGGTGACCAACAGAACGCTGCTGAATGGGATCAAGCGAGGACTGGATGAAGCTAAGGGGAGATGGCCTGAAGAGCTTCTCAGCGTGTTATGGGATTACCGAACTACTCTGAGGACCACTACGAGGGATTCACCTTTCAGATTGGCGTATGGCACTGATGCCTTAGTCCCTGTTGAGATTGGATCCACTAGTCTTTGTGTGACGCCCCCAAAATAGGTATACATCACCTATTCTGAGTTGTCAATACATGGTACAGAAACAACTACAACTTTATTATTACAATAGTAAAACTGTGAGTTTGAATACAAATATTATCTTCTAGACAATATCTATACTCAAATAAATCCTCATCACATTTATTGATACATTATTTTACAAAAATGGTGAGGACTACTAAACAATCCTTTCTAAAACCTTCATTCCATACCCAGGCTTCGTACTTTCATTATATTCTTGCCTCTTGAGAAGAAAAATGGAACAAAAAGGAAAGGGTGAGCTCAACTAGCTCGATAAAGAATATTATGACTAAGATAATATACAACAAATTATCGTTAGTCTTCAACGAGGAAAAATCTAATAGAATACAATAGACAACAAATTTTAAATCAATATTCGCAATGAAATAATAATTCATTAGAAGAGTTAAGTAGCGAATGCAAACTACTATCTTCATGTATGAATTTAAAAGTTCATCGCTCATCCTTTATCCCCGTAACATCAATCAATATACATCTCGAATCAAATATTCATCTTTGCACTCTGAGCCAAAGATATTCATCGATTGGTCGTGTTCATCAAAAACACTGTTCATCTTTGCACAACGGCCAAAGATATTCTTCAGAAATCATTCATCTTTTGCACTACTGGCCAAAGATATTCAATAATATCATCATTTAAGAGTGGGGATGATGAAAATATTTTAAAGAAAGCGAATCCGGTGAAACAAAATGACAAGGATTAAGGATTAAGGATTAGTACTTTGTTTTATCCACGCCCAAAAATACCTCAAAAAATAATCATAGTGGTGTAAAATTCAAGAATGATCAAAACATGGATACAATCAAAGCTAGTATCCGAATAGATATTTTGGACAAAAGAAGAAATTTTATTTTTCGATGAATAGTCTCAGATATCGTGAATAGTCTCAGTATACGTGAATAGTAATTCAACACCAAAAGATAGAAATTCCACAAAAACATCTTCACGCTTCATGAATAGTACTCGTGAATAGTAACTCGTGAATAGTAACTCATGAATAGTAACCCGACATGAAAAAGTTCCAAATTTGATAAAAAGTTCCAACCAATATTTCAAAGATAATGATATTGAAGAAATAATATCATTTGAGAAGAAAATAACATCCCTTACCTCGAAAGATCAATACTTAAATTTTAAAAACAGGATATAAGCTATGACTTGGACTTGCCGTATAGCAATACTCAAAGTATACTCAAAATACTCACAAGAATAATTTCGATAATATAGAGAGAAAACTTCAATTTACGGTGTGATTTTCAATTCTAACCCAAGACCCTATTTATAGGAAATTGCTTAGAACACCAAAGCGAGAAAATTTAATAAATTAATAATAAATTTCCTACATATGCCTAGAATCTGATTTCAGCCATCAAACACATGCCACATTCTAGAAAAAGTAAGAAAAAACATTTTTTCCAATTTTAAATATTTTAAACTTCCAAAAATCAATTATTTCGGAGCTTCAGAACTTCAATAATTCATAATAAATAGCCCTTTCATCAGAAAATTTGAATCTCGCGAGTTTTTATAGGAAATTCAATTCTCTACAACTTTACAGAAGAAATATTTTCCGAATTCCAAAAAAAAATTGACCGAAATCCACAAACGGGCAATTTTACAAGCTATAATCAAATTTAAGTCAATAAATAGGGTCCACCGACATGTTTAACATGTTTTAAACATTTATTGCAACAAAAATACTCTTCCTCCTTGTATACTCATATATCCCACATTCGTTGTAAAAATATCACCATTATTATATTATTAAAATATTATAATATATTTAAATAAATTATTTTATCGAGAAAAAGATAAAATTTCAATTTTCAAAAATTGTCACATTAAAAATTTTCTCCATCTATATCCACATAAAATTAAATTTTCCTCATCATATGAATCAATAATTAATTATTCACAAATAATATTACTGGACTCATGATATTGATGTGAGGCGGTTCAGGAAAGAGGGGCTTTCAATAAGAATTTCTCTCTTCTTTGGGGCTTGTAATTAGGTGACCAAACTTCTCCTTAGATGAACTTTCTAGACATTGCCAATAATGTTATCTAATAATATTATTCGGATAATATGAATTATTGCTTCGATAATGAAAAATATTGTGTAATGATAATTATTGAAACAACAAAGAATATAAAATATCAACGCAAAGCAATTATTAACTCAATAAAATCTTTGAGCAAAGTAATTACTGTAACCATTATTGGGTAGTGCCTTCTTACGTAAGAATCAATAATTGGTGCAATACTGGTAATCTTCTTGTGTTTTAACCCGCAAAGTATTTTAACAAAGATAATCTGAATAACAACTACTGTTATTATTTTTAAACAACTTATATTTGTCATTTTCTTCATCCAATCGCTTTCCAGTTATGGGGCCCACACACATGGTTGCTGCCGTAAATACGAATATTTCGACAAAGATCGAATATTCCACGACCAAACGAATATTCCCCAAACAACAATGAATATTTTATAACCACTTGCTTATTTTGAAATATTTTGCGTATTTTACCCCTAACTATCCACATTAATCACATCAACCCTTACTATTTCAAAATAATAAATAGAAAATTAAATTTCATTAATAATAAGTTGGGGTCTTACAACCTCCCTCCTTATGAAATTTCGTCCTCGAAATTGACGACGCACTGGTGTGTTTGAAAAGGTGAGGATACCTCGCTTTCATTCCGTTTCCAATTCCCGGTCATTTCCTCTATAGCATGATTCCTCCACAAAACTTTAACTTGTGGTATGACCTTTCTTGGCGTAGGACATGCTCCTTCCTATCCAAGATCTTGGTGGTACCTCCTCATACATTAAGTCTTTGGCTATTTAAATGGGTTCTAATTCTATAACGTGGTTTGGGTCTTTCACATACGTACGAAGTACAAATATGTGAAACACATTATGAACACGAGACATACTCGGAGGTAACGCGAATCTATAGGCTACATTTCCTACTCGGTCAAGAATTTGAAATGGACCGATAAATCGTGGATTGAGCTTTCCTCTCTTCCCAAATCTTGTAACTCCTTCCATGGAGCAACTTCGCATGACAATACATGATCCCTACACTAAATTCCACGTCCTTTCGATGAAGATCCGCATAACTCTTTTGTCGATCTTGTCTTGGTTTGTATCGTTGTCGAATTATTTGGATCTTTTAAAAGTATATCATACGTATCAACTCGGGTCCCAACAATGTTGCTTCACCCACCTCATCCCAACATATTGGAGAATGACATTTTCGTCCATATAATGCTTCAAATGGAGCCACACCTATACTTGCACGATAAGCTGTTGTTGTAGGAGAATTCCACCAATGGTAAATACTTATCCCAACCGCCCTTGAAGTCTAGGACATGAGTCTTAATAGATCTTCAAGAGTTTGAATAGTCCCTCTACGATTGTCGTCTGGTTTGGGGATGGTATCTGCAGAACTAAATCGCAAAATCCGTGCCCATAGCTTTTGCAAGCTAACCCAAAATCTTGAAGTGAATCTTGGGTCACGATCCAAACTATGGATCTTGGCATGCCATGCAACCTCACAATCTCATTTACGTCACATACTAGCAAGACGTTCAAGTGAATAAGTCTCCGTGTCGGCAAAAAAATGAGCAGACTTGATTAATCTATCAACAATAACCCAAATAGCATTGATGCCTTGAGAAAGCCGTAGGAAGACGTAACGAAATCCATGGTAATGTGTTTCCACTTCCATTCGAGAATCTCAAGTGGTTGCAACGGACCCTTAGGTACCGGATGCTCCGCCTTTACTACACGTTGACAAGTTAAACACATTGAGATAAACTTTGCAATCTCTCTCTTCATATTGTTCCACCAAAATGTATGTCGAAGATCATGATACATTTTAGTACTTCGAGGATGGATTGCAAATGGTGTATTATTGTGTGCCTCCATCATAATCTTGTACTTCAAATCGAGTCGTTAGGAACACTGAAAGTCTAGAGTGGACTCAAGTATTCCTTCTTCATCAATTCTCGCTTAGGAATAGCTCCTTCTTGTACTTTTTCTTCTTCATACGCATCATTTCAAGATTGGTGGCTTGAAAGCAACCTTAACTTTTCTATTAAAGTTGGCTCTATGCGTATACTTGACATCATCGCACTCGTTCCGCGATATGATCTTCTACTTCAACGCGCGTCCTACCACGTTCGCCTTTCCCGGATGGTATTGAATAGTGTGGTCGTAGTCTTTCAATAGCTTGAGCCAACGTCATTTGCTTAGATGTTGAGTTCTTTTGAGTGAAGAAATATTTAAGGCTTTTATGGTGCGAATATATCTCCACTTTCTCCCCATATAGATAGTGCCTCCATATCTTTAACGCGAAAAGCATTGCCGCTGACTCTAGATCATGAGTAGGATAATTCCTCTCATACTCTTTAAGTTGTCATGAGGCATAGGCTATGACTTTCCCCGCGTTGCATGAGAACACATCCTAACCCTTTGCACGAAGCATCGTGTAGATAACAAATCCATCAAGAACCGGATGGTATTGTTAGAACAGTCTTAGAAATAAGTCTCTCTTAAGCTCTTGGAAACTCTTCTCGCATTCTTCGCTCCAAAGCGAATTTTGTATCCTTTAAGTTAATTTGAGTTAATGGAGTAGCGATTCGAGAAAACCCTTCACGAATCTCCGATAATAACCAACTAAGCCCAAAAAGCTACGATACTTGATCACATGACTTGGTTGCTCTAACTTTGTATTGCTTCAATCTTATTGGGATCAACATGTATAAGACCGAATTTTTTTTAAATAAAAGGAATTTCCTTTATTTTTTATTTTGAAATAGTAAGGGTTGATCGATTAATGTGGATAGTTAAGGGTTAAATCATAAATATTTCAAAATAAGCAAGTGGTTATAAAATGTTCATTTTTGTCGGGGAATATTCGTTTGGTCGTGGAATATTAAATGCTTTGTCGGGAATATTAAATGCATTGACAGTAGAAATGACCATGTGTGGGCCCCATAACGGAAAGCGATTGGATGAGGAAAAGCGACAAAGTTTGGGTGGTTATAAATAACTTGGCGTAGTTATTCACAATTAAGGCTGTTGGAATACCCGGTGGTTAAAATCTGATGTCTGGCGTGGTTGCTGATGCTTTACCGGTGCATACAGTATTGTTGAATTATTGATCCTTACGTAAGATGGCACTACTCAATAATTTTCCACGGTAATTCTTATTCAATATTTTATTTTATTGATTCAATAATTCTTTGCGTTGATATTTTATATTATTGTTGTTCAATAATTGTCATTGCACTGATATTTCCCATTATCGGATCAATAATTCATATTATTTGAATAATATTATTAGATAACATTATTGGCAATGTCTAGAAAGTTACATCTAAGGAGAGGTTTGGTCACCTAATTCTTGCGCATGATGAGAGATCCTTATTGGAAAGCCCCTCTCTTTCAGGAGCGGAACTGGTTGTCATAATTGTGATTACGTAATATTATTTGTGAATAATTAATTATTGATTCATATGATAAGGAAATATTTATTTTATATGAATATAAATGATGGATTTATTTATGTGGTTATTAATGAAGGAATTAATCTTTGAGATGTTTTATTTGTATTTTGCCGGATTGGAGGTATTAAAAGATCAAATCGATTGTTATTATAGCTTTATTGTGTGAGTTATAATATTTAATCGTAGTTGGATCGTTGTAATTTTTGGATATGTTATACATATATAAGTTGAGTATATGTCTACAAATTTTGAACCGTTAAAAATGCACGAATGATTTGTTGTGAATTTTAAGAGGTGTCGATTAGGAAATTAGGGTTATAATTGATTTTGGTAGAAAATTCTAGAATTGAGTGGGCCCCACTTGTGGTTGGTGAAAAATGTGCTGAATTTTATTTCAAATGTGGTGGGTGGCAATAGTAGCGGTAAAAGCCATCGGTGCAGTCAAGTCAAGTCTGGCTTTCACGGGCTAACATTTTCCTATAAATAGAAAGGGCTAAGTTAGAATTGAAAATCACACCGAAACAAAGTTTTCTCTCTTTCTCTCTCTATATTATTGAGCGTATTTTGTGAGTATTTAGATACTTTGAGAGTTCTTTGTTGAAAGACAAGTTTCATTCAAAGATCACTTGAGCCTTTCCTTCCGAAGTCATCTTGATTCTTTGAGGTAAGGGATATTATATTTTTCAGTAATGATATTATTCCTTGATATCATTATCTTTGAAATGTTGATCTGAAGTTTTTATCAAATTTGGAACTTTTTCATGCCGGGGTTACTTATTCATGAGTTCTTATTCACGAGTTACTATTCATGAGTTCTTATTCACGAGTTCTTATTCACGAGTACTATTCATGAAGCGTGAAAATGTTTTTTGTGGAATTTCATCTTTTGGTGTAAGAGTTCTTATTCATGTATACGGCCTTTATTCACGATATCTGACCACTATTCATCGAAAAATAAAATTTCTTCTTTTCGTCAAAATATCTATTTTGGATACTAGCTTTGATTGTATCCATGTTTTGATCATTCTTGAATTTTACATCACTATGATTATTTTTGAGGTATTGTTGGACATGGATAAAACAAAGTACGAATCCTTAATCCTTAATCCTTGTCATTTTGTTTCCTTTGGATTCGTTCTTTAAAAATATTTTCATCATCCTCGGTCTTAAATGATGATATTATTGAATATCTTTTGGCACGTAGTGCAAAGATGAATGATTTGAAGAATATCTTTGGGCCCAGTAGTGCAAAGATGAATGATTCTGAAGAATATCTTTGGCTTTTGTAGTGCAAAGATGAGCGGTGTTTAAATGAACATGAATTGGTGATGAATATCTTTGGCCTTTAGTGCAAAGATGAGCAGTGTTGAGATGAACATAATCGATTGATGAATATCTTTGGCACGTAGTGCAAAGATGAATATTTGATTTGAGATGAATAATTGATTGATGTTCTGAGGGATAAAATATTGATGATAGTATCGTTAAATTCATAGATTATAGTAGATTTCATTCTCTACGTAACTCTTCTATGAATTATTATTTCATTGCGAATATTGATCCGAAACTTGTTGTCTATTGTATTCTATCGATTTTTTCCTGTTGGAGACTAACGATAATTTGTTATATATTATCTTAGTCATAACATTCTTCTTGGGCTAGTTGAGCTCACCCTTTTCCTTGTTGTTCCATTTTTCTTCTCGGGAGGCGAGAATGTGGCGAGTCTTAGTGGGGGTATGGAATGAAGGTTCTAGAGAGAGTTGTTTAGTAGTCCTCACCATTATTGTAAAATAATGTATCAATAAATGTGATGAGGATTTATTTGAGTATAAATATTGTACAGAAGATAATATTTGTATTTAAACTCTGATTTTATTGTTGTGATAATAAAGTTGTAGTTGTTTCTGTACCATGTATTTGGCGACTCAGAATGGGTTGGATGGAATGGACCTATTTTGGGGTCGTCACACAACAGATACTCCATGTTTCGACACCACGTGCCCAAGGAATGCTACTTCCTCAAGCCAGAACTCGCATTTCTTCAATTTGGCATATAGTTTATTTTCACGAAGCCTTTGGAGTACCAGCTTCAAATGGTGCTCATGATCTTCAAGACTTTTGGAATATATAAGGATGTCATCAATAAAGACAACAACGAACTGATCCAAATATTCCTTGAATACTCGGTTCATCATATCCATGAAAGCCACAGGAGCATTAGTCAATCCGAAAGACATGACTAAGAATTCATAATGCCCATACCATCTGGGGAGTTCTAAAAGCGGTCTTTGGAATATCCTCGATTCTAATCTTGGTGATGATATCCGTAAGCGAAGATCGATTTTTGAAAAGAATTGTGCCCTTGCAACTAGTCAAACAAGTCATCAATACGAGGTGAGGATACCTATTCTTGATGGTGACATGGTTCAATTCAGATAGTCAATACAAAGTCGCATACTCCCGTCTTTCTTCTTTACAAATAAAGCAGGAGCACCCCGAGGAGATGTACTAGGGCCAATGAAACCGATGTCCAACAATTCACTGTAGTTGAACCTTTAACTCCACGAAGTTCAATAGGAGCCATTCGATATGGGGTTTTAGAAATGGGCTTTGTACCGGGTTCAAGATCAATAAAGAATTCAACTTCACGTTACGGGGTAGACCGGGGAAGTTCTTGAAATCGTCGGGAAAGTCAATAACAACGGGGAATATTATTCAAATTTGGCGTGTCTTTATTCAAATCCATAACATGGGCTAAGAAAGCTTGACATCCGTTTTTCAATAAGCGAATAGCTTTATGATTAGATATGACGATGATCGATTTTAATGGTTTAGTTGCTTGAATTCGCATACAACGGGTTGGTTAGGAATATGAAAACTAACAACCTTACGAAAACAATCAATTTTGGCATGATGAGTAGTTAACCAATCAATCCTAAAATCACATCAAAAGCAAGTATCTTTAAAGAGATAAGGTCAACGAGGTAAGGTAATGGTGCCAACTTGAATCAAACAAGATTTATAAATAGTGGATGTGATGAAAGTTTCTCTAACGGAGTTTCCACGAGATAGGTCAAAGTCTAATTTCTCGAGTCAAGTTTAAGCGTTGAGCACCTGGCGAGAGATAAATGAATGGGTAAAGACGGTATCAAGTAATGTATAAACTTCGCAAGAATTTATAAATAGCTTACCCGTGATCACCTCGTTTGGGTTCTCGCATTTTGACCGATCCACAACAAACGCTTCTTCCGGAATCGTTGACTTTGACTTTTTCGGGGATGATCTTTTGAGTCACCGTCCCTATTTGAACTAGGTTTATTCTGCGTACAATCTCGGCGATATGTCCTTCCTTTCCACAATTATAGCATACCTTGAGCTGTTGTGGGCGAAGTTTTGGTGATATATCCCTCTTTTCCGTGATTGTAGCGTATAATGGGGTGGTCGTTCTCCTCCTTAGAACCCGGTTGTTCTTAAACCTTATCGTCTTCACATGGTCGTTGTTAAATCTCCTCTTTTAAAATCTCCTCGACTCGCTTCTTTACATTTTTCATGGCCATGATTACCACCGAGTGGTTACCATTTTGTTAAATCTGTTTTTCTTTCTCATTTGGTTATCATTATTACATTGACCGCTATCTACTGATGCGATCCACGGTTATGGTCCTCATTTACCGTACTCGTTATCTCGCTCTAATAATTGAGCCATTTACTAACATCCGAATAGAGAGAAAGTTTATGAGAAATGAGATCTTGGCGTATATGTCGGGTTTCAAACCTCTAAGAAACATCCGTGTCACACGTTCCTCATTCTCCACCAAATGAGGTGCAAACTGGATAACTCTCGCAAACTTTGCCTCGTCTTTGAGACACCGTCATGTTGTTTTTGCTCTAATCGATGAACTCTACTTCCTTCATATATTGAACACTTTCGAGGAAAGTATTTGTCATTAAATAGTTTCTAAAACATTTCCCAAGACATCTTTGAGTCTTAATTTGGATGGAGTGCAACTTCTGAGACTCCCACGGTGAGTCTCGCCTTCGCCACGGAACATAAAGGTGGTGAATGGAACCTACGTTCCTCCGTGCATCCCAAGACATCGAATATCTTGGTAATTTGTTTGACCCATGTTTCCGCCGTGATCGGATCGGCTTTCCTTAAATTCGGTGGTCCTGACTCTTTGAAGCTGCTTGTTGTGACAACCCGTGAATTGCTATCATTTCTCCTCGTATTTTGAACACGAGTCTCCCTCGTCGATTTTTGCATGAGCTGCAAAAAGCTTCTAAACATCCCTCGTTCATCATCGCGCTCGGTGGTGTTGTTCACGGGAGGAACATTGCCCGACTGTTGCAGACGTTCTCCTCGTTGGTGAGTACTGAGCGTCTCCACGGTCTCATTTCCATTGTTAATATTCTCGATCGACATTCTCAAAAAATGTTGTCATAAAACAAGGGTTAATTAAGGAAATCAATATATCACATAATATCCTATATATCTTGACCAACTAAAAAAATAAGCTTAGGTAGGACACACTAGCGAAGGATTTACTAAATCCTCCCTCCTAGTTCTATTCCCCGATCTCGCGGAGATCATATCCCTAAGCTCGATACCAATTGTGGCGCCCCCAAAATAGGTATACATCACCTATTACGAGTTGTCAATACATGGAATGCGAAACAACTACAACTTTATTATTACAACAATAAAAGCGTGAGTTTGAATACAAATATTATCTTCAGACAATATCTATACTCAAATAAATCCTCATCACATTTATTGATACATTATTTTACAAAATGGTGAGGACTACTAAACAATCCTTTCTAAAACCTTCATTCCATACCCCGAGGCTCGTACTTTATATATTCGCCTCCCGAGAAGAAAAATGGAACAAAAAGGAAAAGGGTGAGCTCAACTAGCTCGATAAAGAATATTATGACTAAGATAATATACAACAAATTATCGTTAGTCTTGACGAGGGAAAAATCTAATAGAATCTGATAGACAACAAATTTTAAATCAATATTCGCAATGAAATAATAATTCATTAGAAGAGTTAAGTAGAGAATGCAAACTACTATCTTCTATGTATGAAATTAAAAGTTCATCGTCATCCTTTATCCTGTAACATCAATCAATATACATCTAGAATCAAATATTCATCTTTGCACTACGGGCCAAAGATATTCATCGATTAAGTAAGTGTTCATCTAAACACTGTTCATCTTTGCACAACTGGCCAAAGATATTCTTCAGAAATCATTCATCTTTGCACTACGGGCCAAAGATATTCAATAATATCATCATTTAAGGCGAGGATGATGAAAATATTTTTAAAAAGCGAATCCGGTGAAACAAAATGACAAGGATTAAGGATTAAGGATTAGTACTTTGTTTTATCCACGTCAAAATACCTCAAAAATAATCATAGTGGTGTAAAATTCGAGAATGATCAAAACATGGATACAATCAAAGCTAGTATCCGAATAGATATTTTGGACAAAAAGAAGAAATTTTATTTTTCGATTGAATAGTCCAGTATCACGTGAATAGTAACTCAGACACAAAAGATAGAAATTCCACAAAAACATCTTCACGACTTACGTGAATAGTACTCGTGAATAGTAACTCGTGAATAGTAACTCATGAATAGTAACCCCGACATGAAAAAGTTCCAAATTTGATAAAAAGTTCCAACCAATATTTCAGCATAATGATATTGAAGAAATAATATCATTTGAGAAGAAAATAACATCCCTTACCTCGAAAGATCAGAGATTTAAATTTGAAACAGGATATAGGCTATGACTTGGACTTGCACTTGCAAGTATAGCAATACTCAAAGTATACTCAAAATACTCACAAGAATAAACTCGATAATATAGAGAGAAAACTTGATTTACGGTGTGATTTTCAATTCTAACCTAAGCACCTATTTATAGGAAATCGCTTAGAACACAAAGCAGAAAATTTAATAAATTAATAATAAATTTCCTACACATGCCTAGAATCTGATTTCAGCCATCAAACACATGCCACATTCTAGAAAAAGTAAGAAAAACGTTTTTTCCAATTTTAAATATTTTAAACTTCCAAAAATCAATTATTTGAACTTGAACTTCAATAATTCATAATAAATAGCCCTTTCATCAGAAAATTTGAATCTCATGAGTTTTATAGGAAATTCAATTTCTACAACTTTGCAGAAGAAAGTTTTCCGAATTCCAAACAGAAATTGACCGAAATCCACAAGCGGGTAATTTTACATTTATAATCAAATTTCATCGATAATAAATAGGGTCCAGAGCATGTTTAACATGTTTTAAACATTTATTGCAACAAAATACTCTTCCTCCTTGTATACTCATATATCCCACATTCATTGTAAAAATATCACCATTATTATATTATTAAAATATAATAATATATTTAAATGAATTATTTTATCGAGAAAAAGATAAAATTTCAATTTTCAACAATTGTCACATTAAAATTTTCTCCATCTATATCCACATAAAATTAATATTTTCCTCATCATATGAATCAATAATTAATTATTCACAAATAATATTACTGATTTCATGATATTGATGACGAGGCAGGTTCACCCAGGGGAAGGGGCTTTCGATAAGAATTTCTCACTTCTTTGGCGCTTGATTAGGTGACCAAACCTCTCCTTAGATGAGAACTTTCTAGACATTGCCAATAATGTTATCTAATAATATTATTAGGATAATATGAATTATTGCTCGATAATGAAAAAATATGTGTAATGACAATTATTGAAACAACAATGAATATAAAATATCAACGCACAATTATTAACTCGATAAAATCTTGAACAATAATTACGTAACCATTATTGGGTAGTGCCTTCTTACGTAAGAATCAATAATTGGTGCAATCTGGTGTCTTCTTGTGTTTTAACCATCGAGTATTTTAACGATGATTACAGTAATAACTCTATTTGTTATTTTTTAAACAACTTATATTTGTCATTTTATTCATCCAATCGCTTTCAGTTATGGGCCCACACATGGTCGTGTCTGAGTAAATACGAATATTCACACAAGCGATTGAATATTCCACGACCAAACGAATATTCCCAAACAACAATGAATATTTTATAACTACTTGATTATTTTGAAATATTTGCGTATTTTACCCCTAACTATCCACATTAATCACATCAACCCTTACTATTTCAAAATAATAAATAAAAAAAATTAAATTTCATTAATAATAAGTTGGGGTCTTACATCACCTCTTTAGCATACCACGTACGTACCCTAATTTCGAGGGCGAAATTCCATAAGGAGGGGAGATTGTGAGACCCCAGATTTTATCAATAAAGATTTAAATTTTGTCGAAATAATTTTTAATATTATGGTGTGAATTTGAGATAATATTATAGTTGTGGGTAGTATTTATAAATTTTGCAAAGTATCGCAAGTGGTTATATTATATTCGATTGGTGGGGAATATTCGGTTTAGCGAGGGAATATTAAATACAACAACTCAATCATTAGTGGACCCTACAATGTAATTATTATCGGATTGAAAGCGACAAAAATATTTTATTGAAATAACGGCGGAAGTTTTTACCGTTGATCTTTGTTGAACTACTCAGTAGTAGTAAAAGAATACGATGTCGTGTCAGTTGCGTAGTACACTGCGGTATTGATTATTGATCTTTATGTGAGAAGTCACTCGGTTTGATTCCATTATTGTCGATTAATAATATGAATTATTATAGCGATAATGACGTTTTGTTTTATTCAGTATTATTAACGTAATAAAAGCGAAACATCTTTTATATAAAGCAGAATACTTTATTAAAGTTATTACATAAATAGAATATATTTTATTTTATTATACATAGTGTTGCATTGTATTTTGCATAGTGTTTTGCATAGTGTTTGCATAGTAAAATGTTTTTATATAAATAGAATATATGATATTTTATTTAAAAGATTTTGCTTTAAATATGGACCGTCAGATTAAAGTAAATCAATCTGGACCGTTCATGGATTAATTACTATGCATTCTATTTTCCTATAAATAGAAGCTCATTCCTTCATTATTTTCTTACGAATTCTTTGAAACTCAGAGAGAGAAATTATAGGGAGAAGCTATAGAGAGAAAATCTATAGAGAGAAAGAAGAAGAGTATTCTCGCTACTTCACTTTTCCAATATTCGGGTTCTTACAAGGTAAGGGATATTATTTGTTGTACCGTAAGGGTGTTATTCTTTCTTATTCACGAAGAGAACTTACATTATTCCATTCTTTATTATTCGGTTGGAATAACTTTTGTATCATGTGCATACCCTATACTTGGTGAAATCCTTATGTTATTCCATTCTTATTTATTCTATTGGATTAACTTTGATGTCGCGGACTCCCTATACTTGGTGAAATCCTTATATTATTACATCTTTATTATTATTACATTTGGAACATCACATGCGTGTGTTTTTACGGACTGGTTAAAATCTTTATATCATTTTGTTGGAACATCACATGCATGTGTGTTTTACAGGACTGGTTAAAATCTTTATCATTTCGTTGGAATATCCTATCATGTGTTTTACAGGATGCAGTTCCATCTTTATTATTACATTGGAACATCCCGTTTGATTGTGAATTTCACGACACGGTTACATTATTATTATTACATTGGAATAACTTGTACATGCAATACAAACATGCGTGGTGATTTCCTTTGTTATTCCATTCTTTATTATACCCGGTTAGTTAAAACTTTGACTTCTATACTCCATGAAATTAGTAGAATATTCTTGATATTTGCGTTTCATCCGATATCTTTTCATGGAAATATTCTTCGATCATTCTTGAATTTTACTCTACAAAGCGATATCATGTTGACAATTTGGGCGTTATTAGTTCTGAATAAATTAATTAAGTAAACTTGTTTTATTGAATTATTATGACATTGTCATCATCCTCATGTTATATTATGTTATCTTTGGCTTACGTGCGTAGATGAACTTAATATGATTATGACCGAGGATCATTCGGTATAATCATGGCTTGTTATAAATGATGTGACAAAAGTCCTCGATTATTTTGTAATGCGGTGATGGGTAGTTTTGGTATGATTATGACCGAGGGGTGATTCGGTATAGTCATGACCATTGATAATTTGATGAAAATCCTTGGCCCAGTAATACGAGGATGATTAGATATTGTGGTTTATTCATTAAAGCGAGTCTTAGTGAAAAAATTGATGAAAACCTTTTAAAACCTAAAAGATAGTAGACTTTATTTTCTACTTGACTCTTTTAATGGATTGCATATTCCATTATGATTAAAGCGGATTTGTCTATTGTGACGACCCCAAAATAGGTCCATTCCATCCAACCCATTACGAAGTCGCCAAATACATGGTACGTAAACAACTACAACTTTATTATCACAACAATAAAGCTGTGAGTTTAAATACAAATATTATCTTACAGACAATATTTATACTCAAATAAATCCTCATCACATTTATTGATACATTATTTTACAATAATGGTGAGGACTACTAAACAACTCTCTCTAGAACCTTCATTCCATACCCCGACTAAGTACTCATTACATTCTCGCCGCCTCGAGAAGAAAAATGGAACAACAAGGAAAAGGGTGAGCTCAACTAGCCCAATAAAGAATGTTATGACTAAGATAATATACAACAAATTATCGTTAGTCTCAACGAGGAAAAATCGATAGAATACAATGACAACAAGTTTGAGATCAATATTACGCGGTGAAATAATAATTCATAGAAGAGTTACGTAGAGAATGAAATCTACTATAATCTATGAATTTAATTACCCATCATCAATATTTTATCCTTGTAACATCAATCGATATTCATCTCAAATCAAATATTCATCTTTTGCACTCTGAGCCAAAGATATTCATCAATCGGTCGTATTTCATCTCAACACTGTTCATCTTTGCACTAAAGGCCAAAGATATTCATCGATCGGTCGTGTTCATTTAAACACCGCTCATCTTTGCACTACTGAGGCCAAAGATATTCATCGATCGGTCATGTTCATTTAAACACCGCTCATCTTTGACTACTGAGCCAAAGATATTCTTGAGAAATCATTCATCTTTGCACTACTGAGCCAAAGATATTCTTGAAATCATTCATCTTTTGCACTACTGGGCCAAAGATATTCAATAATATCATCATTTAAGACCGAGGATGATGAAAATATTTTAAAGAAGCGAATCCGATTGAAACAAAATGACAAGGATTAAGGATTAAGGATTCGTACTTTGTTTTATCCATGTCAATAATACCTCAAAAATAATCGTAGTGGTGTAAAATTCAAGAATGATCAAAACATGGATACAATCGAAAAGCTAGTATCCGAATAGATATTTTAGGCGAGAAGAAAAATTTTCATTTTTAAATTGAATAGTCTTACGATTCGTGAATAGTGCAGAGTATCGTGAATAAAGGCCAGTATCGTGAATAGTAACTCAGACACCCAAAGATAGAAATTCCACAAAAAACATCTTCACGCTTTATGAATAGTACTCGTGAATAGTAACTCGTGAATAGTAACTCATGAATAGTAACTCGTGAATAGTAACTCATGAATAGTAACCCCAGAGCATGAAAAAGTTCCAAATTTGATAAAACTTGGATCGACATTTCAAAGATAATGATATTGAAGGAATAATATCATTACGAAAAAAATAATATCCCTTACCTCAAAGAATCGGTGCCGGAAGGAAAGGTCGGAAGTGATCTTTGAATGAAACTTATCTTTGAAGCAAGAACTCTCAAAGTATCTAAATACTCACAAAATACGCTCAATAATATAGAGAGAGAAAGAGAAAACTTTGTTTACGGTGTGATTTTCAATTCTAACTTAGCCCTCTATTTATAGGAAAATGTTAGCCGCCAAAGCGAGACTTGACTGCTTACGATGGCTTTACTCGCTACTATTGCCACCCACCACATTTGAAATAAAATTCAGCACATTTCTTCACCAACCACAAGTGGGGCCCACTCAATTCTAGAATTTTCTACCAAAATCAATTATAAACCTAATTTAGAATCCGACACCTCTTAAAATTCACAACAAATCATTCGTGCATTTTAACGGTTCAAAATTTGTGGACATATACTCAACTTATGTATGTATAACATACCCAAAAATTACCACAATCCAGCGGTCGGATTAAAAATTATAACCCCATAATATATCTCAAAACCCACGATTTGATTTTTAACACCTCAATCAGATAAAATACCGATAAAACACCTCAACATTAATTCCTTCATTAATAACCACATAAATAAATCCATCATTTATATTCATATAAAATAAATATTTCCTTATCATATGAATCAATAATTAATTATTCACAAATAATATTACGAGAATCACATTTATAACAACCAAACATTTCTCGAGAAAGAGGGGCTTTCAATAAGGATCTCTCACTTACTAGCCTTGCAATTAGGTGACCAAACCTCTCCTGCAGAACTTTCTAGACATTGCCAATAATGTTATCTAATAATATTATTCAAATAATATGAATTATTGATGCGATAATGGGAAATCTTGTGCGATGACAATTATTGAACAATGATAATATAAAATTTCAACGCAAGCAATTATTGAATCAATAAAATAAAATATTGAGCGGTAACTCTTTTGTGAAAATTATTGAGTAGTGCCTTCTTACGTAAGGATCAATAATTCAACAATCTGCGTGCAACAATGCGGTGCTCTCTCTTGTGCGACCCGCAGCGTATCGTATTTTAACCACCGGGTATTCCAACGATCTTAAGCAGTAATAACTCACGCCGTTATTTATAACCACCCAAACTTTGTCGTTTTCCTCATCCAATCGCTTTTCGTTATGGGGGGCCCACATGGGCTGCTTGGCCGTAAATTTAATATTCCCCGATCAAGATTTAATATTCCACGACCAAACGAATATTCCCAGACAAAAATGAATATTTTATAACCACTTGCTTATTTTGAAATATTTGCGTATTTAACCCTTAACTATCCACATTAATCAAATCAACCCTTACTATTTCAAAATAATAAATAAAGGAAATTCCTTTTTATTTAAAAAATTTAGGGTCTTACATCTATTGTATTTTATCGGTTTAACATTGTTGAAGACTATTGATAATTTATTACGCTTTATCTTAGTTATAATATTTCTTCTTTGGGCTAGTTGAGCTCACCCTTTCTTTCCTTTATTCTCTTCAAGAAATGAGAATATAAATTTGGGGACGAGTCGGGGAGCGGAGTAATGGTCACGAAGATAGCATTAGTAGTCCTCACTATTACATTAAATAGTGTGATAATAAATGTAATGAGGACTCTTGAGTATGGATATTGTCTAAATGACAATATTCCTATTAGAACTCTCAGTTTATGTATTGTCGTATGTTACACGACAGATGTATAATTAAGTTTGTATTTGAATTTATGTACCATGAAAGTGGCGACCCAAGATGGGTGACGTATACCTAATTTTGGGGGCGTCACACTTATGAACTTGTTTTACCCTGTATGGTAAACAAATTCCCTGGTCCTTATAAAATTGTTCTACCCCGAGTGGTAAACAAGATCCCGATGGTGCAAGGAGGATCAGCCGAATTCACCTTATGCCTAATCTATCTCATACTTCGGTAACGATAAGTATGCATTACTTTATTTTGTTCAAGTGTTGAGTTCAGGTTCATTATGTTCGATCTATGATATTCTTTAACTTAATTGATTATATGATCTGTTTGCTTACCTGGTTCACAATTTAAGTTAAGTTCAAACACATTTTATTTAGTTTTCAAAGTTGATTGATACTGAATTATTGACAAGAAACACATTATACAGAAGCCATGAAAAGGAAAGTTGAAATTTCATTAATATAATAACTGTTTACACCAAAAAGATAGAAATTTTTATAATAAAAAGTCCTAATATTAGAATGAAGCAATATCAGATTCAGGAAGTATCTTTGTCTTCGGAATCAAGCAAGGCCGGGTCTAGTTGGGCTGCAATTAACTTTTCCTTGCCCCGACCTCTGCAGACTTCGTAGCCTTCGGAGTAGACCTTTAGAATCTCTGCATTCAGCTCGTCAGACTCCCGATACTATTTTTGAATCTCCTTATGAATTCTTCGGTCAGGGGAGGACCTAGCTCCTTAAGGGCTTTTAGCTTATCTTAGAGTTTTCGACGTCTGACCAAATGCCTTTCTTTATCTTCACGGGCCTTCACCTAAAGATCATCTACTTGTATTGCCAAGCTCTGGTTGGCTATAGCAAGTTCTTCATTTCTGGCCCTCAGAACTTCATTCTTTTCAACAAGATCGACGTTCATGTTAGTCAGATTTTATTGACTGGCCTTGGTCGTCTTCAGCTCTTCCTTAGACATCTTCAATTCATCCTTGGTTTGAGCTAAATCCCCCCGAAGACATTCATTGTTGTAGAGAGAAATATCACAGTCATGCCTCGCTTTCGCTAAGGCAGACTGTAATATCGCATTCTCTTTTCTGGCCGCCTCCTCTGCAGCTTCGGCTTCGAGATGTTTTAGGCGTAATCGTCCAAAAATAGCATTGACATGTATACATTTAGTATTAATCAATCAAATTCAAAATATTTAACCTAAGCATGATAAGAAGTATGACGATCGAGAAAGTAAATTTACTTGTGCTATATAGCTCATGCCTTCATCTAGCAGATCCCTGATCGAGCTGTTGCCAAATCGGTGATCGTCAGTGTCCCGAACAAAAGAATTAAAGAGATGGAAGGGGAAGTTGGCATTGAATCGAGGCCATAGGGTTGGTGATGCCATAGCTTCATTCTGGAACTCGTGGGACGAAGGTCCAAGAGGAGTGGGTATGGGTTGATCGTGTGTTGGAGAGGGATCCATGTAGATATTTTCAGGAGAAGGGGATCGAACTGGAATGGGTTCGCGAGGTGGTGATGGAACTGAGGCTGAACTCGGGTGGCTATCAGAAGGATGTTTTCTTTTTCTGGATAGTGCTGGAACGGATTTGATCTGCTCATCATCGTCAAAAACTTGTATTTCTTCAGGGGGTACAAAAGGCGGATTGATTGACAACGAAGGCACTCTGAGCTCTTCAGTTGTTAGAGGGGTGACTTTTGTTCTTAATTTTTTGACTCGAAGGAGTCGTTTCCGATCGTCTACAGGTAGATCGAGTAGACTCCCTCGGCCAGAAGTTGGATTGGTAGTTGGTGCAGGTTCTGGGATAGTTTCAGGCTCTGGGATGGTCTCAATTTCTGGGGTGGGTTCAGGAGAAGTTGGAGTAGGGATTAATCGAGATTTTTGGACAGCTCTCTTTTTTCGACGTGGCTGAAGGGTTTCTTCTGGTTGAATGAGATCTTCAGCTTCTACCTCACCTATCTGGGGTTCAGCAGTGTATGTTTCATTGGTTGGGTTATTTTTGGTTGGGGTTTCCAGTTGTGGGGGGTCGACAGTGGCTTCTGCAGACTTTCCATCCAAGAAGTCTTCCAAATCTCTTACATCCGAAGATGTGGGCTTAATCAAAGACACTGCAAAAAGTAGAAGAACACATATCAATATTTATATCACTAAAAGTTTCAAGTAAGTATGCGTCAGAGTGATTCAGAACTTATATTTATGATCATATAACCAGGCCTTTTTCTGAGAAGTCCATAATCCCACTCCTTTGAGGGGAAGTTCTCGAAGAGCTCAATCATTTCGCTTATTCTTTCCTCGGGGATATCACCAAAATCAGCAGAAACCTTATCTTGGATAGACCAATCTGGTAGGGAAGCAATTTTTGGCCCCTTGATGAAGAACCACCCCTTATGTCATCCCTTGTTGCTAGAGGGGGTAGAGACCAGAGATTGCCTTTCAAACTTCTCTCCTGCCTTCGGTGATTATTTACCCAAGACCTTAAATCCCTTTTCTCGGGATTGGGAAACCTTGTAGACAGTGAAGAAAAAATTGAGTGTGGGTTCTACTCCGACTTCGTGACAGAATGCAATGAAGGCGAGAATATGAATGTAAGAATTCGGAACCAATTGGGCAAACCCAACACCGATAAATCCTAGGAATGTAACTAAAAAGATGTGGAGAGGAAATTGGACCCCCTTCTCCAGGATAGTCACTGGAACGGCCGTCCATCCTTCAGGCCGTTGGTACATTCTCTTCTCAGATCTGGGAGCTCTCACTAAATGGGTGGCAGGAATCTGATAACGAGCCCTAATCTTTCGTAGTTCATTCTCAGTAACAGTAGAAGAGGTGTTGGCATGGGATATTGTTCTTTATTCCTAAAAAATCTGAGGGTTTGGGCGAGGGTTTTAGAGGAAGAGATTTCTTACTGATCGAGGCAATCTTGGGATTAAAACTCGAGGCTTTTTTATTAGGGCTGGGATTCAGTGGAACGGTAGTGATCGGAGTCACGAGAATGGGGGTGCCTTGATCGAAATCTTGGGAAGCCATTGTTGCTAGATTTCAGAAAAAGAGAAAACTCGAGAGATGAAGGAAGGTCAAAAGATGTCTGAAATTTTAAATTGGCAGGTAAAACACTCAATTTGGGAGAAATTTGCCTTTTATACTGACAGTTACACAGTACTCGAGGGCGTCACATTAAATGTTGGTAATAATATGAATTGGAAGGGGTAACGTTTAGTTCAAGCTTTATATATTTTTAAACTGGGTTGGGCCTGTTCATTTGAAATGTCGGTTCCAATCTACCCTATCATTTTTAATCCTTATCATTTGGGCCATGATAGATTCCGTTTTGGGCCTAGTTCGATCTTAACAAATTCCTCATATCATGGACCGTTTATAGTTTCCTATTAAATATCTTGTTTAATAAAAAGCTAGGGGGCAATGTTGGGTCATGATATTTCATATTGGGCCGAATGGGTTGGGCCTATTTATTTGGTTATTCTATTGGGTCATTTCAGTTGGACCTGGTCAGATGGGTCATCCTTATTATATTGTGCCTAATTGTTGGACCAACCCATTAGATAATTAAATATCTCCATCTTTGACTTGTAATGATGAAAAAGGATAGCTGCTGACCGAGAGTTTGCAAATCATTAATGTGGATGGGATTATAGTCGGCCAACGGGATAAACAGTGCAGGAAAAAGGTGACATCCTGCATTGTAAGTGTAAGACCCCAGCTTTTATAAATAAAGATGAATTTTCTATAAATATTATTTTTGAATATTATGGAATAATTTGATATAATGTTATAGTTGTGGGTAATATTTATAAATTTTGCAAAGTATGCAAGTGGTTATATTATATTCGATTGGTGGGGAATATTATTGGTTTAGCAGGGAATATTCGTGACAACTACTCAATCATTGGTGGACCCATAATGAAATTATTGTCGGATTGAAAGCGACAAAAATATTTTATTGAAATAACGGCGGAAGTTTTCTGGTTGATCTTGTTGAACTACTCGGTAGTAAAAATACTGAAGAATACATGTGGTTGATAAGTAGCACTGCGGTATTGATTATTGATGCTTATGTGAGAAGTCACTCAGTTTGATTCCATTATTGTCATGAATTATTATAGCGATAATGACTTTTTGTTTTATTCAGTATTATTAACGTAATAAAAGCGAAACATCTTTTATATAAAAGAATACTTTATTAAAGTTATTTTATAAATAAAATATATTATATTTTATTATGCATAGTGTTGCATAGTGTTTTTTGCATAGTGTTTGCATAGTAAAATGTTTTTATATAAATAGAATATATTATATTTTATTTAAAAGATTTTTTGCTTTAAATATGGACCGTCAGATTAAAGTAAATCAATACGGGACTGTTCATGGATTAGTTATTATGCATTCCATTTTCCTATAAATAGAAGCTCATTCCTTCATTATTTTCTTACGAATTCATTGAAACTCTAGAGAGAAATTATAGAGAGAAGCTATAGAGAGAAAGTTATAGAAAGAAGAAGAGTATTCTGCTACTTCACTACTTCTATATTAGGTTCTTTTACGGTGAGGGTGTTATTCTTTCTTCTTGAAGAGAACTTACATTATTCCATTCACTATTATTACATTGGAATAACTTTTGTAAAAGTGGCATACCCTATACATAACTTTGTATCATGGCATACCTATACTTGGTGAAATCCTTATGTTATTCCATTGCTTATTATTACATTGGAATAACTTTGTGTCTGTGATTTACCTATACTTGGTGACATTCTTTATTATCCCTGTTGGAACATCCTGCATGTGTTTTACAGGACTGGTTAAAATCTTTATTATTATTACTGTTGGAACATCACATCATGTGTTTTACAGGACACGGTTAAAATCTTTATCATTACATTGGAATATCCTATCTCATGTGTTTTACACAGGATGCGGTTCCATCTTTATTATTACATTGGAACATCACGTCGATTGTGAATTTCACGACTGGTTCCGTTATTATTATTACATTGGAATAACTTTGTATACATCTGCAATACCGCATGCGTGGTGATTTCTTTTGTTATTCCATTCTTTATTATACCCGGTTGGTTAAAACTTTGACTTCTATACTCCATGAAATTAGTAGAATATCCTTGATATTTGCGTTTCATCCGATATCTTGGCGACCCCAAAATAGGTCCATTCCATCCAACCCATTACGAGTCGCCAAAATACATGATGCGAAACAACTACAACTTTATTATCACAACAATAAAAGCGTGAGTTTAAATACAAATATTATCTTCTAGACAATATTTATACTCAAATAAATCCTCATCACATTTATTGATACATTATTTTACAATAATGGTGAGGACTACTAAACAACTCTCTCTAGAACCTTCATTCCATACCCAGAGCTAGTACTCGCATTTACATTTCGCCTCACGAGAAGAAAAATGGAACAACAAGGAAAAGGGTGAGCTCAACTAGCCCGGTAAAGAATGTTATGACTAAGATAATATACAACAAATTATCGTTAGTCTCCAGCGAGGAAAAAATCGATAGAATACAATGAAGCAACAAGTTTGGATCAATATTAGCGGTGAAATAATAATTCATAGAAGAGTTACGTAGAGAATGAAATCTACTATAATCTATGAATTTAACGATCCATCATCAATATTTTATCCTGTAACATCAATCAATATTCATCTCAAATCAAATATTCATCTTTGCACTTCTGGCCGAAGATATTCATCAATCGGTCATATTCATCTCACACATTTCATCATCTAAGGCTGCAAAGATAAAGGCGAAAGATATTCATCTAAAGGCGAAGATATTCATCGATCGGTCGTATTCATTTAAACATTTTGTTCATCTTTGCACTTCTGAGGCGAAGATATTCTTGAAATCATTCATCTTTGCCTTTGGGCCAAAGATATTCAATAATATCATCATTTAAGGCGAGGATGATGAAAATATTTTTAAAAAAGCGAATCCGGTGAAACAAAATGACAAGGATTAAGGATTAAGGATTAGTACTTTGTTTTATCCATGTCCAACAATACCTCGAAAATAATCGTAGTGGTGTAAAATTGAGAATGATCAAAACATGGATACAATCAAAGCTAGTATCCAAAATAGATATATTTAGACGAAAAGAAAAATTTTCATTTTTGATTGAATAGTCTTAGTATTAAGTGAATAGTCTTTAGTATCGTGAATAGTCTTGAGTATCGTGAATAGTAACTCAGACACCCAAAGATAGAAATTCCACAAAAAAACATCTTCACGCTTCATGAATAGTACTCGTGAATAGTAACTCGTGAATAGTAACTCATGAATAGTAACTCGTGAATAGTAACTCATGAATAGTAACCCAGAGCATGAAAAAGTTCCAAATTTGATAAAAAGTATCAACGATATTTGACATAATGATATTGAAGAATTAATATCATTTGAGAAGAAAATAACATCCCTTACCTCAAAGAATCGGTGCCGGAAGGAAAGGTCGGAAGTGATCTTTGAATGAAACTTTCTTTGACGACAACTCTCAAAGTATCTAAATACTCACAAAATACGCTCGATAATATAGAGAGAGAAAGAGAAAACTTTGTTTACGGTGTGATTTTCAATTCTAACAGCCCTCTATTTATAGGAAAATGTTAGCCGTGCAAAAGCGGACTTGACTTACTACGATGGCTTTACACGCTACTATTGCCACCCACCACATTTGAAATAAAATTCAGCACATTTCTTCACCAACCACAAGTGGGGCCCACTCAATTCTAGAATTTTCCACCAAAATCAATTATAAACCTAATTTAGAATCAGACACCTCTTAAAATTCACAACAAATCATTCGTGCATTTTTAACGGTTCAAAATTTGTGGACATATACTCAACTTATGTATGTATAACATACCCAAAAATTACCACAATCCAGCGGTCGGATTAAAAATTATAACCCCCAATATATATCAAAACCCACGATTTGATTTTTAATACCTCAATCAGATAAAATCTTGATAAAACACCTCAACATTAATTTCTTCATTAATAACCACATAAATAAATCCATCATTTATATTCATATAAAATAAATATTTCCTTATCATATGAATCAATAATTAATTATTCACAAATAATATTACGAGAATCACAATTATAATGACGGTAGTTGTTCCAGGAAAGGGGGCTTTCGATAAGGATCTCTCCTTCTTGGCGCATGATTAGGTGACCAAACCTCTCCTTAGAGCGAACTTTCTAGACATTGCCAATAATGTTATCTAATAATATTATTCAAATAATATGAATTATTGATGCGATAATGGGAAATCTTTGTGCGGTGACAATTATTGAACAATGATAATATAAAATCAATATGACAATTATTGAATCGATAAAATAAAATATTGAGCAGTAACTCTTGTGAAAATTATTGAGTAGTGCCTTCTTACGTAAGGATCAATAATTCAACAATCATCATGCAATATCTGGTGTGCTCTTTGTGCGACCACAGCGTATTCACGTATTTTAACCATAGGGTATTCAACGGTCTTACTTGGTAACAACTACTGCGTTATTTATAACCACCCAAACTTTGTCGTTTTCCTCATCCGATCGCTTTTAGTTATGGGGCCCACACATGTCATGGCTGCTTGGTAAATAATACGAATATTCCCAAGCGATCACGAATATTCCACGACCAAACGAATATTCCAAGCAAAAATGAATATTTTATAACCACTTGCTTATTTTGAAATATTTGCGTATTTAACCCTTAACTATCCACATTAATCAAATCAACCCTTACTATTTCAAAATAATAAATAAAGGAAATTCCTTTTTATTTAAAAAATTTGAGGTCTTCTGACCTCCCTCCTTATGAAATTTCGTCCTCGAAATTGGCGTACGTACAGTGTTTGAAAAGGTGAGATACCTCGCTTTCATTTTCGTTTCCAATTCCGGTCATTTCCTCTATAGCATGGTTTCTCCACAAAACTTTAACTTGTGGTATGACCTCGATACATTGGACATGTTCTTTCCTCTACAAAATCTTGGCGGTACCTCCTCAAATACGTTAAGTCTTGGCTATCTCGTCGGTTCTAAATTCGATAGCGTGGTTGAATTCGTCCACATATTTACGTAACATCGATCGTGAAAAGCGTTATGAACACGCGTTATACTTGGTGGTAAAAGCGAGTACATAGGCCGCGGTTCCTATTCGATCGAGAATTTCAAATGGATTAATAAATCGAAGGTTTGAGCTTTCCTCACCTCACCGATTCTCGCTTTTGAAATAACAACTTCTTGCACCTCCTTCTTCAAATTCATCGACTCGATTGTGTAGCTTGAGCGACTTTAACTTTATCGATTAAAAGTCGATTATACTCGTATATCATCACGTAGTATATATCATCACGTGGGTACCTAGAGTTTTCATCTCCATCTCTATTATTTGTATATTATCTGAAATTAGTCTTTGACAATATCGTATTTCGTGCTACTTATCGATCTTCTACTCAACACGTCGGCTACCACGTTCGCTTTTCGGGATGGCATGGTGAACATGTCTTTGAAATGAGTCTCCTCTTGAGTTCTTGAAGCTCTTCCCACATTCCTTGCTCCATTCGAATTTTGTATTTCTCTGAGTTATTTGCGTTAATGGAATAGCGATTGAGAATATCCTTCAACGAATCTCGATAATAACCAACTAAGCCTGAAAGCTACGTATTTTCGATTCTTGACTTAGGTTGTTCTCAATTGTGACTCATATCCCGATCTTGGATAGCACGTCACAATGACACCTATCGATTTACTATCATACGAATATGGCGTCCCCTACAGAGAGAGTGCGGCAGGTGAATTCCACAAAGGAAGTCACAAGATAAAGGCTCGGTACCAAATTCTATAGTTGAATTTTTAACTCACGAAGTTGATAGGAGCCATTCGATATGAGATTTTAGAAATGAGTTTTGTCTAGGGTTCAAAGTCGATACAAAATTTAATATCGATCTTTGGGAGTAAGCGATAAATTCTTTGAAATCGTCGGGAAAAATCAATAACAACAAGAATATTATTCAAATCGGCGTGTCTTTATTCAAATCCATAACATGGACTAAGAAAACTTGACATCCGTAATAAGCGAATGACTTCATGGCTTGATATGAAAATGTTTGACTACAATGGTTTGATTGCTTGAGTTTGAATAATGAGTTGCTTAGGAATATGAAAACTATGACCTTACAAAAGCAATCAATTTTGGCGTGATGAGTAGTTAACCTTAAAATCACATCAAAAACAAATATCTCTATAGAAATAAGGTTAACGGGTAATGTGATAGTGCCAACTTGAATCAAGCAAGATTTTTAAACAACGGATGTAATGAAAGTTTCTCTAACGGAGTCTCCATAAATAGGTCAAAGTCTAATTTCTCGTAGTCAAGTTCAAGCGTTGGCCTTAAGCGAAGAGATAAAAGAATGGGTAGAGCAGGGGTATCTAGTAAGGTATAAACTTTGAGAATTTATAATTAACTAACCCGTGCTAACCGTTCGGGTTCCTCGTATTTTGATGGAAGTCACGACAAAGCGCTCTTCAGAGAATCGTTGACTTTGACTTTTACAGGACATCCTTTTGAGTCACCATTCCCATTGCAATTTGGTTTTCGATATCGTCTGATCTCGGCGATATGTCCTTCTTTTCCACAATTATAGCATACCTTAAAGCTGTTGTGGGCGGTTTGGGTGATATATCCCTCTTTCCGCATTTGTAACATCTGATAGATGGTCTTTCTCCTCCCTTGGAACCGGTTGCCACTGTGGCAGCGTCTTCACATGGTCGTTGTTGAATCTCCTCTTTTAAAATCTCCTCCCGACTCGCTTCTTCTATTTTCATGGCCACGATTACCACGGAGTGGTTCAGCCTTTGTCCGTATTCTTCTTTCTCCTTTGGTTATCGTTATTACGATGGTTCGCTATCTTTGGTATGATCTGGTTATGGTCCCTCGGTTGAGCGTACTCGTTATCTCGCTCTAACAATTGAGCCACATTTACAACATCTCGAATAGAGAAAATTTATGAGAAATGAGATCTTGGCGTATCTGGGGTTTCAAACCTCTCGAAACATCCGCGTCATCGTTCCTCATTCTCCACCAAATGAGGTCTGAACTGGATAACTCATGAACTTCGCCTCGTCTTTGGGACACCGTCGTGTTATTCGCTCCGATCTAATAAACTCCACTTCCTTCGTATAGCGAATACTTTCGGGGGGAAGTACTTGTCATTGAGCATTTCTAAAGCGTCTCCCATGACATCTTTGAGTGCGGTGGATGGAGTGCGCTTCCTGATTCCCACCGATGTCTGCCTCGCCACGGAACATAAAAGTAGCGAATGGAACTTTACGTTCCTTCGTGCATCCAAGACATCGAATATCTTGGTAATTTGCTTGACCCGTGTTTTCCGCCGTGATCGGATCGGCTTTCCCAGAAGTACGGTGGTCCCGACTCTTTGAAGCTTGCTTTTGTGACCACCGTGAATTACTATCATTTCCTCTATATTTTGAACACGAGTCTCCCTCGTGCGATTTTGCATGAGCGCAAAAAGCTTCTAAACATCCCTCGTTCATCATACGCTTTCGATTGGTGTTATTCACGGGAGGTACATTGCCCGACTGTTGCACGTTCTCCTCGTTGTTAAGTCTGAGGCATCTCCACGGTCTCATTTACACCACTATTAATATTCTCGATTCGACATTCTCAATTCTTGTCATAAAACAAGGGTTAATTAAGGAAATCAATCACATAATATCCTATATCTTGACCAACTAACAAATAAGCTTAGGTAGGACACCTTTGTGAAGGATTTTCGTCTCTCCCCTCTAGTTCTATTCCCGATCTCATGGGAGATCATATCCTAAGCTCGATACCATTTGTGGCGACCCCAAAATAGGTCCATTCCATCCAACCCATTCGAGTCGCCAAATACGTGATGCGAAACAACTACAACTTTATTATCACAACAATAAAGCGTGAGTTTAAATACAAATATTATCTTTAGACAATATTTATACTCAAATAAATCCTCATCACATTTATTGATACATTATTTTACAATAATGGTGAGGACTACTAAACAACTCTCTCTAGAACCTTCATTCCATACCCCGAGCTAGTACTTTCATTACATTCTCGCCTCACGAGAAGAAAAATGGAACAACAAGGAAAGGGTGAGCTCAACTAGCCCGGTAAAGAATGTTATGACTAAGATAATATACAACAAATTATCGTTAGTCTCCAGCGAGGGGAAAAATCGATAGAATACAATAGGCAACAAGTTTCGGATCAATATTACATGGTGAAATAATAATTCATAGAAGAGTTACGTAGAGAATGAAATCTACTATAATCTATGAATTTAACGGTCCATCATCAATATTTTATCCTGTAACATCAATCGATATTCATCTCAAATCAAATATTCATCTTTTTACTTTCTGGCCGAAGATATTCATCAATCGGTCGTATTCATCTCAACACTGTTCATCTTTGCACTAAAGGCCAAAGATATTCATCGATCGATCGTATTCATTTAAACACACTGTTCATCTTTGCACTAAAGGCCAAAGATATTCATCGATCGGTCGTATTCATTTTTAAACACTGCTCATCTTTGCACTACTGGGCCAAAGATATTCTTGAGAAAATCATTCATCTTTGCACTAAAAGCCAAAGATATTCAATAATATCATCATTTAAGGCGAGGATGATGAAAATATTTTTAAAAAGCGAATCCGGTGAAACAAAATAGCAAGGATTAAGGATTAAGGATTAGTACTTTGTTTTATCCATATCAACAATACCTCAAAAATAATCATAGTGGTGTAAAATTGAGAATGATCAAAACATGGATCTGATCAAAGCTAGTATCAAAATAGATATTTTAGAGCGAAAAGAAAAATTTTCATTTTTGATTGAATAGTCTTAAAGTATAAGTGAATAGTCTTGAGTATCGTGAATAGTAGTCAGTATCGTGAATAGTAACTCAGACACCAAAGATAGAAATTCCACAAAAAACATCTTCACGCTTCATGAATAGTACTCGTGAATAGTAACTTCGTGAATAGTAACTCATGAATAGTAACTTCGTGAATAGTAACTCATGAATAAGTAACCCCAGAGCATGAAAAAGTTCCAAATTTGATAAAAAGTATCAACCGATATTTGACATAATGATATTGAAGAATTAATATCATTTGAGAAGAAAATAACATCCCTTACCTCAAAGAATCGGTGCCTTGGAAGGAAAAGGTCGGAAGTGATCTTTGAATGAAACTTATCTTGAGCAACAACTCTCAAAGTATCTAAATACTCACAAAATCGCTCGATAATATAGAGAGAAGAGAAAACTTTGTTTACGGTGTGATTTTCAATTCTAACTTAGCCCTCTATTTATAGGAAAATGTTAGCCGTAGAAGCGGACTTGACACTACTACTGATGGCTTTACACGCTACTATTGCCACCCACCACATTTGAAATAAAATTCAGCACATTTTTCACCAACCACAAGTGGGGCCCACTCAATTCTAAATTTTCCACCAAAATCAATTATAAACCTAATTTAGAATCAGACACCTCTTAAAATTCACAACAAATCATTCGTGCATTTTAACGGTTCAAAATTTGTGGACATATACTCAACTTATGTATGTATAACATACCCAAAAATTACCACAATCAGCGGTCGGATTAAAAATTATAACCCATAATATATCTAAAACCCACGATTTGATTTTTTAATACCTCCGATCAGATAAAATCTTGATAAAACACCTCAACATTAATTCCTTCATTAATAACCACATAAATAAATCCATCATTTATATTCATATAAAATAAATATTTCCTTATCATATGAATCGATAATTAATTATTCACAAATAATACGAGAATCACATTATAATGACGGTAGTTTCCGAGGAAGAGGGGCTTTCGATAAGGATCTCTCCTTCTTGGGCATGATTAGGTGACCAAACCTCTCCTTAGGCAGAACTTTCTAGACATTGCCAATAATGTTATCTAATAATATTATTCAAATAATATGAATTATTGATCGATAATGGGAAATCTTTGTGCGTGACAATTATTGAACAACGATAATATAAAATATCAAGCGACAATTATTGAATCGATAAAATAAAATATTGAGCGGTAACTCTTTGTGAAAATTATTGAGTAGTGCCATCTTACGTAAGGATCGATAATTCAACAATCATGCAATCTGGTGTCTTCTCTTGTGCGACCCGCAGCGTATTCACGTATTTTAACCACCGGGTATTCAACGGTCTTACTTGGTAATAACTACGTAGTTATTTATAACCACCCAAACTTTGTCGTTTTCCTCATCCAATCGCTTTCCGTTATGGGGCCCACACATGGCATTTGCTGGTGCGTAAATACGAATATTCCCAAGCGATCTGAATATTCCACGACGAAACGAATATTCCGAAACAAAAATGAATATTTTATAACCACTTGCTTATTTTGAAATATTTGCGTATTTAACCCTTAACTATCCACATTAATCAAATCAACCCTTATTTATTTAAAAATAATAAATAAAGGAAATTCCTGGATTTTATTTAAAAAATTTGAGGGTCTTTAGTCATAATATTTCTTCTTTGGGCTAGTTGAGCTCACCCTTTTCTTTCAACATTCTCTTCTTGTGAAATGAGAATATATTTGGGACGAGTGGGAAGCAGTGATGGTCCGAAGATAGCATTAGTAGTCCTCACTATTCTATGAAATAGTGTGATAATAATTGTAATGAGGACTTTTTGTTTGAGTTTGTATAATATCTAGTAGATGATATTTGTATTTAAACTCACAGTTTATGTCGTATTGTACAAGACAGTTATGTTAATAAGTTGTATTTAAATTCTGTACCATGTAAGTGGCGACCCAAGATGGGTGATGTATACCTAATTTTGGGGGCGTCACAGTAAGACCCCAATTTTTATGAATAAAGATAAATTTCTCTTGATATATATTTTTGAATATCTTGGTGTGGATATAATATAATGTTATAGTTGTGGGTAATATTTACAAATTTTGCGAAGTAAGCAAGTGGTTATATAATATTCGATTGGTGGGGAATATTCGTTTTAACGGGGAATATTAAATGCGATGGCACAATCATTAGTGGACCCCCTAATGAAGCATTATAAGTAATAAGAAAAGCGATGTAATTATCTTTTATAAAAATAACTTGGCGGAAGTGTTACCGTTAAAACCGTTGAACTACTCATTAGTAAAAAAGTGCGATGTCTGGCGTGGTTGCATAGTAGCACACGGTAATTGTTATTGATGCTTACATGATAAGTCACTCAGTTATACTCAATTATTGCTACAGTAATTGCTGCATCATATCTCTCATATTATTGATTCGATTATTGTCAGTATCATCTGCATAATATGATATATTATTAAATCAATAATTGAGACGACAAAGTTATTCATATTATTAAATTACAATATTTACAATGTCTAGAAGTTCTATCAAGGAGAGGTTTGGTCACCTAATTGCGCGTCAATAGGGAGAAATCCTTATTGAAAAGCCCCCTCTTTCCTGGGAACAACCTGGTTGTTAAATATTGTGAGTTATGATATTAATAATGAATAAGTTCGTGTTGATTAAAGATGAATTTGATTGTTCCATTGTGTTAAAATTATTTGTGTTAGTGAAAATCGACATTTATTTCAATAATAATTGATGTCTGGAGGTTATATTGTTCAATCGGGTATTCGGGGTACTTTTCGTGTCAGAGTACTATTCATAAGTTACTATTCATGAGTTACTATTCACGAGTTACTATTCATGAGTTACTATTCACGAGTTACTATTCACAGGGTACTATTCACCCGAAAAATATATTTCTTTTCGTTCCAAATCATTTTTGGGTATAATATTATTCCATGAGGAGATGGCTAATTTTTCAGACCGTTGGTTGAAATTATAATAGTAAATCAATATGGATCGTTGAATTAAAGTTTTAATAGTAACTTGTCCTTGAGTTTTCTAAGAGTTATTTGTCCCTTGCTTTTTCAAGAGTTATTTACCCTTGATTGTTTCAAGAGTTATTTTCCCCCTTGATTGTCTCAAGAGTTAATTGCCCTTCAGCAAATAGTAGTTGTCTCTTGATATTACCAAAGTCATTTTGACCCTTCGTTAAGACCAAGAGCCACTTTCGCTTTTTCTACAAATAGAAGCTCATTCCTTCATTATTTCCTAAGAATTCTTTGAAACTCAGAGAGAAACTATAGAGAAAGAAGAAAAGTGATTCCGCTACTTCACTTTTCCAAATTATCCGATTTCTTCTAAGGTAAGGGTATTATTCTTTTCGTATTCATGAAGAGAACTTACATTATTCCATTCTTTTTATTATGTTGGAATAACTTTTATTTAATGTAATCTTTGCATGCATGGTGATTTACATTGTTATTCCATTATTTATTATTACGTCGAGAATATCACATACAATGCGTTTCTGTGGGACTGGTTCCATTATTTATTATTAGTATTTATTATTACGCCGGAATATCTTGTCGTAAGGCGTTCTGTGGGACTGGTTCCATTATTTATTATTACATTGGAAATAACTCATGCATGCGATTCCTCATCGCGCATGGTGAATCATACATTATTCCATTCTTTATTATTAGTTGGAATAACTTTTTGCTCTATGGATTACCACATGCATGGTGAATGATCCTTTGTATTCATTCCTTATTAAATTGTGGAAATGATCTGTATACGTGGATTACCGCATGGCAGGTGAAGATCCATTTACAGTTTCATATATTCTTTATTATACTCATTTGGTTAAAATTTTGACTTCTATATTCCTTGAAATTGGTGGAATATCCTTGATATTTGTGCTTCATCCAATATTTGTTTCATGGAAATATTCTTCTGAGCATTCTTAAATTTTACTCTACAAAGAAGTATCATGTTGATAATTTGGACGTTATTAGTTCTTGGATAAATTAATTCTTGAACTTGTTTTATTGAATTATTATGTCATTATCATCATCCTCATGCTTATATTGTAATGAAAGTCATCTTTGGCTTACGTGCATAGATGGACTTTGTATGATTATGACCAGGGATCATTCGGTATAATCATGACCTGTAATGTTATAAATGATTTGGTAAAAGTCCTCAGTGGCCTGTAATGCATTGGTGGACAGTTTTTGGTATGATTATGACCAGAGATTATTCGGTATAGTCATGACCGTTGATGATTTAATGAATATCCTTGGCCCGTAGTACAAGGATGATTAGAAGATATAATTTATTTATTAAAATTTGAGTCTCGTGATAAAAGTTGATGAAAACATTTTTTATACCATAGAAGATAGTAGATTTTATTTCTACTTGACTCTTCTAATGGATTGCTTATTCATTGCAGTTAAACTTGATGTCTATTGTATTTTATCGGTTTAACATTGTTGAAGACTATTGATAATTTATTACGCATTATCTTAGTCGTAATATTTCTTCTTTGGCTAGTTAGTTGAGCTCACCTTTCTTTTTTTCGTTTCTCTTGAAATGAGAATATATAGCTAGGATGAGTCGGGGAAAGGGTGACTATCGAGGAAGATAGCATTAGTAGTCCTCCTTTATTACATTAAATAGTGTGACAATAAATGTAATGAGGACTCCTTTGAGTGTGGATATTATACAGATGACAATATTCCTATTAGAACTCTCAGTTTATGTATTGTCGTATCTTACACGACGGTTGTATAATTAAGTTTGTATTTGTATTCTATACCATGTATTGGCGACTCAGAATAGGTGATGTATACCTATTTTGGAGGCGTCACATGCATCTTGATCGGCGAGAGATCTTTGAGGAGTGGAAGTGCGTAATACGGCGGTAGTGGGTGTACTGATGGCAAGATGCGAGAGTATAACATAGCAAGGAAGTCTTCAAGCAAAAGGTAACTGATAATTTTATCTCTCTCAATACACTAGATATTTTATCCTCCATTGTTAACCCTTGTGATAAATGTCATCTTGACTCTCACGCTTTGAGCTATCCCTAACGGTCCAAAGCCGTCAAACTTTTAGTGTTAACTGTGTTTAGTGTGCAGAATCAGAACGTCTTACGTATTGGGACGAAGCAGAAGATCTTGGCGTTAACAGAATCCATCCATATATGTAAATCATCTATTATTATATACTTTGACACATTATTATGCAAGTTACTTTTTGTACTATATCTTTTTTTATTAGAGTTTTTTTTGTAAGTGTAGCTATAATATATTTTTTTCACAAATTTTACACGTGGTTCCCCTAAATTCCTATAACCATAAAAAAGGTTTTACTTACAATTATTTTTGTTCTATTAAAAGAATATTCTTTATAACAGGGTAAATGACATAATATCATATCATCAATCGCTACTAAATTAACAATTCACAAAGTTGTAGGGACAAATATAGAACAAAAATATATTATTTAAATTTACAAATGGGACTCATATTGTAGTAGAACGGATAGAGGGGATCATAACAAACAAAGACAATATATATAGTGATATATGTTGTATCATGACTCTGAGCCAGTTGGTGCTAAGTCGATTATGCTGTAATTTTTTCTTTTGGCTAATAAAGTTTTGGTAATTTGCCAAGCAAGAAAAATATTGGCTACAATACGATTAACTGCTGATACAAACGTACAAGTTTTGCTTGGATGTTAAATTGGATTACTGATCATACATCATACTAGAGTACATATATCTTTCATACAACCCTGGGTGACTTATTTATTTTGATTTATAACTAATTCACTATATATGGTCTTGTGATCTTGAACAGGAAAGTACAATGCATATTGTTTCTCAGTATGTACTGAGAAGACATGCATCTACGTACCATAATGCATTAATTAAGATCAAATTCTACATTTTGTAACTATATTTCCTTCACATGCATATGGATCAGCAAGCACTGAGCATCAATAAACAAACAAGTGACAAAAACACTGCGCAACTTTATTATTTCCTCAATATTTCCACCAAATATATACCATAAATCAGTCCTTTGACCGATCATCAGGTATTTTTATGCTGAAAACTATGGTGGTTCTGGCCTTGCATTGGTACTGCTCTACATTATTTACAAAAATAAGAACTAATTAAATAGATCAACACAAAAAATTCATTAATTCTAAAATAAAGAATTACAAGGTAGAACATCTTCTTCCTCTTTCTGCGTCCGAGCTGTAGTTAGCCTATCGACTAATATGTCTAGGGCTTCCTTCATCCACCAATGCGGACAAACTTCTTTTGCTTCAGCCACACTCATCTATATATACAAGAAAACAAAATGGGTTTAATTAATTATTAAGTACTCAATCAAATAGAATTAAGAAACCATAATTGATACATTTTGCATACGTATAAATTTATAATGCATTTGATATGCAACGCGCGTACCCATACTCTTTGTCGAAAATTCTTTTCTGGCCAGAGATCAAGTTGTTCTGTGACAAGCAAAGGGAACATGCAGCCCTCATGGTATACTCCGCGGCTTTTGCTTTTGTAACTCCATTTACCTAATTCATGCTGCAAATTTATTAAGATATGTCAATTAAATTGTTAAAATTTTATTAACTAGCTACAATATAACGGATATTAGTAACCATTCTAACTGTAACTAGCTTGGAAATTAATTATTATATATCAACCTGGACATCTCCAAGAACACCCGCTTCTTCAAGGGATTCCCTACAGGCTGCTTCTTCTACGGATTCATCAAGTTCCCAACCTCCCTGCAGGCGATTCATATCATTTGGATAATTAGGTTAATTAATTACCCAAGAAATCACAATAATAGCTTTAAACTGAGAGAAAAACAATGTTGTATATCATCTCATAAAACATCAATCAGTGGACTAATTTCTTTTATTTTTGTTTCTCTTTTATAGGGCATGCAGCCAATTACTAGTCTTTTTGGCTCTCATTGATGGGTTCATAAGTCCCTAATTAATAGTCCTCTATACATGCTCATCATTTTTTCAAAAGGGGTCTTGAATTCTCAACAATCAAGGATTATGTGTGTGCGCGCTGTATATATATATATATATATATATATATATATATATATATATATATATATATATATATAGAGAGAGAGAGAGAGAGAGAGAGAGAGAGATTGGTTACCTTAGGGAGCATCATTCCTTGACCTTTCTGTGAACTGATCACAAGAACTTCTAAGCCATCATCATCAGTAACCATGCCTTCTTTCCCATTTTTATACCTATATGGAATACATCTGCACATACATACACAAATAAATCAAGTCAATATATACCGAGACTGAAAATTGACAAGAAATAGAAAAAGAAAAGTATGTATATTTTTTTTTTTGAAACAAGAAAAGTATGTATATGTGTATACATAAATCGGAGAAAAATAGAGAAGGGGAAATTAAAAAAATTAAAAGATTTGAACGGAGAAAAAGGAGGGGAGATTGAAGTAGCTAGTACTAACCCTACAACAAGGCGGCAACCTTTGTTGTATTTCTGTAAATTCCTTCCTGTTCGAGACTCTAAACACACCATCCTCTTAAGTAATAGTTTATAAAATGGACACCCAAAAATAAAATATATATATACATATATATATATATATATATATATATATATATATATATATATATATATATATATAGTTCAATCTAGAGATATAGCTAGTTAGAGGCACATTGGTGTGGCGATATTTTATATAGTGGTAGGGATGATTGGGCTCTTATTTGGTTATTCTCTTGGATCATTATTATTGGGCCTTGTTATTAGACTAATTCATTGGATTATCTTGATTGGGTCTTACAAAGTCTTGGGGTGAATTATTGAGCAAACCCACGGATATTTAAATATCTACATCTTTGACCGGTGATGATGACAAAGATATGGCTGACTGATATCTTACATGGCATTAATGAGGATTGGACAGTCGGTCAGCGGTGGACAGAGGGGATGGGATTAACAGGAAAGCTACCTGCAGTGGGTAGGGTCAGGAGGGTCAGTGGCACAAGAAACCGAGTCTTGTATTATATCATAGGAAGGAAATCTCCAAGAAAAGGTACGCATACACACAACACACAATTCTAATCTCTCTAACACTAGACATTTTATCCTCCATTGTTAACCCTTGTAACGGCTGTATTGACTCTCACGCTGAAGCTATCCCCAACGGTCCGGTAGTCGAGCTTTTGGTGTTATTTGTGTTTCTTGTGTGCGAGGATCGAGCGTCTTACTTGATTGGGGACGCGACAAAAGATCTTGGCGTTAACATTGGGCGCTATAAGGGAGGGCGTGTTCTAGTGTTCTTGAAGTTTCAATCACAAATTGTAGGCTGCTTCTCGTCGGAATCCATGGTGAAGAAGAGTAGAAACGATTACTTCTAAAAGATAGTGATGGCTAAGACTTCGTACACCTGATGAGTATCTGTCGAGGATTGATTGGGTCCTTGAAAGAGTGCTTTCGTCTTTGATCTCGCTTTCAAGCGGGGTTTCGAGAGATTCTCGTTCGAGAGCCCAGGTGATCTTTAGAAGAAGATTGATTTTTTCTTTAGAGAAGACGACCATGGTCGGAAAAGGGTAGAAGGCATCATCTTGCTTAATCCTATCTTGAAGTGGTCGATCGACATCCGATCAAGTTAGAAAAGTCTACACTTTAAAGACATGTCTCGAGGTAGTCCTCGGGATCGAAGCGCGGACCAACAACCATTTTCTTGATTGATAGAAGAGGGTACTCATACTATTAGTCTTGGGATTATGGTGAAGAGAATATATGAAGACCCAATGACCCATTTTCTGATTGACAAGAAGAGGGTATTCCGCCCTATTGGTCTTTGGGATTATGGTCGAAGCGAGTAGATGAAGACCCAGCGGTCATTTTCACGATTGATCGAAGAAGGGTAATTCGCATACTATTGGTCTTGGGATTATGGTCGAAGCAGAGTAGATGAAGACCCAATGACCCATTTTCACGATTGATCGAAGAAGGGTATTCATACTATTGGTCTTTGGGATTATGGTGAAGCATGGTAGATGAAGACCCAATGACCATTTTCTGATTGGTGAAGAAGGTATTTAGTCCTATTGGTCTTGGGATTATGGTGAAAGCAGACCGAAGCAAGACTCACGAGAATCCGCGAGGCACATCGCCTACGTGGATACTTGTCTTCGGAGATGCCGATCTAAAGCTACTGAGTTCTAATGGAAAAGACAAAACTATTCAGAAGAGACTTAATTTGAGAAGGTTTATGTCCAAATCGACAAAAAGATATTTGCCGATCTTTGGCACGTGGAAAAAGTGAAGAAGAATGCTAAAGGCGTTCAGTGGACTTGGCCGTGAAGGCGCCTTCAAGGAATAAACGACCTATCTTTCTTGATGCCTTTGTTGGTGAAGCATGCTCCTCCTTTGAGCTATATTATTTGTATCTGGCGGCTAGTTCGTTGGCGGTGGGAGGCGATTTTAGTGCGAGAAGTTGAAAAGCTTGACACCGGTTTCTTTATATAAGCCGTATCCGCCGGGATGATGAAATAAAATTTGAAGATAGGTGGCGAAGCTAAAAAGTCCAAAACCACGGCCGTTTGCGGTACTTGGTGAGCGGGATATTCTTCTTCGGATAATCAGTGCAACCGACTATTAGGTTCAGATTCAGAGTAGTCAATCACAATGATGACTCCATTACTATTGCCTTGTCAAAATTGGCTATTACCGAAGTGAACACCTTTGCTGATTATGCTCTTTGAGAGGTTCACGAAGACATTTGTGGCAATCATTTAGCTGCGAAACTATTGGCCTACAAAGTACTTCAACAATGATATTCTTGAAAGAACTGGAGATTCATCACAGAAAGACTTCGGTAGCTCATCTACAATTTATATTGATCTTCTCTCTATTTGGTCCTAAATTCACAATGGTGTAAGGAGGTATGGTCGGACTCGCTGGCCATTCGATGGCAGCCTATTTATTTGTTACCCCGTGTGGTAGACAAATTCTATGGTCCTTTTAATATTGTTTTTACTAAGGGTGGTAAATCAATGGGCACTGAAGTAAGGAGGACGGGGTGGACTCGCTGACCATTCGATGGTAGCCTCTTCGGCAGGACTATCTTTATGGTTTTGTTATACCCTGTATGGTAGACAAATTTCATGGTCCTTTTTAATTTTGATTTACCGCGAGTGGTAAACAAAAGACACTGAAGTAAGGAGGTATGGTCGGACTTCTTTGACCATTCGATGTGACCTTATTGTCAGGAGTGTCCTTATGAATTTGTTACCCCGTATGGTAGACAAATTCCATGGCCCTTATAAAATTGTTCTACCCCGAGTGGTAAACAAATGTCTTATATACTTGTTCTACCCAGAGTGGTAAACAAGATCTTGATGGTGCAAGGAGGATCAGCCGAATTTACCCTATTGACTGATCTGTCTCACACTTCGGTAACGATAAGTATGCATTACTTTATTTTGTTCAAGTGTTGAGTTCGGATTATATTATCATTGTTCTTAACTGTTATATAATTTGTTTGATTATTGACTAACGGTTTAAGATAAGAGGCACTTTTACAGTTTTCAAGTTGATTGATGATCGATTATTGACAAGAAATGTTCACTCATAAGTAATAAGGCATGAAGTTGATATTTTAATATTAGCTTATTCACAACAAGTTAGAATTTTACGAAAGTTCTCTGACTAAAGATAAGGAGAGGTCATCTTGAGGGCTTCTTCCTTGTCATCGTCACCATCTAAAGAGTCTAGAAGAGATGAATCTACCTTGGCTCGAGCTTTTTCTTGCCTTTACTTCGGCAGATTTCATATCATTTGGCATATATATGGACGATCTCATCGTTATTTCGTGAGTTTTTCGTATTACATTTGGATCTCCTTACAAATATCTTGATCGTTGGCGGATCCAAGTTCTAAGGGCGAAGTTATCGGAGTTCCTCTTGAGCTTTTGACAAAGTCTATATATCTTGCCTCTCTAAGCGTGGATATTGTTATTTTGCTTCGCAGGGCTCGATTAGACTCGGCGGATCTTCATTCTTCTTCATCAAAATTTCATTCTTGAGCGAGTCGACATTTATATACGTGATGACCCGATGTGTGGCCTTGATCGTCTCGACTCTTTTTGACCTTGTCGAGATCCTTAGAAGTCATTCATTGTTGAGAAGAACAATGTCGAGGTTGCTTCTTTCTTTTGCCAACCACGAGACTTCATAATGGCTTTTCTCCCTTGGGTGGTATTCTCTTGACATTCTCTTGGTATCCTCTTGACTTCTTTGTATTTGAGGCGGAGGTGCAGAAGATAGCGTTCTTCTGCAGATGGTCGATATTAATCAATCGATTCAAACCGATGGTCAAATACCAACTTCCTTTAGTCTGGTATTTCACTCCTTCACCCATCAGTTCCATGATGGAATTATTGCCGAACCGATGATAATCGGTGTCGCCACAGCTTCGGGCCTGGATTCAGATTAGGATGGTTTTTGTGGCGAAGGTGCGAATTGTTCGGAGGCGGTGAAATATTTGTTGTTGTATGTTAATTTGGGCGGGCTTTTTAAATGGACTTCCAATCTTAATTTATGTTGTTATTTGATGTTCATCAAATGGGCTTCGGTAAGCTATATTTTGGGCCTTTATTGACTTTATTATAAATCCTTTTGCCTTGGACCGATGCCATTTATACTCTTTTCCAATGCTATTTATACTCTTTCATTAAACATCTGTTTAATAAAAAAGGAGAAGCAATGTTGGGTCGTGATAATTTACATAGTGAATTTTTGGATTTGGTTGGGCTACTTATTTGGTTATTCTCTTGGGTCATTATTATTGGGCCTTGTTATTAGACTAATTCATTGGATTATCTTGATTGGGTCTTACAAAGTCTTGAAATTTGAATTATTGAAGCAAACCCATCGGATATTTAAATATCTATATTTTTTTTAGGTGATGATGACAAAGATATGGTGGTGATATCTTACATGGCATTAATGAGGATTGGACGATCGGTCATTGGTGGGAGAGATGATGGGATTAACGGGAAAGTTACTGCGATTGGGTAGGGTCGGGAGGGTCGATGGCACAAGAAAGCAAAGTCTTGTATTATATCATAGGAAGGAAATCTCCAAGAAAAGATGCACGCGCATACACACAACACACAATTCTAATCTCTAACACTAGACATTTTATCCTCCATTGTTAACCCTTGTAAGCTAGCAGATCTTGACTCTCACGCTTTGAAAGCTATCCCACGACAGTCCGGTAGTCGAGCTTTTAGTGTTATTTGTGTTCTTTGTCTGAGAATCATGGCATCTTACGTGATTGGGACGCGGCAAAAGATTTTGGCGTTAACAAGGCCTATGACAGATATATGAAGCCCCCACTTCAATCAAAACAAAAGGATAAATTAGAGAGATCTCAGCTTTCTCGTTCTCTCTCTCTCTCTGTATATATGTATGGTAGTGTAAGAGTGTGTGTATATTTATATATGCAACGTTTGAGCAGAGAGTTATTATATAGAGGAGAGGAGAAGAAACAAAAAAGGTGGGCGTTAGGAGAAGTGTGTTAGATTCGTGTGTGTTATATAGTAAATTAATTGAGAATGCTAATAAACAGCTAACACCGTGGATGCTTGGTAGATTGACTAGAAAAATGTCAATTTTATTATATTTTAATACTAGAGTATTAAATTTAACCGAGTTAATTGGACGGTTCACGACTCTAAATCGTTAGGCGTTAGCTACGTACTCTGATGTCCGAAACCAGTTCTCTTTCTCGGGTATTTCTTAGAAATCTCACCTACTATATTTGGAACCGTTTTTATATGATATTTTAAGAGTTGATATTTTTACAAATAAATTTGATATTTTTATATGTTACTTTTTATATAAATAGTAAATAAAGTTTATCTTTATTTGAGAGAGTATATGTGGAACTAAAACTTTTATTTATAAAAATATTAATTCCTTAATTTAATTCTTCATCAATTAATTCTACGCGGCTAATTTTGCCTTAGTCTTTAAGTCTTCAACGTAGTGTACTTACTACATCGGAGACATGCACATGCAACCATTACATTAATTGTTCTCATATTAGTAAATTGACTTGCGTAAAGGAGGGCAATAAGGTAAAAACGTTATATTGCAGTCACAGTTTGTAACGACAGGCAATGTAACACGTTAATTTGTGGGGGCATATGATTTAATTAGCCTGCCACTCTTATATTGGTTGTGACGCCTCCAAAATTAGGTATACATCACCCATCTTAGATAGTCGGATCGTAGTGCATGTAATTTAAATCAACTTCTTAATATAAGCGTAGGTATGCAATCTGACATAAAGCGTGAGTTTAAATACAAATATTATCTACTTTAGATATTATACAAACTCAAAAGAGTCCTCATTACAATTATTATCACACTATTTCACGAATAGTGAGAACTACTAATCTTATCCTACGGACCATTTACTGGATCCCGACTCGTCCAAATTTATATTCTCATTTCACGAAGAGAAACGGTGAAAGAAAAGGGTGAGCTCAACTATTTCAAGAAGAAATATTATGACTAAGATAATGCGAGAATAAATTATCATTAGCCTTCTGTGATGTTAAGCGATAAAATATAATGAACATCAAGTTTAACTACAGTAGTGGAACAAAGAATCCATTAAAAAAGTCAAGTAGAAAATAAAATCTACTATCTTTTATGATTTAAAGGTTTTAAATATTTATTATAAATTTGAGACTCGAACTTTAATAAATATTCCACATCATGAATCACCCCGCTGACTACTGGCGCCAAGGATATTCTTTAGTATCACGACCACAATTAATCATGCACTACGGGCCGAGAATAGTTGTGTATTCATTAATGGTCATGATCATGCCAACAATCGTCCATCAATGCACTACTTTCATCGAGGATTTTTACCACATCATTTGTAACATTACGATTATGATGATTACATCGAATAGTCTCTGGTCATAATCATACCAAGTCCATCTCCATGCACTTCTGGTATGATGACTTTCAACATAACATAAACATGAGAATGATGACAATGATATAAGAATTGATAAAACAAGTTCAAAAATTATTTTATCCGGGGAATTATTAACGTCCAAATTGTCGACGTAATCTTTGTTTTGTAGAGTAAAATTCAAGAATGATCGGAAGAATATTTCCATGAAAAGATCTTTGGATGAAACTTGAATATCGAGGATATTCTACTAATTTTATGGAGTATAGAAGTCAAAGTTTTAACCAACTAGGTATAATAAAGAATGGAATAACAAAAGAAATCACCATAAATGCGATAGGCGCTTGTGAGGCGAGGTTATTCCAATGAGAATAATAAATAACGGAACCCGGTGCGGCGTAAACGCCATGCAGACGGGATGTTAACGAAGAATAATAAAGAATGGAACCAGGTCCGGCGTAAAACACACAGATAGGATGTTCCAACAGAATAATAATAAAGACGGAACCAAGTCCGGTGTAAAACACACAGACAGGATGTTCCAACAGAATAATAATAAAGACGGAACCAGGTCCGGTGTAAAACACACAGACAGGATGTTCCAACAGAATAATAGAAGAATGTCACCAAGTATAGGGTAAATCGGCATTATCTGAGGTTATTCAATGAGAATAATAAGAAATGGAATAACACGATTCTCTTCATGAATAAGAAAGAATAACACCCCTTACGAAAGTATAACAAATAATATTCCCTACCTTAGAAGAAGGCGAATATTGGAAAAGTGAAGTAGCAGAATACTTTTTCTTCTTTTCTATCTATAGTTTCTCTCTACAGAGTTTTGGTGAATTAAGTAAGAAATAATGAAGGAATGAGCTTTTTATTTATAGAAAAAGCGAGGGTGGCTCTTGAGTGTAATGAAGGGTCGAAATGACTCTTGGTAATATTGAAGAGACAACTACTATTTTGAAGGGTAATTACGATTGACGAAGGTAATTACTATTGGTGAAGGTAATTACTATTCAAGAAGGTAATTACTATATTGGCGAAGGTAAATACTATTCGACGAAGGTAAATACTATTGGCGAAGGTAAATACTTATTGACGAAGGTAATTACTATTCACAAAGGTAATTACTATTGGCGAAGGTAAATACTATTGACGAAGGTAAATACTATTGTGAAGGTAATTACTATTCACAAAGGTAATTACTTATTTGTGAAGAGACTCTTAGATGATGACATATGGGCCCCCATAAAATAATCAAACTTACCACAAACGTCTCATATAAGACTCTTTATATACATCGAGGATTGAATAAATATTACCACAAATCATTTATTTTTAATCAACACATTTTAATCTTTCAACAATTATTAATCATTTATAACTTGTCGTCTCGATTAATAATATAACATATTATCTGGATGATCTTGTGTGACAATAATTGAATCAATAATATAAGAGATATGATGCAACAATTCTTTAGCTTGATAATTGAGTATAGCTAAGTGACTTCTCACGTAAGCATCGATAATCAATATCTGAGTGTGCTTCTTATGCAACCACGCGTATATCTTGTACTTTTACCATAAGGTACTTCAACAGTTTTAACGGTAACACCTCCACCGTTATTTTTATAGAAAAGATAATTTTGGATTTTTTAACTACGACAATACTTAGATTATGAGGTCCACTAATGATTGAGTAGTCGCATCGAATATTCCCCAACAAAAAGAATATTCCCAGACCAAACGAATATTTTATAACAACTTGCTTACTTTGTAAAATTTATAAATATTACCCAACTATAACATTATATCAAATTTATTCCATAATATTCAAAAATAATATTTATAGAAAATTTATCTTTATTTATAAAATTTGGGGTCTTACATTGGTGTTTCTTGCATTATAAATTTCATGGTATTGCGCCCCAAAATAGGTATACATCACCTATTACGAGTTGTCAATACATGGTATGCGAAACAACTACAACTTTATTATTACAACAAGAAAAGCTGTGAGTTTGAATACAAATATTATCTTCAGACAATATCTATACTCAAATAAATCCTCATCATATTTATTGATACATTATTTTACAAAAATGGTGAGGACTACTAAACAATCTTTTCTAAAACCTTCATTCCATACCCCGACTCGTCTCGCATTATATTCTCGCCTCACGAGAAGAAAAATGGAACAAAAAGGAAAAGGGTGAGCTCAACTAGCTTCGGTAAAGAAAGAATATTATGACTAAGATAATATACAACAAATTATCGTTAGTCTTCAACGGGGAAAAATCTAATAGAATACTGATAGACAACAAATTTTAAATCAATATTCACGGTGAAATAATAATTCATTTAGAAGAGTTAAGTAGAGAATGCAAACTACTATCTTACATGTATGAATTTAAAAGTTCATCGTCTATCCTTTATCCTGTAACATCAATCAATATACATCGGAATCAAATATTCATCTTTGCACTACTGGGCCAAAGATATTCATCGATTGGTCATGTTCATCTAAACACTGTTCATCTTTGCACAACGGGCGAAGATATTCTTCAAAATCATTCATCTCGCACCTCTGGGCCAAAGATATTCAATAATATCATCATTTAAGGCGAGGATGATGAAAATATTTTAAAAAAGCGAATCCGGTGAAACAAAATGACAAGGATTAAGGATTAAGGATTCGTGCTTTGTTTTATCCACGTCCAAAAATACCTCAAAAATAATCATAGTGGTGTAAAATTGAGAATGATTAAAACATGGATACAATCAAAGCTAGTATCCGAGAATAGATATTTTGGACAAAAGAAGAAATTTTATTTTTTTAAATTGAATAGTCAAGTATCGTGAATAGTCTTAGTATATCGTGAATAGTAACTCAAACACCAAAAGATAGAAATTTCACAAAAACATCTTCATGACTTCATGAATAGTACTCGTGAATAGTAACTTTCGTGAATAGTAACTCATGAATAGTAACTCGTGAATAGTAACTCATGAATAGTAACCGAGCATGAAAAAGTTCCAAATTTGATAAAAAGTTTCAACCAATATTTCAAAGATAATGATATTGAAGAAATAATATCATTTGAGAAGAAAATAACATCCCTTACCTCGAAAGATCAAGTCTTTAAATTTGAAACAGGATATAGGCTATGACTTGGACTTGCACCGTATAGCAATACTCAAAGTATACTCAAAATACTCACAAGAATACGCTCGATAATATAGAGAGAGAAAACTTCAGTTTCTGGTGTGATTTTCAATTCTAACCTAAGCACCCTATTTATAGGAAATTGCTTAGAACATCAAAGCAGAAAATTTAATAAATTAATAATAAATTTCCTACACATGCCTAGAATCTGATTTCAGCCATCAAACACATGCCACATTCTAGAAAAGTAAGAAAAACGTTTTTCTAATTTTAAATATTTTAAACTTCCAAAAATCAATTATTTCGGAGCTTCGGAACTTCAATAATTCATAATAAATAGCCCTTTCATCAGAAAATTCGAATCTCGCGAATTTTTATAGGAAATTCAATTCTCTACAACTTTACAGAAGAAAGTTTTTCCGAATTCCAAACAGAAATTGACCGAAATCCACAAACGGGCAATTTTACAGACTATAATCAAATTTAAGTCAATAAATAGGGTCCACCGACATGTTTAACATGTTTTAAATATTTATTGCAACAAAAATACTCTTCCTCCTCGTATACTCATATATCCCACATTCGTTGTAAAAATATCACCATTATTATATTATTAAAATATAATAATATATTTAAATGAATTATTTTATCAGAAAAAGATAAAATTTTAATTTTCAACAATTGTCACATTAAAAATTTTCTCCATCTATATCCACATAAAATTAATATTTTCCTCATCATATGAATCAATAATTAATTATTCACAAATAATATTCTGGACTCATGATATTGTGACAACCGAGGCGGTTTAAAGGGAAGAGGGGCTTTCAATAAGAATTTCTCCTTCTTGGTGGCAATGATTAGGTGACCAAACCTCTCCTTGAAGCAGAACTTTCTAGACATTGCCAATAATGTTATCTAATAATATTATTAGGATAATATGAATTATTGCTTCGATAATGAAAAATATTGTGTAATGACAATTATTGAAACAGCAACAATATAAAATATCAACGCTTGACAATTATTAACTCAATAAAAATCTTTGAGCATTAATTCGTAACCATTATTGAGTAGTTCCTTCTACGTAAGAATCAATAATTGGTGCAATCTGGTAATCTTCTTGTGTTTTAACCACCAAGAGTATTTTAACGAGTGATAATCTGGTAATAACTACTCATTTGTTATTTTTAAACAACTTATATTTGTCATTTTCTTCATCCAATCGCTTTCCATTATGGGGCCCACACATGGGCTGCGATATTAAATCACGAATATTCCACGACCAAACGAATATTCCCAAACAACAATGAATATTTTATAACCACTTGCTTATTTTGAAATATTTGCGTATTTTACCCCTAACTATCCACATTAATCACATCAACCCTTACTATTTCAAAATAATAAATAGAGAAAATTAAATTTCATTAATAATAAGTTGGGGTCTTACAGTAGCGGCAGGGGTCTTCTCTCTTTCAATCCATGAAATTCAATTTCGAGATCAACGGCCTAAATTATGATTGTTAGGATAGTATCTATGTCAACCGGTTTGTGTGTGTGTGTGTATATATATATATATATAAGAGTGTAAAATGAATCAAACGGTTAATTGAAATTATTTGGCATTATTGTTTAATAGAGCTCTCGTCTGCAGTTTAATACTGCGTACAGAACATATGACCAAAATACCTCTCCTTATAAAAGTCTACGTCCGTACTATTAAATTGTGGATGCTAGTTATGCTCAAATGGCCAACTTGAAAACAACGCCATTTATAAATAAGTCTCGTCCGCAGTATTAAATTGCAGATGTCAAATTCATTTTATTTTTTTTCAATGTTCGATCAATTCCCAAGATTGCAGTCATTGGTGTTTGTCTGGATACCTGATATTTGAAATGAATCGTTATATACTTCTCTCTTGAAAATTGAAAAATGATCGTGGAAGACATGAAAATAAATTTTTAGAGATTGCATATTTGCATTCAACATGCTGACACAATTTTTTATATAGGGCAAGGGTTTAAGTTGACCCATATAACAGATATATCATTGGGATGAGACTGTAAAATTCCAAAACATGACATTCAACATGATCGGAGCCTTGAAAACTAAAAAAAATGAATTTGGCATCGATCCGCAGTTAATTAATATTGCGGATAAGACTTATTAGTTGTCCATTTGGCCATACCTAGCATCCGTAATATTAAACTGCGAGCGGGAGACTTGCAAAGGAAGGGTATTTTGGTCTTCTGTCTCATCCGTAGTATTAATCTGCATAATATTAAAAACTTAACTGCGGACGAATCATCTATTTAACCGTTCGATCTTCGAATAGAGGGTCGCGATATTTTGAAAAGTTAACCTTAAGTGACACCGTTAATTATGAATCGGTCCCCACACAATAGGAAGCACATTTTTCATAATGGAATTCTCTTGTTGTAGTTGGTTTTTGAAAATAATTATAGAAATAGTTGAGTCATGTATAACATAATAACTTATGCAAAATTATGAAACATAAAAGTGACGTGGTGAAGGGAATAAAACACTACTATTAATATTGAAAAGAGAGAACAGCCTATAAATAGGCTTTACATCAAAAAGCTGACAGACCACTAAATCCTAGCACTAACCACTACATCCTAGCACCAACCACTACTCCTATAAAATAGGATCACATACTACACTTTCTAAGCCACTAATCAAAAAACCTAAAGACTTGGACAAATTTAATTAAACTTCTAACACCTTCCCTTAAACTGAACAATCTACAGAACTTCAGTTTAGAAAGAGTAAAGCCTCCAGCGACAAGTCCCTGTAACTATTTCATCAAATTTGATCTTCCATAGAACAAACACCAAGTAGTCTTCTCAGCTTCATGAACACGATCAACTTGAGGGGCTTGGTCATAATATCTGCAATTTGATCCTCACTTTTGCAATAAATGAGATCAATTACTCCATCTTTTGTGAGGTCTCATAAGAAATGAAACTTCACATCGATATGCTTGCTCCTTCCATGCAGTATAGAATTCTTAGAGAGTTTGATGGCAGAGCTGTTATCACAATAAATAGTAGTAGTATCTTGATTCTTCACACAAAGATTTTCAAGAATTTTCTTTAGCCATATAGCTTGACAAACACATGAAGTGGCAGCAACAAACTCAGCTTCTATGGTCGATAAAGTGACAATTGGTTGCTTCTTTGAGGACCATGACACAGCTCCCGAACTCAACATAAAAACATGGCCTGAAGTGTTTTTCCTATCATCTTGATCTCCAGCAAAATCACTGTCTATGAAGCCAATCAAAGCTGATTTTTCTCCCTTCTTATAAAACAACCCAAACTTCTTCGTACCTTGCAAGTATCGCAGAATTCGCTTGGCAGCAAGAAGATGTGACTCAATGGGATTCTCAATATACCTGCTAATAAGACTCACAGCATACATTATATCTGGCCTTGTTGATGTCAAGTACATTAAACTCCCCACAATTTGCTTGAATAAGGTGTTGTCAACCTTATTTCCTCCATCATCTTTAGTTAGCTTCAAACCAAACTCTGTTGGTGTGCTAACAGAATTGTAATTCGCCATCTGAAACCTATCTATAATCTCTTGCACATATTTTCGTTAAGAAATAAATATTCCAGCAGCTGATTGAGACACTTCAATGCCAAGAAAATAGTGCATCATTCCAAGATCAGACTTTTCAAATTCAGCCATCATGGATTTCTTAAATAACTCAAGCATAGTATCATCATTTCCAGTATAGATCAAATCATCAACATATAAGCATATAATGAGCATTTTACCTTGAGCCCCAATCTTTATAAAAAGTGTATGCTCATAAGGACATTTGTCAAATCCTTCCTTTAAAAAATAAGCTTCTATACGACTATACCAAGCTCGAAGAGCTTGCTTTAGTCCATATAGAGCCTTTTTTAATTTGTAGACTTTGTGTTCATTACCTGCTTTCACATATCCAGGAGGTTGATCATCAAATATCTCTTCTTCCAATGTACCATAGAGGAATGTTGATTTTACGTCCAACTGGAAAATAGGCTAAGAGTTTTGAGCTGACAATGCGATCACCAATCTAATTGTATCATGCCTCGCCACAGGAGCAAATACTTCTTTGTAGTCTACACCGAACTCTTGCTTATAACCCTTAGCCACCAAGCGAGCTTTGTACTTGTCTATTGCACTATTCTCCTTCAACTTTGTCTTATACACCCACTTGACACCAATGGTCTTCTGCCCTTTTGGAAGCTCTATTAACTCCCAGGTGTTGTAAGACCCCAGCTTTTTATAAATAAAATTGAATTTTCTTTATTCATTATCTTGAAATAATAAGGAGTTAATTTGATATAATGTTTTGGTTATGGGTAAAATGTGCAAATTTTACAAAATAAGCAAGTGGTTGTAAAATATTCATTTCTGTCGAGGAATATTCGTTTGGTTGTGGAATATTCTTTTTGTCGGGAATATCCGCACGACGGCCTTGATCATTTGTGGGCCCCATAACTTGGAATAAGCTGGGCGGATGAAAAAATGACAAGTTTGAGTTTTTATAAATAATGGCGTAGTTATTACAGTTAACACTTGTTGAAATACCGATTGGTTAAAATATAGTAATGTCTGGTGAGTTGGCGATGGCACGCGGTATTACAGTATTATTGAATTATTGATTCTTACGTAAGAAGGCACTTTACTCAATAATTGTTACACTGATTTCTTGTTTAATATTTTATTTTATTGATTCAATAATTATTGTGTTGATATTTTATATTATTGTTGTTTCAATAATTGTCACTGCACAGTATTTTCCATTATCAGATCAATAATTCATATTATTTGAATAATATTATTAGATAGCATTATTGACAATGTCTAGAAAGTTCTGTCAAGGAGAGGTTTGGTCACCTAATTGCGTGCCAGTAAGGAGAAATCCTTATTGGAAAGCCCCCTCTTTCCTGGGAATGGCCTGGTTGTCATAATTGTGATTATGTAATATTATTTATGAATAATTAATTATTGATTTATATGATAAGGAAATATTTATTTGATGTGGATATAAATGATGAATTTATTTATGTGGTTGTAAATGAAGGAATTAATGTTGAGGTGTTTTATCAGAATTTTGTCGAATTGGAGGTATTAAAAACTCAAATCAATGTTCTTAAAGCTTTATTGCGTGAGTTGTAATTTTAATTCGACCGTTGGATCGTTGTGATTTTTGGATATGTTATACATATATGAGTTGAGTATATGTCCACAAATTTTGAACCGTTGAAAATTAACTCATGATTTATTATGAATTTTAAAAGGTGTTGAAACGGTGTTGAAAATCGTCCGTTTGTGGATTTCGGATATTTTCTGTTTAGAATTTGGAAAAAATCAAAGCTACAAAGTTGTAGAGAATTTGATTTCAGGCAGAATGGACATAAAATTTGTATTTTTCTGATAAACAAGCTATTTTCTATGAATTACTAAAGTTTCGGAAAATAAAATGATTTTTATTAATATAGGGTGAGACCCACTTTTGTTTTTACAACATGATGGCTGCTGGAAATTTTTCAAAGGTGGCTGGCTACTGATTTCAAAGGTTAGGCATGCGTAGAGAAAAAATAAAAATAATATTATTTTATTATTTAGTCTCCTATGGCGTTCTAGCATTTTCCTATAAATAGACGCTTAGGTTAGAATTAAAAATCACACCAGAAACAAGTTTTCTTTCTCTCTAGATTATCGAGCGTATTATTATGAGTAATTTGATACTTTAAGAGTTACTGTTCGATACAAGTTTCCTTCGGCTCTATATCCGATATTCCGATCAGAAGTACCGTTATTTTGAGGTAAGGGATGTTATTTTCTTCTCAAATGATATTATTTTTTTCAATATTATTATGCCGAAATATTGGTGAACTTTTTAATCAAATTTGGAACTTTTGGTGTCGGGGTTACTATTCACGTATACGGCACTATTCACGTAAACGGCACTATTCATCGAAAAATAAAATTTTTTCTTTTTGTCCACGATGTCTATTATGGTTACTATCTTTGATTGTATCCATGTTTTGATCGTTATTTTTGAATTCTGCTTCACAATGAGTTATTAAGAAGTATTACTGATCTTGGATAAACTGTTATACGAATCCCTAATATTTGTCCTTCACAATTAGTGTAAAGATGAATGATTAACTGATGAATATCTTTGGCCCGTAGTGCAAAGATGAACAGGTGTTGAGATGAACATGACCGACTGGTGATATAAATGAATATCTTTGGCCTATAGTGCAAAGATGAATATTTGATTAAAGATGTATATTGATTGATGTTACAGGGATAAAATATTGATGATGGACTTTTAAATCTTAGAAGATAGTAGAATTCATTCTCTACGTGACTCTTCTAATGGATTGTTGTTTTCATTGCGATTGTTGATCTAAAATTTGTTTGTCTATTGTATTCTATCGATTTTTTTCTGTTGAAGACTAATGATAATTTTTGTATATTATCTTAGTCATAATATTCTTTCTTTGGGCTAGTTGAGCTCACCCTTTTCCTTTTTGTTCCATTTTCTTCTCGGAAGGTGAGAACATGAGGAGAGGATCGAGTCGGGGTATGGAGTGATGGTTCTAGAAAGATATTTTAGCAGTCCTCACTATTTCTGTAAAATAGTGTATGAATAATTGTAATGAGGACTTATTTGAGTGTTGATATTGTCTAGAAGACAATATTTGTATTTAAACTCACAGTATGTGTTGTCATTTTTTACACGACAATTGTATTATTGAAATTATAGTTGCTTTTTATACCATGTATTTGTCGACTCAGAATGGGTATTGTATACCTATTTTGGGGGCGTCACATGTGATTTCTTTCAATGGCTTCTATTTCAGCATCCATAGCCTCCCGCCATTTTGCTTCCTTGACAGCTTCATAAAAGACGGTGGGATCACAATCTGAAAATAGAGCAATGTGTGTAAGTGGGTCTTCAGTCTTATCAACTCCAGTTACCTCATAATCAGACATCCATGCGGGGCTCCTTCTAACACGTTGGGGACGTGAAACACTTGCTGGAATGAATTGCTCCTCAGTTCCTGTTGTTGTAGAAATTTCTGTTGAAGTTTCTATTCTTTGCGAGAATCTGGTTGAGTGTTGGGGTTGTCGAAAGTTGTTGCGGAGATTTGTTGTCTTTGATTCATTATATGTCTTTATCAAAATCTCTTTGGAATGTGTGAATCAGCAGGGGTTGACTCCCAAGACCACGTCTTTTCTTCATCAAAAACCACATCACGGCTAATGACAATTTTCTAAGTGATAGGATTAAACAATTTATATGCCTTTGACATATCACTAACACCAAGAAAAATGCATTTTTCACCTTTGTTATCCAACTTTCTTCGCTTCTCATCAGGAACATGAGCATAGGCTATACACCCAAACACCCGAAAATGATCAACAGCTGGTCGACGCCCACTCCATGCTTCTTCGGGAGTTATATTTTGAACAGCTAGTGTGGGACTTCTGTTTAAAATATGAACACTCCAATTAACAGCCTCAACCCAAAAGCTCTTGGGAACACCACTCCTTTGTAACAAGTTGCGAACCATATTAAGGATTGTGTGATTTTTCCTTTCACACACGCCATTCTGCTGTGGAGAGTAAGCTGTAGTAAACTGCCTTCTAATTCCATGTTGACTGCAGAAATTTTCTAACTCCCGTGACATGTACTCTCCACCACGATCTGTACGGAGGCCTTTAATCGGCATGCCAACTTCTTTTTCAACATGTGCTTTGAATTTCTTAAAGACTGTAAAAGCTTCTTATTTTTCATGCAAAAAATAAACCCAAGTCCGCCTACTATAATCATCAATGAACTATATAAAGTATCGTTTACCTCCCTGGGAGATTGGTTTGATCAGTCCGCACAAGTCAGAATGTACCAGCTCAAGCACCGTCTTTGCTCTTGTAGACTTTCCCGTTGGGAAGGCGTCCCGATGTTGTTTGCTAACAATACATTCTTCACAGATTTCAGAAGGGAACTCAAATGGTGGAAGGCATGTCACCATACATTTCTGTTGCAGTGTCTTCAAGCCACCGAAACTGAGATAACCATAGCGAAAGTGCCATAGCCATGTTGTATCTTTCAAGTTTGCAGAGAAGCATGAATGAGTGGCATCATGGAGAAAAAGAGGGAACATACGATTTGACGTCATGTTGACCCGAGCAATTAAGCCCAGCTTTGCATCTTGAATAAGACATACGCCATCTTTGATTTTAATCTCATATCCTTTTTCTTGCAGCTGGCCCACACTAAGCAAGTTAGTCTTTAAATCTGGCACAAAAAGGACATTCGAGATAGTGTGGGTGATGTTTCCTCCGGTCTGGAAAGTTACCTTTCCTCTTCCCTTTACTGCAATCATGGAATTGTCGCCAAACTTCACTGTGTTGCAGAATGATTCATCAATTTTAGAAAACAACCTCCTGTCTCCGCACGTGTAGTTTTTCTGATGATGTCTGAAAGTACCACGTGTATTGATGAGTCTCTTCCTTAACGTGACACACCATCAACAAAGACACTTCTTCTTTCTCTTTTTCAACAAAGTTGGTTTTTTCTCCACCTTGTCTGCTGAAATTAGGTCGGCATTCTGACTGATAATGACCAAACTTATGACATTTGTAACACTCAACATTAGACTTATCTGCTGATCTTGGTCGAAAAGTTGTTGAATGATGGCCTCCACATCCTCTTCCCCTTCCTTGAAACTGATTTTCTTGTGACTGTTGGTTGTGTTGTTTGGCACCACGATCATTATGGTGTCTTCCTCCTCTACCTCGTCCTCTGTTGGAGCCACGTCCTCTATCAGCTTTATTTGGTGTAGAATGATTTTCTGAGAAGGCCTTCGATGCTTGTTCCTCCTTATCTTGGTGTACTATATTTACTGCTCATGGACCAACAAAAATTTTGTAGCTACTAATCTATTGAGAGAGTATCGATATCTTTAGACTCTTGATAGAGCGGACTACAAAATTAAACTTTCTTGATCATTGATCGAAGGATCTTTTCAACAATACTCACATCCTCTAGCTTATCCCCATGAATCCGCATCTTGTTTGCAATAGCCATTGTCTTAGAGAAATATTCTGTAACTGACTCTCCAAGCTTCATTTGGAGAACTTCAAACTCCCGCTGAAGAGCTTGGAGTTGCACGCGTCTCGCCCTTATGTTTCCTTGAAACTTTTTCCTCATTGAATCCCAGATTTGCTTGGAAATTTCTTTGTAGAGAATAGTTTCCAAGATTGACCGATCAATAGCTTGAAAGAGATAATTCTTTGCTTTGAGATCTTTCAACTTCATCCCTTCAAGTTCAGTCTTTTGTGCTTCTGTCAAAACAACATCCACATTTGGTTCTCTTTACTCCGAACAACCACCGGCCAATATTCTTTGGACCGTAAGAAATTTTTCATTAACATGCTCCAATGATCATAATGACCATCGAAGTGAGGAATGGCTATATGCACAAAATTTTCTGCAGCCATCGATTTGGAGAAATGAGGGATAAAAGCATTCATTCTTTGTGTATCACTCTCACTTTCACTCACTCACGTAATGAGAGAAATAAAACTACTATATTGTATTATTATCTCTTTGTTGTTGTTTCTTTGTGTATCACTCTCAACGCCCCTTTCTTTTCTTTGCTACGATACCACCGATGCAAAATTATGAAACATAAAAGAGGCGTGGTGAAGGGAATAAAACACTGCTATTAATATTGAAAAGAGAGAACAGCCTATAAATAGGCTTTACATCAAAAAACTGACAGACCACTACATCCTAGGACTATATCCTAGTACCAACCACTACTATAAAATAGAATCACATACTACACTTTCTAAACCACTAATCAAAATACCTAAAGACTTGGACAAATTTAATTAAACTTCTAACAATAACATGGTCCCTACTCCCGTCTCCCTACTACAGTCCCATGTCTAACACGAGAATCCAAATTTCTGTGGATAAGAAGAGAAGAGAAAAGATTTAGGTTGATTTTGAATTTTCGAAAACAAAATGTTGTAGTCACAAGGAAGACCTGTGGAGTGGTGGGCCGCGTTGTTTGAAATGGTCGAACTCACGTGCACTGGAAAAACCTTCTTCTTCTATTTTTTTAAAGCTAAATACAGTGAAAAAACTTTATTCTCGCCTCGGCTCCCCTAACTCCCAGTCCCAGCCACCGACCGTGAGAAAGTTTTGGGTCCCACCATATATGTAGGCAGCATTACTCGTCTTTAACCTCTATTGTCTCTTTATCTCCAGGTGTACTTGCTCTTTTTTAAAATTGGGAACTACTACTAATTTTATAACTAAAAATTAAAATTAGATTAAACAAAATAAATAAATTGATTATCAAATTCAACAAATTTTTATTTATTTATTTTTCAAAAAGTGACTCTTTTTATGAAATAACAAACGTATTATTTTCACATGCACGGCCTCATTAATTCTACAACCTCTATCTATACTTGACGATAAAAGTCTAATTAATTTGTCAATATTAGATTTCTTCCATTAATGAACACTGAGAATGAATGAGGATAACTATATATGAAAAATGCCATTAAGAAAGAACTTCAAGTTATAGTATTTATCAAGTATTTATTTATAATTGTTACCCGGTGTTAGGTCATATTAATTTGGACCTATAGGACCAATTTTATTTGGACTTTTAGAAAATTGGGCCATTACTTAAAGGATTAATTACATATAGTAGTACATTTTTACAAATAATTACAAAAATCATACATACATAAAATAATTACAAAAATATTACGGTTCATCATTTTTTATTTACAATACTAATACAATTAAAAGTCCTTAAATTAAGGGATTAGTATTAATGAAATTTGACATGGCAAATTAGTTTCCATCTTCCTCAAATATTTCTTTCTCGTTCGATTCTCTCTCTCTAGCCCTTAATTCTCGTTCGGTTTCTCTCTCTCGCCCTTACTCCTTCTATCTCTCCTCTTGAAGCTTGATAAATCGTCAGCCAATTTGAATCGAATCTTCTTAGACGATGGAGCTCTTGCTTTAGTAGAACCGCCTCCTTTTGGAACCTACCATGCGGTATGTACATGGTTGAAGTGATGTTGTCATACTATGAGTACATGCTTCTCTGGCGACATTCGATTCGATACCAAATTGGCGATTCAATCTTGCATATTGTCAAAGAGATGGAAGACATCTAAGCGACTCTTCCCCATCTAAATTTGTACAAATATAATTTTGGGAGTTCTTGTTAAATTTTCCTATTTAGTACTTTGATTTTGTTGGATATTCATAACCATTTGTTATGATTTGTGAGTCTGTAATGATTATTGGAGTTTATGTAAACCGGGTTGGATATCTGAGTTGTTTACATTTTGGTTATCATTATTAAAACAATTACGGTTACTTTTCATATAACTATTTGGTTACTTCTTTATTATATTTTTTTTGTTCTTTGTTATTTTATGGTTTGACTACTATTATTGTGCCCTCAATATGGGATTTTGGTTACTTTTATTTTTATTACGGTTAATATATAATTGTTTAGTATATATGGATTTCCTAAGCGGGTTTCATTACATGATATTTCTTTTTGGTTACCATTAAAACTTGTTGCAAGTTCTTATCATATAATTATGTAGTTCTTGTTTTATTATGTTACATTATAGTTCTTTGTTATTTAATGGTTTTTGACTACTATTATTGTACAATCAATGAGGTATTTTAGTTATTATTTATTGTTTCTTTTTTAAGTTGTATTTGCTACATTGTTTGAGATGTACGAGTTGGTAACCAAATATGTATATAAAGGTAACCAACTATTGTTTTGATAGTAACCACGGAGTTACAAGCTTGTTTTGGGACATATATCAAATGTGAAGTGTATACGTATGTCATAGTATAATTGGGTTGCCTAAACAAATAATATCACCGCCATTCTGAGGATCTTTGGATACACGAGGTTGTTTTATATTTTGGTTACCATTAAAACATATTATGTTCTTTGTTCTATTTGTTATGTAACTATTTGGTTTCTTATTTATTATATTTGTTTTCTTGTTATTTAATTTATTTTTATTTGCTATTATTGTACAATCAATGAGGTATTTTAGTTATTATTTATTGTTGTTTTTTAAGTTTGAGAGTTGTTTGCTACATTGTTTGAGATGTATAGTTGGTAACCAAATATGTATGTAAAGGTAACCAATTATTAAAACATATTTTGATAGTAACTATTTGAGAGATTCTGTTATTTAGTTTCGGGACATATATCAATTGGAAATGTACATGTCTTAGTATAATTGGATTACCTAAACAAACAATATCACCTTATTATTTTACAAAATGTTGGATACAATTGTGAAGGTTGTTTTATGTTTTGGTTTACCATTAAAACATATTATACACAAGTTGTTTTATGTTTTGGTTATGTAACTATTTGGTTACTTATTTATTATATTTGTTTTCTTTGTTATTTAATGGTTTTGACTACTATTATTGTAGTATAAATTTAAATACAACTTACTAATATAAGCGTAGGTACGTACAATGACGACATAAGCGTGAGTTTGAGTTTGAATGAATATGTCATACTAGACTAGACAAACTCGAAAGGAGTCCTCATTACAATTATTATCACCTTTATTTCACGAGAATAGTGAGGACTACTAATCTTATCCTACGGACCATTACTCAGTTCCCAGGCTTCGTCCCGGCTATATTCTCATTTCACGAAGAAAACGGTGAAAGAAAGGGTGAGCTCAACTAGCCCGATGAAATATTATAACTAAGATAATGCGAGAATAAATTATCAATAGTCTTGACAATGTTAAGCGATAAAATCTGATGAACAACCGGTTTAAGCTGCGGCGGAATATCTGATCCATTAAAAAAGTGAGTAGAAAATAAAAGTCTACTATCTTTTAGGTTTTAAAAGGTTTTCATCAATTTTTATCACTAAGACTCGGTTTAATGAATAAACCACAATATCTAATCATCCACTGTACCACGGTCGAGGATTTTCATCAAATTATCAATGGTCGTGACTATCTTAGAATCCCCTGGTCATAATCATACCAAAAACTATCCATCATTTGCATTACGAGGCCCTTTGAGGACTTTTGTCACATCATTTATAACAAGCCGTGATTATCTAGAATGATCCACAGTCATAATCATACTAAGTTCATATATATGCGTAAAGCGAAGATAACATAATATAACATGAGGATGATGACAATGACATAATAATTTGATAAAACAAGTTCACGAATTAATTTATTAGAGGAACTAATAACGTCAAATTATCGACACAAATCTTGCTTTGTAGAGTAAAATTCAAGAATGATCGGAAGAATATTTCCATGAAAAGATCTTTGGATGAAAGCATGAATATCGAGAATATTCTACTAATTTCATGGAGTATAGAAAGTCGAAGTTTTAACCATTTGGGTATAATAAAGAATGGAATAACAAAGAAATCACCGTGCATGCGGTACCGCATGAGGCGAGGTTATTCAGCGAGAATAATAATAACGAGAACGGTCGGGGTGAAATTCACTGCAAGCGGGATGTTCAACGAGAATAATAAAGATGGAACCGGATCAGGTGTAAAACACCACGAGATAGGATATTCAGCGAGAATGATAAAAAAGCGGAACCGGTCGGTGTAAAACACACAGACGGGATTTCAGCAGAATAATAATAAAAGGCGAACCCGGTCGGTGTAAAAACTGAGCGAGGATGTTCAGGATGTTCAATAAAGAATAATAGAAGAATGTCACCAAGTATAGGGTAAACCGCATTATCAGATATATGTATAGGGTATCAGCGTATCTGAGTTATTCAATGAGAATAATAAAGAATGGAATAATGAGAGGATTTCCAAGTATAGGGTATCTGGCGTATCTGAGTTATTCAATGAGAATAATAAAGAATGGAATATGAAGTTCTCTTCGTGAATAAGAAAGAATAACACCCTTACAGATACTGACAAATAATATACTTACCTTAGAAAAGCTGAATATTGGAAAAGTGAAGTAGCGAGAATACTTTTCTTCTTTCTCTCTATAGTTTCTCTCTACAGAGTTTGATGAATTAAGTGAAATAATGAAGGAATGAGCTTTCTATTTATAGAAAAAGCGGGGTGGCTCTTGGTCTTATGAAGGTGAAATGACTCTTGGTAATATTTGAGAGGCAACTACTTATTTCTTGAAGGGTAATTAACCCTTGGAAACAAGAAGAAGCGAGTTAACTCTTGGTAATATTGAAGGACAACTACTATTTGCGAAGGGTAATTACTATTATTGTGAAGGTAATTACTATTGTGAAAGGTAATTACTATTGAAGAAGGTAATTACTATTATTGCGAAGGTAATTACTATTGTGAAGGTAATTATTATTGAAGGTAATTACTATTCTGAAGGTAATTACTATTCTGAAAGGTAATTACTATTATTGAAGGTAATTACTATTATGAAGGTAATTACTATTCATGAAAGGTAATTCTTAGAAAGACTCTTGAAGAAGACTCTTGATGATGACATATGGGCCCCCCATAAAATAATCAAACTTACCACAAGCGTCTCATATGAGGACTCTTTATATACATCGAGGATTGAATAAATATTACCACAAATCATTTTATTTTTAATCGACACATATTTAATCTTTCAACAATTATTAATCATTTATAACTTGTCGTCTCGATTAATAATATAACATATTATCTGGATGATCTTGTGACAATAATTGAATCGATAATATAAGAGATATGATGATCGACAATTCTTGTATGTGATGATAATTGAGTATAGCTAAGTGACTTCTCACGTAAGCATCGATAATCAATCTGAGTGTCTCTCTTATGCGACCATACAGCGTATTCTTGTACTTTCTTACTAGGGTAGTTCAGCGGTTTTAACGGTAACACCTCTGTAGTTATTTTTATAGAAAGATAATTTTGTCGTTTTCTAACTACGACAATACTTAGTTAATAGGGTCCACTGCTTGATTGGTAGCCGTAAATACGAATATTCCCAAACAAAAAAGAATATTCCCAGAGCCAAGCGAATATTTTATAACAACTTGCTTACTTTGCAAAATTTATAAATATTACCCACAACTATAACATTATATCAAATTTATTCCATAATATTCAAAAATAATATTTATAGAAAATTCATCTTTATTTAAAAATTTGGGGTCTTCTGACCTCCCTTCTTATGAAATTTAAGCCCTCGAAATTAGAATGCGTACACGATATGATAAAGAGGTGAGGATACCTTGAATACCTTTATCGTTAAAAATATTAAATTCATCTTATGATCGCGAAGATATGTCATTAACAATTCATCTTTTTTTTTACTACTGGGCTAAAAGATATACAATTTGTAAAACCAATAATCTTTGAGGCAGCGACTTAATAGTATCACGACCACGAATTATCCATATACCTTCTTGGCGAGGATATTCGTGTTTTCAATCTGATCGTGATTATCTAGAATAATCCTTGGTCGTAATCATACGAAATCTATCGATACACTCTGACGAAGATGACTTTTACCACATCCATGAATTAATATTTCATTCTTTGAGACTCATTTCGATAATTAATCCATATCATCGAATCATCCACACTTCTGAGGCGAGGATATTCATTAGTATCACGACCACGAATTATCCATACCACTACGACGGCGAAGATAATCGTGTATTCATTAGTATCACGACCACAAATTATCCACGATAATCGTGTAATAGTATCCGACCACAAATTATCCACTCTCGACCCGAAGATAATCGTGTATTCATTAGTATCACGACCACAAATTATCCATACACTACGGCGAAGATAATCGTGTATTCATTAGTATCACGACCACAAATTATCCATGCTTTTCTGACGAAGATAATCGTGTATTCATTAGTATCACGACCACAAATTATCCATACCTTTCTGACGAAGATAATCGTGTTTTCAATTACGGTTATGATTATATACAAGAACAATCCTGGTCATAATCATACCAAGTCCATCTATGCCTTCTGAGGCCACGAGATGACTTTCAACATAATATAAGCATGAGGATAATGATATAAAGAATCAATCGAATGAGATAAAGGATAAATATTAAACATTTATAATATAATTTATCCGAGGATTCAAGAATATCCCCATGTTATCAATCACTTAATAATCTCATAATCTAATATCATTAATATTATAACAATATTTTAATCACTTCTTAAATTTATAAACAATTTATCTCGATTGTTTACGCTTTTACCATATAATGCATTTAATCATTCAAAAATGCCATACTCATAAGATATCATCACCGATTATCAAATCCTCAAAAAAATATGCATATACTACATATAGGATTCTCTACAGCCATAAAATCCTATTTTCAACTTTGTTACTTCACATAACATATTTAACTCATATGTTAAGTAACTAAACTATTTTCATGAAAATACCAAATCAGTCCAAAAAATTTCTTTTTACGGGATTTAGCATAATATAGTCCCATAATGAAAATATATTTTTTCTCGAATTTTTAAAATTCATTTACTATTTTTCAAAAATCAATTTCTAATTAATTCCTTAAGAAATTTGCTACCTCAAGTTTAACTCAGAAATTCCCAAATCTTGGCAGGACCTTACACATGTTAATGTGAGCCTCGATTTAAATTTCATGGTCGTCGGAGTTATAGAACTCGGTTATAGCATTTTTGTCGAAAAAAAACCTAAATATTGAAATGGTCATAACTTGTTCATTTTAAGTCGAGAATGAGCTCATTTTTGGACACGAGGTTCTTTATAACATATATTTTCATGTCCCAAAAAGGCCAGAATTTTTCACATAAATTTAGTGGCCGAAACAGCCCTTACAAAAAAACGTGGCGGTGACTTTTTGGACATTTTGAAGTTTTGACTCCTTTGCTAAAATCGGTCCACGAAAATCTACAACACCTTTTCATTGATTCCACTTGGATTAGTTAGGTAACTCATAGATCTAACTCTAGGACTTAACCACACTCAAAAATTCAAAATATAATAGGAGATTTGGTCGATTGAATTTCATATTCGTTTTTCACCAAAATCGGTTTTAACTCCTTGTGATTTTAAGAAACTTTCATGTTTTCACATACTAACCAACATAACTCATCATAACTTACTAATACCACGTATACCCATGATTTTCATTAGTCAATGCTTTTATTATGACTTTCATCATAAACCACGTAAAGCTATTCATTTTAGTTGAAGAAATATTTGAGGTTTAAGAAATGGGTTTTATCTTTGGGGTCAATCTGAAATTCGATTTCACGCTCTAAGTAGGCTAAGAAGTCTTCAAGAATCGCCGGAAATTTATTAATAATAGAAATATCATTCAAAGCTGTGACTCTCATCCAAGACTTGGATAGTCGTCACATTGATACCAGCTGTGACTTACATCCCTTAACTAGATAGCACCTCACAATGATACCTATAAACTTGCCATCTTCATTCACGATGTCGCCTCTGAAAGTGCGGCCCGGTGCATTCCACACAAGGAAGTCAACAACGAAAGGTTCGGGGCTCTTTACTTATAAAGCGATATGATGATAATTGACTTTAGTAGTTTGGTTACTTGAATTCGCACAACAAGTTGGTTATGAATATAAAAGCTAACAACCTTACGAAAAGCATGATGAGTAGTTAACCAATTGATTCCTAAAATCACATCAAAGGCAAATATTTTCAAAAGATAAGATCGACGAGTAGCGTGAAAATGTTTATTTGAATCAAACAAGATTTAAAAAAATAGTAAGCGATAATGAAGGCTCCTCCTACTAGAAGTTTGACGATAAGTCGAAGTTTAACTTCTTGGTCAAATTTAAGCGTTGAACACAACTAGGTGAAATAAAAAAGTGGGTAGGCGGTATCTAACACGGTATAGACTTATGAGCTTATGATTAACTTACACGTGATAATTTTATTCGGGGTTCCTCGTCGAGAAAAAAAAGCGCTCTCTCTTAAACTCTAGGCTTTGGTTTATGCAGGGGAATGACCTTTGGTGCCTCCATCTAGTTGAATTTGTCTTGATGGCGACAAAATCGAGCTAAGTGACCTTCTCTTCCACAATTATAACATGCTTTGGAATGGCGTGGTATGATTCGGATGATGTGTCCCTCTCCTCGCATTTGAAGCATATGATAGGTGGTCTTTCTCCTTCCTTAACTGCTTGGTCTTTGGTCTTTGGCGTCTTTCCATCATTGTTGAATCTCCTTTTCTTGAAATGTCCATTCTTATTGCTTTGACCACGATTACCATGAAGTGGTTACCATATATCGCTACATTGATTCCCTCCACGCTTGTTGTCAGCTTTGATGACTACTCATTTGGTATTATAATTTTTAAATTTGCTCTCTTTTAGTTCGTTGACTCGTTATCGCGCTCCACTAGCTTGAGCCCCTATTTACAACATCGAATACAAACCACGGTTTATGAGAAATAAGATGTTGGCGTATCTCGACGAACCTCTTAAAAACATTAGCGCCATTCTCTCTTCATTTATCCACAGTGGGGAATGAAATCGTGATAACTCATAAATTTTGCCTCGTATTGCGACACGGTCGTATTGTTTTTTGTTCGACTTGATAAACTCCACCTCCTTCGTATGGCGAATACTTTCGGGAAAGTATTTGTCGTTGAACGACTCTGGAACTTCTCCCAAGATATCTTGATCTGCCGGGTTGAGTCGTTTCTGGAATTCCCCCCGATGTGTCTGCCTCTCGCGCATGACATAAAAGCGTGAAAGGAACCTTTTGCTCCTCGGAGCATCCAAGACATCAAATATCTTGGTAATCTGCTTTATCCATGCTTAGCTTAGAAGTGGTTTTGGCTCTCCCTTAAACTCGGTGGTCGGCTCCTTGAATTGTTTAGCGGTGCCTTGCAGAGAGTTTCAGTGTGTTCCACCTACGTTTTGAATGAAATCGCTTTCGCTTTGATGTTGCATGAATTCTAAAAACCTCTTAAGCGTCTAAAGTCGTTTCGTCGATTGATCGGTGTTGTTGTTTACGGGAGGATTATCGCCATCTGTTGCACATTGTCACGATTATTGATCGTGGAGAATCAGCGGTCTCTGTGCTCCATTCTTTATTCTCAACATTCTCGGATGCCATTTTCAAACAACGCCACAAAATAAGGGTTAATTGACATACGACATATTATCACTATACTACGTGAGCCAATCAAATACCAAATAAACTTAGGTAGGTCATCTAGCGAAGAATTCCTATCTCTCCCCTCTAGTTCTAGTCTCACATCTTAGCGGGGATCGTATCCCTAGCTACGATACCAGTTGTGGCGCCCCCAAAATTAGGTATCGTCACCCGTCTTGGGTGCGCCACTTACATAGTACATAAATTTAAATCAAACTTCTTAATATAAGCGTAGGTGCTGTCATCGACGACATAAAGCGTGAGTTTGAATACAAATATTGTCTACTAGATATTATCTGAACTCGAAAAGAGTCCTCATTACAATTATTATCACCTTTATTTCACGAGAATAGTGAGGGACTACTAATCTTATCCTGCGGACCATTACTCAGTTCCCAGGCTCGTCCCGGCTATATTCTCATTTCACGAAGAGAAACGGTGAAAGAAAGGGTGAGCTCGACTAGCCCGATGAAATATTATAACTAAGATAATGCGAGAATAAATTATCAATAGTCTTGACAATGTTAAGCGATAAAATACAATATAGACAACCGGTTTAAGCTGCGGTGGAATATCTGATCCATTAAAAAGTCGAGTAGAAAATAAAATCTACTATCTTTTAGGTTTTAAAGGTTTTCATCAATTTTTATCACTAAGACTCGGTTTAATGAATAAACCACAATATCTAATCATCCACTGTACCACGGTCGAGGATTTTCATCAAATTATCAATAAGTCGTGACTATCTTAGAATCACCCTGGTCATAATCGTACCAAAAACTATCCATCATTTTGCATTACGAGACCCTTTGAGGACTTTTGTCACATCATTTATAACAAGTGATGATTATCTAGAATGATCCTGAGTCATAATCATACTAAGTTCATCTATGCGTAAGCGAAGATAACATAATATAACATGAGGATGATGATGATGACATAATAATTGATAAAACAAGTTCACGAATTAATTTATTAGGGAACTAATAACGTCAATTATCGACATGATCTTTGCTTTGTAGAGTAAAATTCAAGAATGATCGGGAAGAATATTTCCATGAAAAGATCTTTGGATGAAGCATGAATATCGAGAATATTCTACTAATTTCATGGAGTATAGAAAGTCGAAATTTTAACTTATTTGGGTATAATAAAGAATGGAATAACAAAAGAAATCACCGTGCATGCGGTACCGCATAGGCGAGGTTATTCAGCGAGAATAATAATAACGGAACGGGTCGGGTGAAATTCACGCAAGCGAGGATGTTCAACGAGAGAATAATAAAGATGGAACCGGATCCGGTGTAAAAACACGCAGATAGGATATTCAGCGAGAATGATGATAAAAGGCGGAACCGGTCAAGGTGTAAAAAACATGACGAGGATGTTCAGCGAAGAATAATAATAAAAGGCGGAACCGGGTCGGTGTAAAACACTACAGACGAGGAGGATGTTCAGCGAGAATAATAGAAGAATGTCACCAAGTATAGGGTAAAGCGTATCTGATTATGTATAGAGGGTATCTGGCGTATCTGAGTTATTCAACAGAATAATAAAGAATGGAATAACATAGAGGATTTCACCAAGTATAGGGTATCTGGCGTATATCTGAGTTATTCAATAGAATAATAAAGAATGGAATAACGAAGTTCTCTTCATGAATAAGAAAGAATAACACCCCTTACGAGGTCTGACAAATAATATCCCTTACCTTAGAAAAGCTGAATATTGGAAAAGTGAAGTAGCGAGAATACTTTTCTTCTTTTCTCTCTATAGTTTCTCTCTCTACAGAGTTTGATGAATTAAGTAAGAAATAATGAAGGAATGAGCTTTCTATTTATAGAAAAAGCGGGGTGGCTCTTGAGTCTTATGAGGGTTGAAATGACTCTTGGTAATATTGAAGAGAACAACTACTATTTTTTGAAGGGTAATTAACCCTTGGAACAGAAGAAGCGAGCGTTAACTCTTGGTAATATTGAAGGGACAACTACTATTTGCGAAGGGGTAATTATTATTATTGGCGAAGGTAATTACTATTATTGCGAAGGTAATTACTATTGAAGAAGGTAATTACTATTATTTGTGAAGGTAATTACTATTGATGAAGGTAAATCTATTATTGATGAAGTAATTATTGTGAAGGTAATTACTATTCCGAAAGGTAATTCTTATTTGCGAAGGTAATTACTATTTGTGAAGGTAAATACTATTGATGAAGGTAATTCTATTATTCACTAAAGGTAATTACTATTCTGAAGGTAAATACTATTGTGAAGAGACTCTTAGATGATGACATATGGGCCCCCATAAAATAATCAAACTTACCACAAGCGTCTCATATGAGACTCTTTATATACATCGAGGATTGAATAAATATTACCACAAATCATTTTATTTTTAATCGACACATATTTAATCTTTCAACAATTATTAATCATTTATAACTTGTCGTCTAATAATTAATAATATAACATATTATCACGGATGATCTTGTGTGATAATTGAATCGATAATATAAGAGATATGATCGTGCAATTCTTTGTAGTGATAATTGAGTATAGCTAAGTGACTTCTCACGTAAGCATCGATAATCAATCTGAGTGTGTCTTCTTATGCGACCACAGCGTATTCTTTGTACTTTTACTCTAGGGTAGTTCAGCCGGTTTTAACGGTAACACCTCTGTAGTTATTTTTATAGAAAGATAATTTTGTCGTTTTTCTAACTACGACAATACTTTAGTTAATGGGGTCCTGCTTTTGATTGAGCCGTCGTCACGAATATTCCCAAAAAAAAGAATATTCCCAGAGCCAAGCGAATATTTTATAACAACAACTTACTTTGCAAAATTTATAAATATTACCCTGACTATAACATTATATCAAATTTATTCCATAATATTCAAAAATAATATTTATAGAAAATTCATCTTTATTTATAAAAATTCTTGAGCTTGTTTTATTGAATTCTTATATCATTGTTGTGAGACCCAGATTTTATCGATAAAAATTTAAATTTTGTCGAAATAATTTTTAATATTATGGTGTGAATTTGAGATAAATATTATAGTTGTGGGTAGTATTTATAAATTTTGCAAAGTATCAAGTGGTTATATTATATTCGATTGGTGGGGAATATTCGGTTTAGCGAGGAATATTAAATACAATGGCTCAATCATTGGTGGACCCCCTGTGAAATTATTGCCGGATTGAAAGCGACAAAAATATTTTATTGAAATAACGGCGGAAGTTTTCACTGTGTAGTTCTTGTTGAACTACTCGGAAGTAAAAAATACGATGTCACGTGTGGTTGCGTAGTAGCAGCACGGTATTGATTATTGATCTTATGTGAGAAGTCACTCGGTTTGATTCCATTATTGTCGATTAATAATATGAATTATTATAGCGATAATGGCGTTTTGTTTTATTAAGTATTATTAGCGTAATAAAAGCGAAACATCTTTATATAAAATAGAATACTTTATTAAAGTTATTACATAAATAGAATATATTATATTTTATTATGCATAGTGTTGCATAGTGTTTTGCGTAGTGTTTTGCGTAGTATTGCATAGTGTTTTGCATAGTAAAATGTTTTATATAAATAGAATATATTATATTTTATTTAAAGATTTTTCTTTAAATATGGACCGTCAGATTAAAGTAAATCAATACGGGAATAGTTCATGGATTAATTCTTATGCATTCCATTTTCTTATAAATAGAAGCTCATTCCTTCATTATTTTCTTACGAATTCATTGAAACTACAGAGAGAGAAATTATAGAGAGAAGCTATAGAGAGAAAGTTATAGAAAGAAGAAGAGTATTACCTGCTACTTCACTACTTTATATTAGGTTCTTTTACGGTGAAGGGTGTTATTCTTTCTTCTTGAAGAGAACTTACATTATTCCATTCATTATTATTACATTGGAATAACTTTGTATCTGTGGCATACCTATACTTGGTGAAATCCTTATGTTATTCCATTGCTTATTATTACATTGTAATAACTTTTGTATCGCGGTTTACCTATACTTGGTGACATTTTTCTATTATTACATTGGAACATCACATGCGTGTGTTTTACACGGACTGGTTAAAATCTTTATTATTCATTGGAACATCACATGCGTGTGTTTTACACGGACTGGTTAAAATCTTTATCATACTGTTGGAATATCTATCATGTGTTTTACAGGATGCAGTTCCATCTTTATTATTACTGTTGGAACATCACATCGATTGTGAATTTCACGACTGGTTCCGATTATTATTATTACTGTTGGAATAACACATACATCATCTGCAATCTGCATGCGTGGTGATTTCTTTTGTTATTCCATTCTTTATTATACCCAGTTGATTAAAACTTTGACTTATACTCCATGAAATTAGTAGAATATCCTTGATATTTGCGTTTCATCGATATCTTTTCATGGAAATATTCTTGATCATTCTTGAATTTTACTCTACGAATCGATATCATGTTGACAATTTGGGCGTTAATAATTCATGGATTAAATAATTCTTGAACTTGTTTTATTGAATTATTATGTCATCATCATCATCCTCATGTTATATTATGTTATCTTTGGCTTACGTGCATAGATGAACTTAGTATGATTATGACGGGGATCATTCGGTATAATCATGACTTGATATAAATGATGTGACAAAAGTCCTCGGTGGCTTTGTAATGCGATGATGGATAGTTTTGGTATGATTATGACCGGGGTGATTCGGTATAGTCATAACCATTGATAATTTGATGAAAATCCTTGGCCAGTAGTGCGGGGATGATTAGATGTGGTGGTTTATTTATTAAAGTGAGTCTCGGCGATAAAAATTGATGAAAACCTTTTAAAACCTAAAAGATAGTAGACTTTATTCTCTCTTGACTCTTTAAATGGATTCTTAATTCATTGCAGTTAAATTGGTTGTCTATTGTATTTTATCGGTTTAATCTTGTTGAAGGCTAATGATAATTTATTACGCATTATCTTAGTCATAATATTTCTTCTTGGGCTAGTTGAGCTCACCCTTCTTTTCATTGTTCTCTTGAGGAAATGAGAACATAAATTTGGGGACAGTCGGGAAGCGAAGTAATGGTCGAGGATAGCATTAGTAGTCCTCACTATTACGTGAAATAGTGTGATAATATTTGTAATGAGGACTCCTTTTGAGTTTGTATAATATCTAGTAGACAAAATTTGTATTCAAACTCACGGTTTATATGTCGTATTGTACTACAGACAGTTATATTAGTAAGTTGTATTTGAATTTATGTACCATGTAAGTGGCGACCCAAGATGGGTGACATATACCTAATTTTGGGGGCGTCACAATTGTCATCATCCTAATGTTTATATTATGTTGAAAGTTATCTTTAGCTTAAGTGCATAGATGAACTTAGTATGATTATGACCAGGGTTCATTCGGTATAATCATTGCTTGATATAAATGATGTGACAAAAGTCCTCATTGACTTTTGTAATGCACGATGATGGATAGTTTTTGGTATGATTATGACCGGGGGTGATCGGGTATAGTCATGACCATTGATAATTTGATGAAAATCCTTGGCCAAGTAATGCGGGGATGATTAGATATTGTGGTTTATTCATTAAAGCTGAGTCTTAGTGATAAAAATTGATGAAAACTTTTCAAAACCTAAAAGATAGTAGACTTTATTTTCTACTTGACTCTTTTAATGGATTAAATATTCATTGCAGATTAAGCGGGTTGTCTATTGTATTTTATCGGTTTAACATTGTTGAAGACTATTGATAATTTATTACGCTTTATCTTAGTTATAATATTTCTTCTTGGGCTAGTTGAGCTCACCCTTTCTTTCTTTATTCTCTTGAAATGAGAATATAAGCGGGACGAGTCGGGGAGCGGAGTAATGGTCGAGAGGATAGCATTAGTAGTCCTCACTATTACGTGAAATAGTGTGATAATAATTGTAATGAGGACTCCTTTTGAGTTTGTATAATATCTAGTAGACAATATTTGTATTCAAACTCACGATTTATGTCGTATTATACTACAATGATTATATTAGTAAGTTGTATTTAAATTACGTACCATGTATGTGGCGACCCAAGATGGGTGGCGTATACCTAATTTTAGAGGCGTCACGGTTGGTATCGAGCTTAGGGATATGATCCCTGGCTAAGATGTGAGACTAGAACACGGAGGGAGGCAGGGAATACCTTGCTAGTATGACCTACCTAAGTTTATTTGGTATTTGATTGGGATCGGGAGTATAGTGATAATATGTTGCATGTCAATTAACTCTTATTTTGTGGCGGTGTTTGAAAATGGCATCCGAGAATGTTGAGAATAGCAATGGAGCACGAGGTATTGATTCTCCACGGATCAATAATCGAGGACAATGTGTAGCAGGATGGCGATAATCCTCCGTAAACAATAACAACGATCGATTGATGAACGACGGCGGTACATTTAAGAGGTTTTAGAATTCATGCGACATCGGTAGCGACTTCTGTCCAAAAGCGTGGGGTGGAAACACGAAAAACTCTCGGGCGGTCTTGCGCTAAACAATTCAAGGGATTTGGGACCACCGGAGTTTAAGGGAGCAAAACCACTTACGGCGAAAGCATGGATAAAGCAGATTACCAAGATATTTGATGTCTTGGGATGCTCAGAGGAGCAAAAGGTTCCTTTACGCCTTTATGTGTATGCGAGGAGGCAGATTACTAGTGGGAATCGGTAAAAGCGTACTCAACTTCTTTGTCTTGAAGATATCTTGGGAGAAGTTCCGAGGTACATTCAACGACAAATACTTTCACGAAAGTATTACGCCACATGAAGGAGGTGGAGTTTATCAAGTTGGAACAAAACAATATGGCCGTAATACATGATCTGAGGCAAAATTTGCGGAGTTATCACGATTTCGTCCCACTTGGTGGATAATGAAGAGAGAATGGCGCGAATGTTTTTAAGAGGTTTGAAGCGGAGATACGTCGACATCTTATTTCTCATAAACTTTGTTTGTATTGGATGTTGTAAATAGGGCTCGATTAGTGGAGTAGCGATAACGAGTCAACCTTGACTAAAAGAAGCGGTAAGCAAAATTATAATACCAATGAGAGTAGTCATCAAAGCGGTGACAACAAGCGTGGAGGAATCAACGGGCGGATATGGTAACCACCGGTGGTAATCGGTCAAAGCAATAAGAATGGACATTTCAAGAAAAGGAGATTCAACAATGATGGAAAAGCGTCGACCCTGACCGTTGTTAAGGAAGGAGAAAGACCACTATCATATGCTTCAAATGCGGAGGAGAGGGACACATCGATCCGAAGCTGCGCCATGCTTAGTCAAAGCGTGTTATAATTATGGAAGAGAAGGTCAACTTAGCTCGATTTTGTCGTTCATGAAGACAAATTCAACTAGGATGGAGCACCAAAATTTGTCCCAGACAAACCAAAGCCGAGTAGTTTAAGAGAGGCGTTTTTTTTTCGTGACGAGGAACTGAATAAAATTATCACGGGTAAGTTAATCATAAGCTCTTGCGAAGTCTATACCGTGTTAGATACCGATTCTACCCACTCTTTTATTTCACCTAGTTGTGTTCAGCGTTTAAATTTGACTCAGAAGAAGTTAAACTTTGACTCATTGGTTGAAACTTCGTTAGTAGGAGCCTTCGTTCTCGCTACTATTTTTAAATCTTGTTTGATTCAAATAAACATTTTCACGTTACCTGTTGATCTTATCTTTTTGAAAATATTTGCCTTTGATGTGATTTTAGGAATCAATTGGTTAACTACTCATCATGCTTTTCGTAAGGTTGTTAGCTTTTATATTCATTACCAACTTGTTGTGCGAATTCAAGTAACCAAACTACTAAAGTCGATTATTGTCATATCAAGCCATAAGTAAAAGAGCCCCGAACCTTTCGTTGTTGACTTCCTTGTGTGGAATGCTGAAAAGCGGACTTTTACGTAGGCGACATCGTGAATGAAGATGGCAAGTTTATAGGTATCATTGTGAGGTCTTATCTAGGTTAAGGGATAGAAGTCACAGTTGGTATCGATGTGACGTCTTATCCAAGTCTTGGATGAGAGTCACAGATTTTGAATTATATTTCTATTATTAATAAATTTCTGGCGTATTCTTGAAGACTTCTTAGCCTACTTAGAGCATGAAATCGAATTTCAGTATTGACCCCGATATAAAACCCATTTCTTAAACCCTCGAATATTTCTTCAACTAAAATGAGCAGTTTACGTGGTTTATGATGAAAGTCATAATAAAAGCATTGGACTAATGAAAATCATGGGTATCGTGGTATTAGTAAGTGTTATGATGAGTTATGTTGGTTAGTATGTAAAAACATGAAAGTTTCTTAAAAATCACAAGGAGTTAAAAAACCAGTTTTGGTGAAAAGCGTAACAAGAAATTCAATTGACCAAATCTCCTATTATATTTTGAATTTTTGAGTGTGGTTAAGTCCTAGAGTTAGATCTATGAGTTACCTAACTAATCCAAGTGGAATCAATGAAAAAGGTGTTGTAGATTTTCGTGTGGAATGATTTTAGCAAAGGAGTCAAAACTTCAAAATGTCCAAAAAGCTGCTGCCACATTTTTGTAAGGGCTGTTTCGGCTACTAAATTTATGTGAAAAAATTTGGCCTTTTGGGACATGAAAATATATGTTATAAAGTACCTCCTGTCCAAAAATGAGCTCATTCTGACTTAAAATGAACAAGTTATGACCATTTCAATATTTAGGTTTTTTGACGAAAAATGCTATAACTGGAGTTCTATAACTCCGATGACCATGAAATTTAAACTGGAGGCTCACATTAACATGTGTAAGGTCCTGCCAAGATTTGGGAATTTCTGGAGTTAAACTTGAGGTAGCAAATTTCTTAAGGAATTAATTAGAAATTGATTTTTGAAAAATAGTAAATGAATTTTAAAATTCCGAGAAAAATATATTTTCATTATGGGACTATATTATGCTAAATCCCAGAAAAGAAATATTTTTGGGACTGATTTGGTATTTTTCATAAAAATAGTTTAATTACGAACATATGAGTTAAATATGTTATGTGAAAGTAATAAAAAGTTGAAAATAGGATTTTATGGCTAGAGAATCTATATAGTGTATATGCATATTTTTTGAGGATTTGATAATTGGTGATGATATCTTATGAGTATGACATTTTGAATGATTAAATGCATTATATGGTAAAAGCGTAAACAATTGAGATAAATTGTTTATAAATTTAGAAGTGATTAAAATATTGTTATAATATTAATGATATTAGATTATGAGATTATTAAGTGATTGATAACATGGGGATATTCTTGAATCCTGGATAAATTATATTATAAATGTTTAATATTTATCCTTTATCTCATTTGATTGATTCTTTATATCATTATCCTCATGCTTATATTATGTTGAAAGTCATCTGTGGCTTGTAGTGCATAGATGGACTTGGTATGATTATGACCGAGGATTGTTCGGTATAATCATAGTAGTAATTGAAAACACGATTATCTTTGGTAGTAGTGCATGGATAATTTGTGGTCGTGATACTAATGAATACCACGATTATCTTTGGTAGTAGTGCATGGATAATTTGTGGTCGTGATACTAATGAATACACGATTATCTTTGGTAGTAGTGCGTGGATAATTTGTGGTCGTGATACTAATGAATACACGATTATCTTTGGTGCGTAGTGCATGGATAATTTGTGGTCGTGATACTAATGAATACGATTATCTTTGGCCGTAGTGCATGGATAATTTGTGGTGCGTGATCTTAATGAATACACGATTATCTTTGGTAGAAGTGCATGGATAATTTGTGGTCGTGATACTAATGAATAAGCGATTATCTTTTGGTAGTAGTCATGGATAATTCGTGGTCGTGATCTTAATGAATATCCTTGGCACGTAGTGCGGGGATGATTCGATGATATGAATTAATTATTGTGATTCTCAATGATGAAATATTAATTCATGGATGTGATAAATCTGTAAGACCCGAAATTTTTAAATAAAAGGAATTTCCTTTATTTATTATTTTGAAATAGTAAAGGTTGATTTGATTAATGTGGATAGTTAAGGGTTAAATCACGCAAATATTTCAAAATAAGCAAGTGGTTATAAAATATTCATTATCGTGGGGAATATTCGTTTGGTCGTGGAATATTAAATCTTTGTCGGGGAATATTAAATGCGACGGCCTTGACCGTGTGTGGGCCCCATGCTGAAGCGATTGGATGAAGAAAGCGACAAATATAAGTTGTTTTTAAATAGCGGCGTAGTTATTCACAGATTATCTTTGTTGGAATACGGTGGTTAAAACACACTAATACGCGTTGTTGAGCAGTAGCACGCAGTATTGCACCAATTATTGATTCTTACGTGAAGAAGGCACTTTCGATAATGTTTACGATAATTCTTGTTCGGTATTTTATTGAGTTAATAATTCTTTGCGTTGATATTTTATATTCTTTGTTGTTTGATAATTGTCATTTACGGTATTTTTCATTATCGAAGCAATAATTCATATTATACGAATAATATTATTAGATAACATTATTGGCAATGTCTAGAAAGTTACATCTAAGGAGAGGTTTGGTCACCTAATTGCGGCATAGATGAAGAAATTCTTATTGGAAAGCCCCCTGCTCAGGAAGCTGCTGGTTGTCGATATTGTGATTACGTAATATTATTTGTGAATAATTAATTATTGATTTATATGATGAGGAAAATATTGATTTTATGTGGATATAGATGGAGAAAATTTTTAAAATGACAATTGTTGAAAATTAATATTTTATCTTTTTACGATAAAATAATTCATTTAAATATATTATTTTAATAATATATTAATGGTGATATTTTACAACGAATGGGGGATATATGAGTATCTGAGGAGGAAGAGTATTTTTTGTTGCAATAAATGTTTAAAACATGTTAAACATGTAAATGGACCCCATTTATTGGTGAAATTTGATTATAGCTTTTTGTAAAATCACCCGTTTGTGGATTTGGTCAATTTCTATTTGGAATTTGGAAAAACTTTCTTCTGTAAAGTTGTAGAGAATTGAATTTCCTATAAAAACTCATGAGATTCGAATTTTCTGATGAAAGGGCTATTTATTATGAATTATTGAGTTTATGAGTAATTGATTATCATTTTTTGGAGTTTTAAGTTACTTTTGCATGAAAAACGTTTTTGTCACTTATGGGACATGTGTTAGTGGTTGATTTCAGCTGATGGTGTGCGTGGGAAGATGTGGAAAAATAATATTATTAATATATTAAATTTTACGCTTTGGTGTTCTAGCGATTTCTATAAATAGGGTCTTGGGTTAGAATTGAAAATCACACGAAGCTGAAGTTTTTCTCTCTCTATATTATCGGCGTATTCTTGTGAGTATTTTGAGTATACTTTGAGTATTGCTAGGCGGTTGCAAGTTTCCTTGATACTTATACGGTATTCTAGCTAGAAGTCTTGATCTTTCGAGGTAAGGGATATTATTTTTTTCGTAATGATATTATTTCTTGATATCATTATCTTTGAAATATTGATCTGAAGTTTTATCAAATTTGGAACTTTTTCATATGGGGTTACTATTCATGGGTTCTTATTCATGAGTTCTTATTCACGAGTTCTTATTAATGAGTTCTTATTCACGAGATTCTTATTCACGAGTCTTATTAATGAAGCGTGAAGATGTTTTTGTGGAATTTCTATCTTTTGGTGTCGGAGTTACTATTCACGTATACGGCCTTTATTCACGTATCTGACACTATTCACGTATCTGGTCTTATTCATAGAAAAATAAAATTTCTTCTTTTTCGTCAAAACATCTATTACGGATACTAACTACGATTGTATCCATGTTTTGATCATTCTTGAATTTTACACCACTATGATTATTTTTGAGGTATTTTTGGGCGTGGATAAAACCAAAGTACGAATCCTTAATCCTTAATCCTTGTCATTTTGTTTCCTTTGGATTCGTTTCTTTAAAAAAAAAAAAAAAATTCATCATCCTCAGTCTTAAATGATGATATTATGGAATATCTTTGGCCTGTAGTGCAAAGATGAATGATTTCTTAAGAATATCTTTGGCTTTTGTAGTGCAAAGATGAATGATTTCTGAAGAATATCTTTGGGGCGTAGTGCAAAGATGAACAAGTGTTTAAATGAACATGACCGGTGATGAATATCTTTGGCTGTAGTGCAAAGATGAATATTTGATTCGGATGTATATTGATTGATGTTCTGGGGATAAAAGATGAGCGATGAACTTTTAAATTCATACATAGAAGATAGTAGTTTGCATTCTCTACTTAACTCTTCTAATGAATTATTATTTCATTGCGAATATTGATTTAAAATTTGTTGTCTACGATTGTATTACATTAGATTTTTCCTGTTGAAGACTAACGATAATTTGTTGTATATTATCTTAGTCATAATATTCTTCTTGAGCTAGTTGAGCTCACCCTTTTCCCTTTTGTTCCATTTTTTTCTCGGGAGGCGAGAATATAGCGAGATGCAGTCGGGGTATGGAATGAAGGTTTTAGAAAGGATTGTTTAGTAGTCCTCACCATTTTTGTAAAATAATTTATCGATAAATGTGATGAGGATTTATTTGAGTATAGATATTATCAGAAGATAATATTTGTATTCAAACTCACAGATTTCTTGTTGTAATAATAAAGTTGTAGTTGTTTACATACCATGTATTGACAACTCGAGAATAGGTGATGTATACCTATTTTGGGGGCGTCACGGTTAGTATCGAGCTTAGGGATATGATCTCTGGCGGAGATCGGGGAATAGAACTAGGAGGGAGGCGAGTAAATCCTTCGCTAGTGTGTCCTACTAAGCTTATTTGTTAGTTAGTCGGTATATAGGGATATTATGTGATATATTGATTTCCTTAATTAACCCTTGTTTTATGGCGGTATTTGAGAATGTCGTGAGAATATTAACAATGGAAATGAGGCCAGTGGAGATGCTGTACTCACCAGCGAGGAGAGCGTACTTGAAATGGTGGCAATGTTCCTCTGTGAACAACACCATTGAAGCGAGATGATGAGCGAGGGGATATTTAGAAGTTTTTTGCGAGTTCATGCAAAATCGAGACGAGGAGACTTCGTGTTCAAAATCTGAGGAGAAATGATAGCAATTCACGGGTTGTCACGACCCAAGCAGTTCAAAGAGTTGGGACCACGAATTTAAGGGAAAGCGGATCCGATCATGGCGGAAACATGGGTCAAACAAATTACCAAGATATTCGATGTCTTGGGATGCGGAGAACAGAAGGTTCCATTCGCCACCTTTATGTTAAAAGTGGCGAAGCGGACTCTTGGTGGGAGTCGTGAAGCGTACCCATCCGTACCCTTTTCGGCATGTCTTGGGAGGCGTTTGAAGCTATTTAATGACAAATACTTTCACGAAAGTGTTCGTCGTATGAAGGAAGTGGAGTTCATCGATTGGAACAAAACAACATGGCGGTGTCTCGGTATGAGGCAAAGTTTGCGAGTTATCGAGGTTTGCACCTCATTTGGTGGAGAATGAAAGCGTATGCGCGGATGTTTCTTAGAGGTTTGAAACCGGCGTCGTCGATATCTCATTTCTCATAAATTTTCTCTTTATTGAGATGTTTAATGAGGCTCAATTATTAGGCGAGATACTTGAAATGCGGTCGTTGAGGACCCACAACGAGGATCGTATCGAGATAGCGATCAGCAGAATAATGATAACTGCGGAGAAAAAAGCGAGACGGACGAAATGGTAACCACTACGGTGGTAATCATAGCCATGAAAATAGAAGAAGAGAGTCGGGAGGAGATTTTAAAAAGGAGATTTAACAACGACCATGTGAAGATAGCGGTCTTGCGTGACAAGCGGTTCTAAGGGAGAGAAACGACCTAGGTCATATATCTACAAATCGGAAAAGAGGGACATATCGGTCAAGCGCCCACAGCAGTTCAAGGTATGCTATAATTGTGGAAAGGAAGGACATATCGCTCGAGATTATGCGATGGCGAAACCTAGTTCGTGCGGGGACGGTGACTCAAAAAAAATCATCCCGAGAAAAGTCAAAGTCAGCGATTAGGGAAGGCGTTTGTTGTGTATTTGGTCATAATCGAGGAACCCAAACAAGGTGATCACGGGTAAGCTATTTATAAATTCTTGCGAAGTTTATACCTTACTTGATCACCGGTCTTTACCCATTCATTTATCTCTCTGCATGTGTTCAACGTTTAAACTTGACTCAGGAGAAATTAGACTTTGACCTATCTGTGGAAACTCAGTTAGGAGAAACTTTCATCACATCCTTTGTTTATAAATCTTGTTTGATTCAAGTTGGCACCATTACCTTACTATTGACCTTATCTCTTTAAAGATACTTGCTTTTGATGTGATTTTAGGGATTGATTGGTTAACTACTCATCATGCCAAAATTGATTATTTTCGTAAGGTTGTTAGTTTTCATATTCTAACTTGACTTTGTTATGCAATTCAAGCAACTAAACCATTAAAATCAATCAACATCATATCTAATCATAAAGCTATTCGTTTATTAAAAAGCGGATGTCAAGCTTTCTTAGCCCATGTTATGGATTTGAATAAAGACACGTCAAATTTGAATAATATTCTGTTGTTATTGACTTTCACGGCGTATTTCTAGAAGAACTTCCGATTCTACCCCGAGCGTGAAGTTGAATTCTTTATTGATCTTGAACTTGGTACAAAGCCCATTTCTAAAACCCATATCGAATGGCTCTATTGAACTTGGGAGTTAAAGGTCCAACTACGAGGAATTGTTGGACATCGGTTTCATTAAATCTAGTACATCTCCTTGGGGTGCTCTGTTTTATTTGTAAAGAAGAAAGAGGCGGGAGTATGCGACTTTGTATTGACTATCGGAATTGAACCATGTCACCATCAAGAATAGGTATCCTCTACCTCGTATTGATGACTTGTTTGACCGATTCTTGAGGGCACAATTCTTTTCAAAATCGATCTTCGATTCTGGATATCATCGGTGAAGATTAGGCGAGGATATTCAAAGGCGCCTTGAGAACTTCGGTATGGGCATTATGAATTTTTAGTCATGTGTCTTTCGGACTAACTAATGCTCCTCTGCGGCTTTCATGGATATGATGAACCAAAGTATTCAAGGAATATTTGGATCGATTCGTTGTTGTCTTTATTGATGACATCCTCATATATTCAAAAGCCGTGAAGATCATGAGCACCATTTGAAATTTGGTACTCAAAGGCTTCGTGAAAACCAACTATATGCCAAATTGAAGAAATCGAGTTACGGCGAGGAAGTAGCATTCCTTGGGCGCGTGGTGTCGAAACATGGAGTATCTGTTGATCCGGCGAAGATTGAAGCAATCTGAAGTTGAGAACAACCAAAGTCGGTGGTGAAGTCACGTAGCTTTTTGGGCTTATTTGGTTATTATTGGAGATTTCGTGGAAGGGTTTTCTCGAATTGCTACTCCATTAACTTCGGCTCTTTCGGAAGGATACAAAATTCGTTTGGGAGCGAAGAATGCGAGAAAAGTTTCAAGAGCTTAAGAGGAGACTTATTTAAGACTGTTCTAATAATACCATCTGGTTCGGATGGATTTGTTATCTATATAGCGATGCTTGAGGCAAAGGGTTAGGATGTGTTCTCATGCAGCGTGGGAAAGTCATAGCCTATGCCTCGCGACAACTTAAAGAGTATGAGAGGAATTATCCTACTCATGATCTAGAGTTAGCGGCCGATCGTTCAGCGCTAAAAATATGGAGGCACTATCTATATGGGGAGAAAGTGGAGATATATTCGGACCATAAAAGCCTTAAATATTTCTTCACTCAAAAAGAACTCAACATGCGGTGACGTTGGCTCGAGCTATTGAAGACTACGACCACACTATTCAATACCATCTGGTAAAAGCGAGCGTGGTAGGTGACGCATTGAGTTGAAGATCATATGCGAGGAGCGAGTGCGATGATGTCAAGTATCGCGATAGAGCCAACTTTAATAGAAAAAGTTAAGGTTGCTCGAGCCCGCAGGCAGGAGGTGATGCGTATGAAGAAGAAAGTACAAGAAGGAGCTATTAGGAAGCGAGAATTGATGAAGAAGGAATACTTGAGTCCTCTCTAGACTTTGTGTTCCTAACGACTACGATTTGAAGTACAAGATTATGATGGAGGCACACAATACGCCATTTGCAATCCATCTGGAAGTACTAAAATGTATCGTGATCTTGACATACATTTTGGTGGAACAATATGAAGAGAGAGATTGCAAAGTTTATCTCGATGTGTTTAACTTACCCGGCGTGTAAAGGCGGAGCATCTTGTACCTAAGGGTCCGTTGCAACCACTTGAGATTAGGAATGGAAGTGGGAACACATTACTATGGATTTAGATTACGGGTCTTCCTACGGTTTCTCAAGGCATCAATGCTATTTGGGTTATTGTTGATAGATTAACCAAGTGCGCTCATTTTTTTGCGATCACGGAGACTTATTCCCTTGAGCGTCTTCTTTAGTATGTACGTGAATGAGATTGTGAGGTTGCATGGCATGCTGTATCCATAGTTTCGGATCGTGACCCAAGATTCACTTCAAGATTTTGGGTTAGCTTGCAAAAAAGCTATGGAGCGCAGTTTGCGATTTAGTTGACATACCATCCCAAAGCGGACGGACAATCGAGAGGACTATTCAAACTCTTGAAGATCTATTAAGACTACGTGTCCTAGACTTCAAGGTCGTTGGGATAAGTATTTACCATTGGTGGAATTCTCCTACAACAACGATTATCGAGCAAGTATAGGTGTGGCTCCATTGAAGCATTATATGGGCCGAAAATGTCGTTCTCCAATATGTTGGGATGAGGTGGGTGAAGCAACATTGTTGGGACGAGTTTAATGCGTATGACTCACTAGAAAAGATCCAAATGATTCGACAAGCGTATACTACAAAGCGGCACAAGATCGACAAAAGAGTTATGCGGATCTTCATCGAAAGGGCGTGGAATTTAATGTAGGGGGATCATGTATTGTTGCGAGTTGCTCCATGGAAGGGAGTTACAAGATTTGGGAAGAGAGGAAAGCTCAATCCACGATTTATTGGTCCATTTCAAATTCTTGATGTAGAGTAGGAAATGTAGCCTATAGACTTGCGTTACCTCAGAGTATGTCTCGTGTTCATAATGTGTTTCACATATCTCGTACTTAGTAAATATGTGAAAGACCCGAACCACGTTATTGAGTTAGAGCCAGGACGAGATAGCCAAGAAGACTTAACGTATGAGGAGGTACTGTCAAGATCTTGGATAGGAAGGAGCATGTCCTACGCTGTGAAAGGTCATACCACAAGTTAAAGTTTTGTGGAGGAATCATCTTTATAGAGGAAATGACTTTGGGAATTGGAAAGCGGAAATGAAAGCGAGGTATCCTCACCTTTTCAAAACACCAGTATCGTCACGTCGATTTCGAGGACGAAATTTCATAAGGAGGGAGGTTGTAAGACCGAAATTTTTAAATAAAAAAGGAATTTCCTTTATTTATTATTTTGAAATAGTAAGGGTTGATTTGATTAATGTGGATAGTTAAGGGTTAAATACGCAAATATTTCAAAATAAGCAGTGGTTATAAAATATTCATTATCGTCGGGGAATATTCGTTTGGTCGTGGAATATTAAATTGTGGGAATATTAAATGCTGACCAGCCTTGACCATGTGTGGGCCCATAACTGAAAAAGCGATTGGATGAAGAAAGCGACAAATATAAGTTGTTTTTAAATAACGGCGTAGTTATTCAGATTAATCTTTGTTGGAATACCCGGTGGTTAAAAAACACACTAATCTGGCGTTGTTGAACAAGAAGTAGCTGCGGTATTGCACCAATTATTGATTCTTACGTGAAAAGGCACTACTCAATAATGGTTACGATAATTCTTATATTCGGTATTTTATTGAGTTAATAATTCTTTGCGTTGATATTTTATATTCTTTGTTGTTGATAATTGTCATTACAAAGTATTTTTCATTATCGAAGCAATAATTCATATTATCTGAATAATATTATTAGATAACATTATTGGCAATGTCTAGAAAGTTACATCTAAGGAGAGGTTTGGTCACCTAATTGCGGCGCAGAGAAGAAGAAATTCTTATTGGAAAGCCCCTGCTCGGGAAGGAACTACACGGTTGTCGATATTGTGATTACGTAATATTATTTGTGAATAATTAATTATTGATTTATATGATGAGGAAAATATTGATTTTATGTGGATATAGATGGAGAAAATTTTTAAAATGACAATTGTTGAAAATTAATATTTTATCTTTTTCTGATAAAATAATTCATTTAAATATATTATTTTAATAATATATTAGCGGTGATATTTTTACAAATGAATGGGGGATATATGAGTATACGAGGAGGAAGAGTATTTTTGTTGCAATAAATGTTTAAAACATGTTAAACATGTCGGTGGACCCCATTTATTGACTGAAATTTGATTATAGCCTGTAAAATCGCCCGTTTGTGGATTTCGGTCAATTTCTATTTGGAATTTGGAAAACCTTTCTTCTGTAAAGTTGTAGAGAATTGAATTTTCTATAAAAACTCGCGAGATTCGAATTTTCTGATGAAAGGGCTATTTATTATGAATTATTGAAGTTAGAAGAGTAATTGATTATCATTTTTTTGGAGTTTTAAGTAACTTTTGCATGAAAAACGTTTTTGTCACTTATGGGACATGTGTTAGTGGTTGATTTCAGCTGATGGTGTGCGTAGGAAGATGTGGAAAAATAATATTATTAATATATTAAATTTTACGCTTTGGTGTTCAAGCGATTTCTATATAAATAGGGTCTTGGGTTAGAATTGAAAATCACACCGTAAGCTGAAGTTTTCTCTCTATATTATCGGCGTATTCTTGTGAGTATTTTGAGTATACTTTGAGTATTGCTAGCGGTCTGAGTTCCTTGAAAGACTATACCGGTTATTCTAGCTAGAAATCTTGATCTTTCGAGGTAAGGGATATTATTTTTTTTCGTAATGATATTATTTCTTCAATATCATTATCTTTGAAATATTGATCTGAAGTTTTATCAAATTTGGAACTTTTTCATGTCGGGGTTACTATTCATGGGTTACTATTCATGAGTTACTTATTCACGAGTTCTTATTCATGAGTTCTTATTCACGATTCTTATTCACGAGTACTATTAATGAAGCGTGAAGATGTTTTTGTGGAATTTCTATCTTTTGGTGTCGGAGTTACTATTCACGATACGACCTTTATTCACGATATCTGCACTATTCACGATACTTGATTATTCATAGAAAAATAAAATTTCTTCTTTTTAAGTCAAAACATCTATTACGGATACTAACTACGATTGTATCCATGTTTTGATCATTCTTGAATTTTACACCACTATGATTATTTTTGAGGTATTTTTGGGCGTGGATAAAACCAAGTACGAATCCTTAATCCTTAATCCTTGTCATTTTGTTTCTTTGGATTCGTTTCTTTAAAAAAAAAAATTTTCATCATCCTCGGTCTTAAATGATGATATTATGGAATATCTTTGGCTGTAGTGCAAAGATGAATGATTTCTTAAGAATATCTTTGGCACGTAGTGCAAAGATGAATGATTTCTGAAGAATATCTTTGGCCGTAGTGCAAAGATGAACAAGTGTTTAAATGAACATGACCAGTGATGAATATCTTTGGCTGTAGTGCAAAAAGATGAATATTTGATTCAGGATGTATATTGATTGATGTTACGAGGATAAAAGATGAGCGATGAACTTTTAAATTCATACATAGAAGATAGTAGTTTGCATTCTCTACTTAACTCTTCTAATGAATTATTATTTCCATTGCGAATATTGATTTAAAATTTGTTGTCTATTGTATTCTATTATTAGATTTTTCCTGTTGAAGACTAACGATAATTTGTTGTATATTATCTTAGTCATAATATTCTTTTCTTGAGCTAGTTGAGCTCACCCTTTTCCTTTTGTTCCATTTTTCTCGGGAGGCGAGAATATAGCGAGTACAGTCGGGGTATGGAATGAAGGTTTTAGAAAGGATTGTTTAGTAGTCCTCACCATTTTTGTAAAATAATGTATCAATAAATGTGATGAGGATTTATTTGAGTATAGATATTATCAGAAGATAATATTTGTATTCAAACTCAGTTTTTTCTTGTTGTAATAATAAAGTTGTAGTTGTTTCTGTACCATGTATTGACAACTCAGAATAGGTGATGTATACTTATTTTGGGGGCGTCACAATAAAAGTCATCTTTGGCCGTAGTGCATTGATAGACTTGGTATGATTATGACCACGGATTATTCGGTATAATCATGATCGTAATTGAAAACACGAATATCCTTGGCCAGTAGTGCATGGATAATTCGTAGTCGTGATACTATTAAGCTGCGTCTCAGTATTATTGATTTTACAGTTGTATATCTTTAGCCTGTAGTGCAAAGATGAATTATTAATGAATATCTTTGGCGGATTGCGAAGATGAATTTAATATTTTTAACGATAAAGGTATTCAAGGTATCCTCACCTTTTTATCATATCGTACGCACCTAATTTCGAGGGGCGAAATTTCATAAGAAGGGAGGTTGTAAGACCCCACTTTTATAAATAAAGATGAATTTTCTATAAATATTATTTTTGAATATTATGAAATAAATTTGATATAATGTTATAGTTGTGGGTAATATTTATAAATTTTGCAAAAGTAAGCAAGTTGTTATAAAATATTCGTTTGGTGGGGAATATTCTTTTTGTCGGGGAATATTGACGACGGCTCAATCATTGGTGGACCCCATTAACGGAAGTATTATCGTAGTTAGAAAAGCGACAAAATTATCTTTCTATAAAAATAACTACGGAGGTGTTACCGTTAAAAGCTGTTGAACTACCCGGTGGTAAAAGTAAAAGAATGCGATGTCTGGCATTGGTTGCGTAGTACTACACGGTATTGATTATTGATGCTTACGTTAGAAGTCACTTAGCTATATTCAATTATTGCTACGATAATTCTTTGATCATATCTCTTATATTATTGATTCAATTATTGTCACATTATCATCATATAATATGTTATATTATTAATTGAGGCGACAAGTTATAAATGATTAATAATTGTTGAAAGATTAAATATGTGTTGATTAAAAATAAAATGATTTGTGGTAATATTTATTCAATCCTTGATGTATATAAAAAGTACATTATGAGACGTTTGTGGTAAGTTTGATTATTTTATGGAAATATATATGTCATCATCTAAGAGTCTCTTCGCCAATAGTATTTACCTTCGTGAAAATAGTAATTACCTTCTTCAATAGTAATTACCTTCGTCAATAGTAATTACCTTCGTCAATAGTAATTACCTTTGTGAATAGTAATTACCTTCGTCAATAGTATTTACCTTCGTCAATAGTAATTACCTTTGTGAATAGTAATTACCTTCGTCAATAGTAATTACCCCTTCGCAAATAGTAGTTGTCCCTTCAATATTACCAAGAGTTAAGCGCATTTTCTTGGGTGTTCCGAGGTTAATTACCCCTTCATGAAATAGTAGTTGTCTCTTGATATTACCAAGAGTCATTTTGACCCCTTCGTTAAGACCAAGAGCCACCCTCGCTTTTTCTATAAATGAAAGCTCATTCCTTCATTATTTCTTACGAATTCATTGAAACTGAGAGAGAAACTATAAAAGAAAGAAGAAAAGTATTCTCGCTACTTCACTTTTCCAATATTGGTTCTTCTAAGGTAAGGGATATTATTTGTTGTGCCGTAAGGGATGTTATTCTTTCTTATTCATGAAGAGAACACATTATTCCATTCTTTATTATTACATTGGAATAACTTTTATCTGCAAGATACCCTATACTTGGCATGAAATCCTCGTTATTCCATTCTTTATTATTCATTGGAATAACTCAGATATCTGCATGACATACCCTATACATAATCTGATATCGTGGTTTACCCTATACTTGGTGACATTCTTCTATTATTACATTGGAACATCACATGCGCATGTGTTTTACAGGACCTAGTTAAAATCTTTATTATTATTACATTGGAACATCACATCATGTGTTTACACAGGACTGGTTAAAATCTTTATTATACATTTGAATATCCTATCGTGTGTGTTTTACAGGATCTGGTTCCATCTTTATTATCCTGTTGGAACATCACATCGGTGTGAATTTCACGACTGATTCCGTTATTATTATATACATTGGAATAACTTTGTCATGCATGCAATACCGCATGCGTGGTGGTTTCCTTTGTTATTCCATTCTTTATTATACCCCGGTTGGTTAAAACTTTGACTTTATACTCCATGAAATTAGTAGAATATTCTTGATATTTGCGTTTCATCCAAAGTATCTTTTCATGAAAATATTCTTACGATTATTCTTGAATTTTACTCTACAAAAGCAAAGATCTTGTTGACAATTTGGACGTTAATAATTCCTAGATAAATTAATTCTTGAACTTGTTTTATTGAATTCTTATATCATTGTCATCATCCTAATGTTTATATTATGTTGAAAGTTATCTTTAGCTTACGTGCATAGATGAACTTAGTATGATTATGACCGAGGTTCATTCGGTATAATCATGGCTTGATATAAATGATGTGACAAAAAGTCCTCAAATTGGCACGTAATGCGTTGATGGATAGTTTTTGGTATGATTATGACTGGGGGTGATTCGGTATAGTAGTCTTGACCATTGATAATTTGATGAAAATCTTTGGTAAGTAGTACGGGGATGATTAGATATTGTGGTTTATTCATTAAACTGAGTCTTAGTGATAAAAATTGATGAAAACTTTTCAAAACCTAAAAGATAGTAGACTTTATTTTCTACTTGACTCTTTTAATGGATCAGATATTCATTGTAGATTAAACCGGTTGTCTATTGTATTTTATCGGTTTAACATTGTTGAAGACTATTGATAATTTATTTCGCTTTATCTTAGTTATAATATTTCTTCTTGGGCTAGTTGAGCTCACCCTTTCTTTTTCACCTTTTTCTCTCTTGAAATGAGAATATAAGCGGGACGAGTCGGGGAGCGGAGTAATGGTCGAGAGGATAGCATTAGTAGTCCCTCACTATTACGTGAAATAGTGTGATAATAATTGTAATGAGGACTCCTTTTGAGTTTGTATAATATCTAATAGACAATATTTGTATTCAAACTCACGGTTTATATCGTCGTATTATGCACTTACGAGTTATATTAGTAAGTTGTATTTAAATTACGTACCATGTATGTGGCGACCCAAGATGGGTGGACGTATACCTAATTTTAGAGGCGACAAAGATTAGTCAATAATCAAATATAATGTTAAACAAGAACCAAAAACCAAAGATTAGTCAATAACAAGTCATCATTTTTCAAAGAATCAAGTCAAGATTGTTCGGTAATAATATGCACTAACCATTATAATTTTACATAGTAACCAACTCAGAATATTCAAGAACCATTATAATGTTACGAGAATAGAATCAAAGATTAATTAGTAACCAAGACAACATTAAATAAAGACAATGTTACACAATAAACAAAACTGACATCGAGAGCGAAGAACTAGCAGTTTTAGGAAGTTAAACAATGCATATAATGAGTGGCGAATCAAAGATTAATCAAGAATCAAGATAACATTAGAGGCGATAATGTTACACAGTAAACAAGACAACATCAGACAGTAACTAGCAGTTTCAGAAAGTTAAATAATGTATTTAATGAGTAACCATCAATATAATAAAATCAATAGAAATCATTTAAAAATTATAAAGCAATCAAATAAACATTATTCAGAAACCAAATTTATAATAAACAACAACCAAATTATATATATTTAATAACTATAATATAAAACACATTTTCAAATGCATTTTTGCAATCAAAAGCGATCAAGATAATCGACTTTTGTATCAAATCAAAGAGCGAAAAACTTAAGAAAGGTAACCAATATACGAGTATATAGTAACCACGGGGCAACCAAATAAACATTTAAAGTATACAACAACCAAATAAACATTATACAGTAACCAAATCAATAATAAACCACATTTTTAATCAACATCAATTTTGGTTATTGTACACCATCAAAAATGTTACCAACCATGTGGTTAATGGTTACTAATAGTAAACAATTATATATTCTTGTAAACAATTAAATTTGTTGTATTAGTTTCTTTATCGGTCTCCGTTATGCGCAATTTGAATAAACATTGTAAAGTAACCAAATCAATATTAGACAGTAACCAAATTACATAATGTTAGTAACCAGAAAATAAACTAATTTTTTACATGCAATTTTGAAGGCCTAAATGATAGAATTTGACCAAAAAACCATGCAGTTCACCAAAGAAAGTGGTGACTTTTGATCGTCAATTCGATTTCCAATGAAATTAGGCTCTAAAATGCCAAAATCCAACACTCTAATCTTGACAGTTATTGCCAAATTGCAACTGGATCAAATCTTTTCATAAACTGTATAATACATAACAACATTGTCAATCAAATTTTAGATTATAAGCGATATTTCACCGACCAGTATATCAGATGAAGCAACCTTTTAGTATATTTTTGGTTACTATTAGCTTATGGTCTGTAAAGTAACCAACTCAATGTCAGACAGTAACCAAACTACATAAAGTTTGTAACCAGAACATGTACTGGGGGTAATATTATGCAATAACCATTGCAATTTTACACAGTAACCAAGTTAGCATTATATACTAACCAAATCCAGATTAGACAGTAACCAACAATTGCAGGAAGGTAACCAATGTATTTAATAAGTAATCATTATAAAAAAATCAGTAAAATAAACTTTAAAATTATAAAGCAAGCAAATAAACATTATACAACAACCAAATCAATAATAAACAGTAACCAACATATATTTACTTAGTATCCATAACATAAAACATATTTGACATGCATTTTACAGCAAAAACAAACAATATAAAAAATATCAATATAAAAAACATTAATATATACTTAAAGATCCAACAGTTGCAGGAAGGTAACCAATGTATTTAATAAGTAACCAAGTCATCATTTTTCAATAACCAAGTCAACATTGTTCAGTAATATTATGCACTAGCCATTATAATTTTACACAGCAACCAACTCAACAATATTCAGTAACCTTATAATGTTACACAATAACTGAATCAGCATTAATTAGTAACCAATATATTGTTACACAGAACTAAGACAAAGATTAGAGGCGGTAACAAATATTCAATAACCATTATAATGTTACACGAGAATCGAATTAGCATTAATCAAGAACCATTATAATGTTACACGAAGAATCGAATCAAGATTAATCAAGAATTCAATATATTGTTACACGAAGTATTCAAGACAAAGATTAGAAGCGATAACCAAAATAACATTAGATATTATAATGTTATTCAGTAACCAAGACAACATTAGAGAGTAACCAACAGTTTCATGAAGGTAACCAAACTCATTTAAAAATTATAAAGCCATCAAATAAACATTATTTAGCAAACAAATGCACAATTATCAGTAACCAATTTATATATATTTAGTAACCATAATAAAAAAAACATATCAATGAATCATCCAATCGTTATAGGAATTTGTAGTAACCATTTTAAGTGTGAAAAACTTAAGAAAGTTAATCAATATAGGAATTCGTAGTAAGCATATGTAACTATATGTATATGAATTTTAATCTCACATGCCTCAGTATTCAGATTTGTATCGAAGTTGCTTTGATTTTGTATTCAACAATCACTGTCGTTCGATTGTGTTTCGTTACTGAACTTGAAGTTGTTGTTGATTTTGTATGCTATTTTGCAATCTCAGCGTGCCGTCGCGACAAAAAGTTTCGTCTTCTCCGATCTCAGAGGTGTGTCGCGACAGAAGATTTGGATTTCGATCGCTTGAATCTCGGTTGCTTGAATTTTGGATCTCGATTGCTTGAATTTAGGAGGCGGTTAGTTGTAAATAGGAAAAGTGTGTGGCCCGGCATATATATACGTGATTTTAGCAACTTTATATTGTGTTGTTTTATTTTTGTAATTATGTTTTGTGTGTTTTATTTTTGTAATTACTTTCTAATTATTGTATATTAGTGTTAAGGACCCTTATTTAAATAAGGATATATGTGAGTTTGGGACCGTAATTACTAGATTGATAAGCATTGACTGATGACCCAATATCTTAATTAATGAGGACTTCACATAATTCTAGTTAGTGAGGAACAGTGATGGGATGAGAAGAAAAATACATGCAATTAACTGAGGTCATAGTAAGTCGGTTGCATGCAAGACGGTGGGAAAAATATATGAAGACAGAGCACTTCACAGGGGAGGTAACATGCAAATTTTATACCAAACACTATAGCACACTACCTCTATTGTTAACCATGTATCGGCCTGTACTAATTTTCACACCGGAGTTATTCTCTGACGGCCCAAACCGGTAAGCTTTCGGTGCTGATCTGTTTATTGTCCAGAATTGAGCGCGCTTTTTGATGATTAAGGCGCGTAAAATGATCTTGGCGTTAACACCATGTTTACATATTACTCGATCTTAACTAGATTTAACAATCTGTAAATCTATTACTAACTTCTAACTGCACTATACTAACTGTGGTTTAAACAGTAGAATGAATCATTACTTGTGTAGGTCACAACCACATACATACATATATCAAATGTCTAGAAGATAAGTCATTGACTCACCTTTTGCACATAAATAAATTAAATACATACATACGTACGTAATAATCCGGAAATGATCCAATCACTAAACCCCAATCTTAATTATATTAAATTTCGTTTATTTATTAACCAAGAATTAATTAAGTACTCGTTTAAATGCCACAACCTCTAATATTTGAACTATATATGGTGCCCCCATATATACTAATATTAATAACGCTACCCTCCACCCTACTTATAATTAGTCATATCACAAGATTTAAAATTTAGGTTTCTGTACAGTTAGTTATATATGTTTGTATGCAAGTGTAACCACTAACACTTGCTTCCAATTAAGCTAGTTTCATATAGTACGAATTTGGTTATCATAAAATTAATTTGATAATAAGTTGGTCAATTAATTAATACAGTGTTAACACATAGAAAAATGACATTTTGATCTGCGTATTGATACTGTATTAATCAATTAATCAAAGTTAACTTTATGCTAACTACTTCCATATAATAATAATAGTTACTACTAACAGAGGCGAAACCAGGAGGGTCCAGGGGGTCATATGGTCCCCACCCTAGAATCTCCGGAGGTTATTTATTTTCCTTTCCCTTCCTTTTATTTATTTATTTATTTTCTTTTCTCTTTTGCTTTTCTCTTGCTTTTTCTTCTTCGCTTTTCTCTTATTTTTGCTTTATTATCAAAGTGAGACAAAAAATATGGTAACATTTATCTCTGTAAACTAATTAAAAATAAAAAATTAAAGAAATAAAATAATTTTTTTAGAATTCACTATAGTTCTCCATAGTTCTATCTTATCAAGATAATTTCACCATAGTTCTATCCTATCAAGATTATTAAATCTCTCTTTTTCTATTTTTTTTGTTGCTGAAATTCCTTCTTTCAAACTAATTAATTTTATGAACCACAATATAAGGTTTTGAATATATAATATTATAATTTGTAATTTATCTATAAAAGTAGGTAATCGGTTGACTAAAAATTTCAAAGTCGATTAATAATCCCATAGTTAAGGAAAATTAATATATATATATATATATATATATATATATATATATATATATATATATATACACACATACGTAACCGATCGGTGAGGGCTCCCTTACTTTGTTAAAATGCGGACTTTTTTTTTTTTTTTTTTGCTTTTATTTTTTTAAAACAACTAAATTTTTTTTTAATATTTTATGGAACTGAAATTTTTTCATAATACAATGTTTTGGACGTGATTTGGATACCTATACCAAAAAAAATGTATATACGATCCGCATGCACTGCTTTTGTTATACGATCCAAATTACATCCAAAACATCTGATATGAAAAAAATTGGGCCCATAAATATTAAACTTTTTTTTGTTTTTAAAAAAAAACCAAAAAAAAAAAGTTCGTATTTTAACAAAGAAGTGAGGCTTTACTGTGAATCGGATATATATATATATATACATATATATATATTTATTTAAAGTCGTTAAATACAATTCAAAGCTTGATAAGAGTTGGAATATGATGTTCTGAAATAATATAATTAGACAAAATAAAAAAAAATGGGAGTCCATTTTTTTAAAAAAATATGATCACCACCGGAGTCATGCCAATTGCCAAACCACTGTGTTTTTGGACTTGAATTTTATTTTTCTCCTTTCTATTTTCTTTGGAGGAGGAGGAAGAAGAAGGAAAGAATTAAAAAATAGGAAAAACGTGTGTGGAGTAAACTGATAAGGACAACAGTACTAATTATACAAGTGATCTTAGGGTAGAGAGATTATTTTCAGTACAACAAAAAAATGTTAATTTATACTTTCAAAATTAGAGATATAATTTGATTTTTGAAGTCAAATGATGATATATATTAAAAAAAAAAAATCTCAAAAGTAATATTGTATTTCTAATTTTAAAAATGAGAGAATATTATGTGCTGAGTTTGTTCATGAATAAAATAATAAGTTGGCTACTTGGCTGTAATAATGGGCCAACTTACTTTCAAATAGTGGTTCTTTTGAGAAAATGAATGAAAAGTCAAAGTTGAGATAAAGCGGCCCATATGCAAACATTGGGCTTTTGTATGTTGTTGAAGTCTCGTCCACAACAACCGACAGGTTAGTTTGTAGACAACATTGATAAATGGAGTATCATATAAACATGAACGTCGTGTGTGTATATATATATATATATACCAAGCATATACATTTACGCCCGACCTTAACCAATGCCACCGAAGAAAGATCCTTTTGCACAATCTAAAAGTCAAAAGTTCAAATCAGTCCATCCAGCCAATGGAATAAAAATTAAAAACCTATGTCAACTGATTAAATAGAACTATTTCTCTCTCCCACACACACACAGCCCCTATATATATATATATATATATTTATATATATATATTGTGAATGAATGAATGAAGGTTAATAGGCATAACATGATGGAGCAGCCAGCAGCACCAAAAAAGAAGAAGCATATTTGGGTGTTGTAGTTCACAGCCAAGTGAGAAAGATGAAGCAAGAAATGGACAAGATTAATCACCCAGTACTCGAACAGCCACAGGAGATAATTAGACCCCTCTTGGGAAACCTGAAAGACCCTTTCCACATTATATAACCTGATTATGCTAAAATAACTTCAAAGTTTTGCAGAGTTAATTATTGGTTTCTCTGCATCTGCTGCATGTATTTTTCTAACCACTCGGGCTGTCTAGGTGAATATTAGGTTAAAAACACGATTTATGAATCAATTCCTAATCTTTTCCTTTCTTTGTTAGGGAAACCAGCCCTCCTGATAAATGGACAAAAACTTTATACTAGTACTTTCAAAAGTCATTTGCTCAAAAATCCCGGAGGGAGTATCTTTTGGTCATGGTCCTCATTGGAACCCAGGACATGTCATGAATTTTCTGATTGTGTTGTAACAAGTCAACTATTCAAGCTTTCAAAATCTCCTCATTATTTATAACTCCACCAAAATTTCATTCTTGTTAATGTTTTTGTAAGAAGAAAGATTCTATAGAAAAAGAAGAGGGTTTACAGCTGAGGACTAAAAGTCCTGAAAGATAACAATGGTAAAACCATAAAAACAAAAAACTTAACAGAAGACGATCATGTCCTGGAGAGAGAATCCCTCCTCTAAGCGCTCCTGGCTCTGCTGCAAATTATCAAAGAGACGCAAAGAACACTACCCTATCCCACGTAAATTCAAAGGATGAAATTGATTTTTAGATCCAAGATTTTCAACCCAATAATATACACCCTACTATATTAGGCAAGCACTGCAGAGTCTCCCAAAGCTACAAACTATCACGCCAAATAGACTATCAAAAGGTTTTTTTTCTTCTTGCTCAGAGATAAACACCTGGTATAACTACAGATAACATCACCATTATAACGAATATTTACTCTTAAACAAGAAGGGGCACACCCAAGACTCGCTAAAAAGTCCCAGACTAGCACCTGAACCAGACTCCCCAAAAAATCTCAAACTAGTTTAAGAACCACAATACTGCTGGATAGTGCAAAAACACATGAAGGCAAGAGTATAATAGTACAAGTGTTGCGCTGCACACCAAACCAGAAAAAGGCTTCTCATTCTTATTATCAGCTTAGCTACAAATTTGGGATATGTTTATATCAACAGACAATGTCTTCAAGGATCATCTATAACTATAACATATACCAATCCTTACTATATGTTGAGACTATGTGAAACATTACCTTTATCTGTAAAAACTCTGAATGTAACAAATGAACATCATTTACAAGCAAAAGAAATTTGTCTGTCTGCTATTTTAGTAGTATACAGATTACAGATGTACCTAGGCTAGCTAAAATTGTAAGAAACATAACTACAGTTTTAAAGGCAGAAAACATTCTAACTTGAAAGAGAGAAACTAAAGTATAAATAAAGTTCAAAATAAATTTTTTAAAAAAAAGTTGGTAAAGGAGACATACATTCCTCAAACAATGAAGCATCCACGAATCAATTAAATCTCCTAACATGATGAGTGAAGACTTAATTTTGAGAAGCAACTGATTCTTTTGAAGAGAGTAACTTCACCCTCCTCGTGAGATCTCTCATCACATCTATAATTACCGACTTCTTTTGAATTCTGAACTGGATAGCCAACTCTGTCGAACTAGAAACATCATTCTTCAATAGGAATTCATCCTCCATTAACTTTGTGGGAAAGTGCTCAAGTGCAATCACGCATAGTGCAATACAAGTGCGAAGAACGGCCACTTCATTTGGTATTCCTAGAGGTGCCTCAACTGATACCGACTTTAGCATATTTAGATCATGATTCTGTACTGTTTCCATATCCCTTGCAAGGAGCACTCTCAGGGCAGCCAACAAGCGGCCCTCTACTAATTCTGGTCCTCCCAAGCTCACCTTTTTGGGGAAAGAAGACAACATAAATAAGGCAACAATTCATGCTCAACATTGTGAAATATAACTAGGAGACATGATAAAGACAATAGTTGTCCATTTAAAGATAAGTGAGCCATCTATGTCCATACAAAAATATATTATCTTACAGCATTTTGGACTAGACTAAAAGGAGACAGAATGTTGCGGTCAATTTGGAAGCATAGGTCTTCATAATTGAAGAAATGTTACTGATCAAAAAAAATAATTGAATTCATGAAGGTCAGCGGTCTGATCATAGATTTTTTAATTTTTTATTTTTGATAAGTTAGCAGTCGGATTAACAATAGAAGTTTGCTTTAAGCATGGTTTGTGCATATATCAAAGAAAGGATTCATTTGACTGAAAGTTGGTTCTGAACATGAACCTTAAGAAGAGGATTCTCTCCATCTAAATTTAGCTTGGATAATATAAGTTGCTGCCAAGGAGCTGGCGTAGAAAAATTGGGGGATGAAACTCCAGCAGCCATGCTTGCAGCATCCAGAAGAGCTCCATCATACTTGAGTTCAATACAGTCATAGGGATTTGATGGTATCACAAACCCATAATCTAGAAGGAAAAGATCATTGTTCAAACAACCATAGTTAAGTACTAAAGGATCATCTTGTTTGATCTCAGTTCCAGCAACAACCTGGTGTGCATACAGACAACATATTCAGTTATTTGATATTTCAACAAATTTAATTTAAAAAGAATGGTGATTTTCTAATTCTGCAACATAAGTCCTATAAATTAGTCAAGAAAGATAATAAAAGTAATCATGCCTTTACTAGCATCTTCGCATTCTCAGTGCCTTGTTCCTGAACAATTTCGGCATTTGGATTGAAGCTGTGGTTGCACAAATCAACAAGTGGAAGCATCACGGGGACACTAATGCGGGCACCATCTTGGAGTTTTCTCCTATACAAGCGGAATGCTCGAGATGAAACCGCCGACATGGCCCAACCGAGGGAAGATGCATCTACATCCTGGCCAAAAGGATGATCATCTGCTTTCAGATTTTCAAGTACACGTTTCACTTCTTTCTCAAAATCAAGAAGAAACCGGCATCTCTTGTTCACCTGTATGTCGTAATATTATCTATGTTTAATATATCCCTCCGCAATCAAGCGGAAGTTTGAGAAAAAAAACTTCACACAAGGTATGGTCACTAAAAGTTGATTCAGAGGATACTAAGATGAAAAAAAATTCATGATAGTAGTTAACGATGAAAAACTAAAAAAAGGTCTCACTCATAGTTGTCACGGCGCCACGACGAGTCATGACAGTAGCCGACTGCCTAGACGCCTAGGCGACAAAGCAACCGTTATGGCGTCCGTAAGGCGACAAGTCGTTTACAATGTGCAATTTATATATTATTTATTTTACTTAACAAGTATATTGGCAATAAAATTTCATATACATTAAAACTCAAAACATAACACTATGGAATAACATTAAAGGCATAATTATGTAAATACTTAGTAATAACAATCTAAAAACAAAACACTTGATATTAAAAATAAGTAAAAGAAATGAAGAATTCAACAAACACCACATAGAAAATAAAGTTGCAACCAACCATCACAAATATGTAGCCTGATAAAGATGTGTCGAATCCGATTACTAATAAGTTTTTTAGGGTTTTATTTCCTTTCTCCCTGGTTTTTAATCGATGGGTCATGAATCAGAACTGTAAAATACTTTGATTGAGTCAGAGCTGCTAAGGCGTGCATCATGGTGTCTCAAGGCGTCGCCAAGGCGCATGCCTTAGCAGCTCCACCTCTAGGCGACGCCTTAACAACTATGGTCCTACTTCAGCAAGTTCAACAATTCTAGCCCAAAAAAATCTATTTAAGCAGGAGAAAATCATCCTTACTCTGCATCATGCAAATACGGAATACCTGGTAAAGAAGAGGAGCGTACTGCAAATTCTTGATATCCTCTCCAGGAAAGAAGATTGGTACGTTATAAGTTTCTGGAAGATTGCTGATGTATGGCCACCAGAAAGAACCAACTTTTGCCCTTTCTTGCAGAAGTTTTAATCCCAGTCTCATAGCCCACAGCTCCTCTGCCAAATGTTCCAAATGTTGAATTTACTCTATATTCAAAACTCAAACTAGCCTATTTTGCAAAATAGAGCTGGTGACCTATTTAGCTAAAGGGACAAACCAACATACCAATGTGTAATAACCATGATTTTCAAGCTTGAAGAGTTTACATAAAATAAAAAAAAATCAATAAAAATAGAAAACAGAAAAATAATCATTCACACACTTAAAATAGTAAGGACTTCTATGCTATATAATTTAATATGGGGATTACTGAAGACAAATCACTTTCAGAATGGGCATTTCACACTGATAATTTTATCAGGTCTCAAGTGATTGGATGGCCTTAGAAATTCCATGATTTTCTAATGCAGGGTGTAATTTTTTAGTAGTTTTTCCTAGTAGGATCACATGCTTTACTATGTAGTTCAACATTCAACAATGTATATTTCTAATACTCCATATCACGAATGTCCTTGACATTTGCCTGCAGCTAAAGATAACATTGCACCCAAAAAAAAAGGAAGCTGAAGATAACATTTTGGAGTGAACAAACAATAATGCATCATTTAAATTAAGAAAACTAAAAGCAAATCCCATGAACAAAATCTTCAATATAATATTAAACAAAACCAAATTATCCAAAATCAGGTAACATATGCTAAAATGAGACAACCCCAATTGGCCAATTCTTATATTATGTCAAATCATTCATTATATATATTAACCCACCAACTTTCACTAATACTGCACAACCCCATTAGCCAAATTATCTCAGCATCCACTAAATAATGCTTCAAATTAACAAATTTTGAGTACAAAATGCTCTACCAGGAACTTGACCGGCCAAGCTGACCAAAACAGAATAAGCATCATCTCCACCATCTTCTTCTACAGAGGACCCAAACCGCAATGGTATGTGGTGGGGAAGCGCAATAAGGTCAGACCCTTTTGGAATTTCTTCAGAGGCAACCAACCCAAGGCCGCAGGGGTCCCGTTCTGCTATCCTGACTGACGGATGCACGAAACCCCCTTCTTTCCGGACCCAATTGATGAGGTCAGGTGGGTTTGGCACAAGCCGGTCGGAATAGAAAGATGTGGGAGAAGCGGCGCAGGATAGACGACGGAAGTGGGATAGATAGGCTTTGGTTGTTGTGGTTATCAAGCAAAAGTCTCAGGCAGCCATTAATGCTATCTTGATTCTTGCTTGGACTTGAGCTTATGGAGCTCGACATTTTGCCTACTGCCAGTACTCAACACCCAACGTGCAGAAGTTGTAATTAGTTTTGGTTTTGCACCCTGTTTGGTTATTATTATTATTATTATTATTATTATTATTATTATTATTATTATTTTGATTTTCTTTTTTTGGGAGTTATATTGGAGAGAGAAAAACAGAGTGGCACAACAAAGATACTTGGTATATAATATTGCTGATTTAGATAGAATAAAGAAAGATTACTATTATGGTAACACTATTTTTATATATATTTTTAATATTTTATATAAATATAAAGGTGAAACATATTTTCTTTTCATGTATCAAAAATATATATCAAAATATCAATTTTCTACTTGTTAGTATATGGGTTTGGGGGCGTCAAATGTACTGGGGGGGCGTCAAATGTACCGGACTAACGTCAGCACTCTTGTAATTTTTTTTTAACCACAATTATGAGAAAAATATATAAAAAATAATAGAGCAAGTTTAAAAAAAAAAATTATAAAAGAAAGTATATTTTTTATTGAAAAAATACTGTAAACAATTTATAGTGTTTTTTCAATAAAAAAATATACTTTCTTTTACAGTTTTTTTTTTAAACTTGTTCTATTATTTTTTATTTTTTTTTTCATAATTGTAGAAAAATAAAAAAAAAAATGCACCGGTCATTAAGATGCACCGGACCGTCCCTCAATTTGTAGTATATATCTTAAGCTCAGTCAACATCAATCATTTCTTTCTTTAAGGAAAAAAAAAAAAAAGAATCCCCGCACAGAGAATTTTGGAGTCCTCAAATCATGAAAATGAAGAACCCAATGTGATTAGCCAACTCACTTGTTATAAGCTATAGATACATAATATGTGATTAGCCAACTCACTTGTTATAAGCTATAGATACATAATATATATATATATATATATATATATAGAGCAAAGATCAAGTGTATTCATTTTAAATAGTATTTTTTCTTAAATAGCGTTTCTTTATTAAAATTACGTGCGTTTTAGAGCTTTTTTAAAAAAGCAAGTTTTAATAAGTGGGTGGCGTTTTTTGTAAATAAAATAAAAGCAAGTGGGACCACTCTCTTTAAAAGACTAAAAGCGGCGTAGCTTTTAATAAAAAAAAATGTTATTTAAGAAAGAATGTTATTTAAGAAGGACGCTTTCGATCCTCGTTTTTATATATATATATATATATATATATATATATATATATATATAGCGGATTCAAAATTTAAAAGTCTATTCCTATTAGTATTATTTATTTATGGGTAATGTTAATTATTTTAAAAAATTATTTTAAATGATATGATATTAAATAAAATAAAATATATTTTATGATAGTCAATTACTAAAGACTTGTTCAATTAATATATTTTTGAGATTAAAAAATTTAACATTATACTTTATTTATAAATCTTACCATTACGATTTAGATATAAACTAGATACAAACCCCGCGTTGCGGCGGAATTATTCAATTTTTTAATAATAAATATGTACGTACAATTAATAAATTAAAATATAATAAGAATATGGTAGATTGTTGTGTGATGATCAAATTTTACCTAGAGATGAATATACATCGTAGGGGATAGTGTTGAGATAAAGTAGGGATTTTATTAAATAATAATTAAATTATAAAAGATAATATCAAAACAGTTGATATTATCAAAATAGTTTAGATTTTTAGGAATTTAGGAGATTATAAATTTAAAATTTAGGGGAATGATTTAGGATTTGCTTACATCCTCATTTGTTAAGTTAGTTGGACACTTTTGTTAAGTTTTAAGGAATATTAATTATATAGAATACGTATTAAATTATAGAAATGATAAATGTCAAGTTATGATATCGTGGTTTAGTATATATAATAGATATTAATTACCACAACACAGTGTTAGACTAGACAAAGACTTTACTCAGCATATCAACCCTGTTTCCACTCGTCGGTTAAATAATCAACCAGCCAGAGACTTCTAGAGAGAGAGAGGAGAAGTCTGAAAAGAGAATTGGGATAGCATGTCAGTGAGATTCATAACCCACCAATCATTCTTCACCGCCGTCCGATCGGGAGACCTGAAATCGGTTAAAGAAATCATAAAGAATGAAGGGTCCGACCCGGATCATCCAGCTGCTTCTTCGATCTCTTCTTGTCTGATGGAGTTACAGAATGATAAGGGCGAGACAGCTCTGTATGTAGCTGCAGAGAACAACCATGAGGAAATATTTAGCTACTTGCTCAACTTCTGTCATCTTCAGATTGTCAAGATTAAGTCCAAAGTATCCGGTGTGGATGCATTTCATGTTGCATCCAAACACGGCCACTTGGGTATTCACAAAAATTTTAATTTCTTTTTCACTATTTTATTCTTGGTGCCCAATCTGTGTTATTGCCTTCAATCACTCAATCTGATAATTTGTTATTGTTGTGTGGCTTTCTGAGTTTTCAGTTGTCGTTTTGTATGTGGTTTGTGTTTGATTTTGTATTTTTGATCCATTTTATTTGCTATTGATGTGAAAATTTTGGGTTTTAATAATAAACAATTTGGTGTTTGGATCGATCTCTTTTATAATGTAAACGAATTAAATTTGAGCTTAATTTAAAACTTGTTTACTGAGTCTGCGAGCAATTGTGTGCTAGGTTCAGAGCTCCATAAAATGAAACTATAGTGGTAAAGTTAAACCATTTCCATCTAATTTGCTAAAGTGCAAGTCATAACTAATTTAATATTTTACTAAATTTGATCACACTTGATATACAACTTTGGCAAGTTATATAATGTAATATTTGTTATTTATTAATCGATGAATGATATTTTGTTGCATTATCATGCAAAATATAGAACCTTATGCTGCAAGTTTAAACTTTTCTATTATTTCTAGCTTACTTCATGAATTCATTAGATTGGCTGGAGGTTGTGCTTAAATGAGCTGAGTTTGAACATAGTTTCTAAATTTGCATACAAGATGAGCCGAGTACGGATAATGGTGAGGTTGCCTCTGCCTGGTTCTTTTGTATCCTTTCTTATTTCAACAACACACATGGGTTTTCAGGCTTTTAGTATGAAATAAGTTGCATCAAACTTTGAAAAGTATAATACACTAGCTGGCCTATTAAAGGCATAAACATCATAACTATGGCTCCTTAAGAGACCATTAGAAAAATAAATATATATGTCAACCAACAGTACTTTGGTAGTTTCAAGCTCTGAAGCTGATACTAATATGCATGTATACATGTAAATGCATTGATCTCACTCTCTCTCTTTCTCTATGTGTGTTGGTGTGTGTGTATCAAGTTTGTATCTAAATGCTTTCTATTCAAGTTTGTCATTCCAAGTCATCATCTAGGTTCAGGTCTTTCATATGGAAAATAACTGATTTGATTAAATTATATTCGCCTCTGGGTCTGTTTAACAAGTAGTTATTCTCTGTTCTTATGTGTTTTGTTCTGCTGGCTAAAGTAGTTTTCTGTTTACTGCTCATCTAGGGATTGTGAAGGAACTTTTGGGCATGTGGCCTGAGCTTTGTAAATCATGTGATTCCTCAAACACTAGCCCCCTGTATGCAGCTGCCGAAAAGGATCACATGGAGGTAGTGAATGCCATCTTAGAGGCCGATGTGAGCTCGATAAGGATAGTAAGGAAGAATGGGAAAACTGCATTGCACAATGCTGTAAGATATGGACGCCTTCTTGTGGTAAAAGCACTTTTAGACAGAGATCCAGAAATTGTTTCTATTAAAGATAAGAAAGGTCAGACTGCACTTCACATGGCCGTAAAAGGTCAGGATACTGATGTAATAGAGGAGATATTACTTGCTGATCATTCCATATTAAATGAACGTGACAAGAAGGGAAATACAGCTGTGCACATCGCCACAAGGAAATGCCGTCCACAGGTATTTATTTATGCTGATTGCTGACATTTTTGTGAGGAACTGTAAAATACTTGTTTGGATATCATCTTCTTTTGATCTGCACTAACTTCTGCCATGCCCTCTCTCTCTCTCTCTCTCTCTCTCTCTCTCTCTCTCTCTCTCTCTCTCTGTGTGTGTTATTATATGGTTTACATACTTCAACACTCATTTATTATAAATATCTTATCTGCTTTACTTGCTATGCACAGATATAGATATCTATATCCTTCTAATTATGAGCCAGATTTTCTACATTTTGTTATAGGGACCTTTCTCTTACATAATCACTCTTAAGTTATTTCCTCACTAGTCATCTCCACATCCCAACCAGTATCCCTTCCTTTCCCTGATCTCCAAGTTATCTACTTTCTTCTTTTATGTCTGTTAAGGTGCAAGTTTATACTCCCTCCTTCGTCTGGAAATGAAAGTCGTACCTTTTTTTCTTCTTCCCTTTTTTGAAACTTTATTTTGAGAAAAATATTGGGGTTTGCATAGAACACACTAAAACACAAGTCTTTTCAATAATTATTTTTCTAATAACAAATTTTATTCATTAAACTTTAATTTTGAGGGAAAATAACTCATCCTAAAAAACTGTGTCTAAGATTGTCTTATATGAACCTTAATTTTTGGGGAAAAGTCTATCAAAAAAAATTAGGACTAGTTTTTCCAGACAGAGAGACTACAATATTTCAAATGTTTCTTGTCTTTCTAGTTTTTTGCTGTCTTATAGGATTCATCTCCATCCTAACCCAACTAGTTTAATTGCTGAAGTTGAGTTGAGTTGCCTTGCCTATTTTTCTTCATTGTAAGGTTTCCTGTTTTTTTTTTTGGTTTTATAGTTCTGATATTCCACCTCTCTCTTTCAGATAGTTAGCCTTTTGCTGAGCTATACATCTGTCAATGTCAATGCCATTAATAATCATCAGGAAACTGCAATGGATTTAGCGGATAAACTCCAATATGGAGAATCTTCTTTGCAAATTAAGGAGGCTTTAACAGAGGCTGGTGGCAAGTATGCTAGGCATGTTGGGCAACTTGATGAAGCGATGGAACTTAAAAAGGACTGTAAGTTTATATAAAGCATGAGGTGTACTCTCAACTCATACAAAATGAAAAACCCAGAGAAGGGTTTCTGGTATTGCTAAAGAACTCGAGAAAATCCACCGAGAAGCTGTCCAGAATACAATAAATTCGGTGACAGTAGTTGCTGTTCTATTTGCTTCCATAGCTTTCTTGGCAATATTCAACTTGCCTGGCCAATACGTAACGGTTGGAAAAGAAACAGGGAAAGCTAATATAGCTGACAGTACTGCATTTCGACTGTTCTGCCTCCTGAATGCTACTTCCCTCTTTATCTCTTTGGCCGTTGTTGTTGTTCAGATTACTTTGATTGCCTGGGACACTAGGGCGCAGAGACAGATTGTTTCAGTAGTGAACAAGCTTATGTGGGCTGCCTGCATAAGTACTTGTGGGGCATTTCTGTCTATAGCTTTTGCAGTTGTCGGAAAGGGAAGCTCATGGATGGCCATCACAATTACTGTAGTGGGAGTTCCTATTCTTCTAGGAACTCTTGTTAGCTTGTGCTACTTTGTTTTCAGGCAACACTTTGGCGGTTTTGGAAATGATTCTCAGAGACGCATCCAAAGGGCGAGTGGAAGTAAATCTTTCTCATGGTCTGCATATTCTGCAAATATCTCAGATGATGACTATGACTCCGACCATAACAGGATCTATGCTTTGTGATAATGTCGCACAAATTGGAATGGAAAAAGGATTAATTTTCACTATCAAGAGATCCTAGACATCGCTGTTGTCTTATAGAAGTGGTGGTAAGAAGAAACGGGGTGCTCTTCACTAGATTTAGAACAAATTGCACTAAATAAATATTAGATGCCACGAAAGAGAGACTGGCTTTCTTTTGTAACTTTGATCCTTGTAATGGGCAATATTCTGTAGATTCTGTATATATGCAAATGTAAATAATTTGCTATTGTTGTTGTGAATGGCAGACAGTTAGCACTAGTAGTTGACGACTGTATATACATACAGAACTTGCGGTCTTATTACTGAATTTAACCTCATCTTTTTGATCGATAATTGAATGATGGTCGAATGACTCGTGCGGTCGTGCCCACCGTTTCATAAGAAATTCTTAACCAATGGCCAACTGTGACAACCACGGCCCCTTTTCTCCACAGTTTTTGGTCTGGCAAAAAAAAATTCAGGATGGACCCCTTTCAAAATTGACATATTCTTGAAAAGTTATATGACTAACAAATCTCATAACTGGTAGGCAAGTACAGGTTCCCAGGCTTTTTTTTCTCTTCCATATAGGATCATGGAGTTTGGCAGGTGTCATCATCATATTACTTCGACGGAAAATTAATAAGTAAATTGGAGTCGGGAGGGTGGCAAGCACAGAATTTTTAGTTAGTCCTGTTAGATATGACAAGTAAATTGGAGTCTCAAATAATAAAATAATGAATGATGAGTAGACTTGAGACTTAATAACTTGAATTTTTTGGTCAAGTTAAGTTCCAAAACGCGCAAACTCTCCGGTTCTCCACCAACAACTAGTCAACTAGCAGGTTGGTGCTTCCCTAATGGTTCTGATGATTTTGAATTCTCCGAGAGCGATAGTGGTTAATCAAGAATTGATATTTCGGTAATTAAAGAGAGAGAAAGTGTGCAAATGGTATTCTCTAAGCAAGAGATCTTAGGTTCAATCCTCCTTCCACCAAATTAGGAAAAAAAAAGTCTTCAAATAAATGAGGAGAATTCTTGATGTGATGAACTACATGATAATTGGACAAAGCCCCTTATTTTATTGGGTCCTTGACTACAATTAGAATGTCAATAGTAATATTTCATCAGTTTCAAAATTAGATACACATTTTATTTTTTAATTTAATTTATAAATTCTACAATTCATAATCAATTCAAATTTATTCAAGTTTAATACAAACAAACAACTATTGTAAACAAGTATATACATACATACATACATATATATATATATAGAATTGATATTATATCACAAGGTTTTTTTGATATTTTTACAAGTCCCTACTTCTTTAAGTAAATTTATTTTGGGAGCACTACCTCATGTGTTTTTAATATTTAGGTAAGCAATATAAGATTTGTAGCCAAGAGTAAATTTGTCCATCCAAAAATTTATCTATTTACTTTGCTCGTGCTTTTGAAGATGATATTTTATCAGTCAACTCATCATTTTGGAGATAGAGGGAGTACATCTTTAAAAAGCCTAGCATTGCTCCCAATCAATGCCCTAAAACCCAAAACTAAAAGTAGACCACATATTTTCAAAGCACCTACGAATCCTCGCTCCCTCCAAAAACCTGTGCACTGTATAAGCAAAAAATTCCTCCACCAAAACGGAACAAACCAACTACTCCTTAACACCTCAAAAATAGAGCAAAAAAATAATCACGACTTATCTTTGTTGATGCCACTCCAACAATTCATTGCTTGCTTTGAATGATTGAGAGGTGAAGGACCAACAAGGAAAAGGGGAATAACTGCCTCAATAAAAGTGTGTATATAATTAGAAAATTTTATTTTTAGCTTTTGTAACAGATGAATAATCCAAAACAAACTGCATTTTTCTAAATTAATTATCTACCTCTAGCTCATATGGGTTTTCCAATAAAAACAACAGAACCATATGAGCATACTTCCTTCACAGAGAAAAGAATAGCTTAGAACCACCTCAAACTTAACCCAATGCCCACCATCCTGACCATTATAAGAAGTATAACATAACAAACTACTATGATATACAATTTACATTTAATACCAGACCCGACCTCATTCATGCCTAAAAACATTGAGATCATGTCAATAGCCTCACTTCTGGGCAACGGCAAAACTATCAAAGTTGTCGCTGACCTGGACCTCTACGTGTTGATCTTGAAGGGGGTCTGCTCGTGTCTGGCACGGGTAAAGGTTGTCTAGGTTCTTCTGGTCTTTGTACCTCCTGTACGATCATCAACAACAATATACTTCAGCACAGTAGAAATAGAAAGCAATAGTAGACCAATGTAGGCATGTGAAAATAAAGACAAATTTAAGTAATTCTCTTCTCAAGGAAAAGGAGAGATTGTTCTTATCAATTCGTTATTAGCTGTTAAATATACTCTATCTAATACTAGCAATAATACTTTGATGACAAAAGAATCTTACAAAAAATTATTTGCAAAATGATGTCGGCAGGTTGTGGTTGCCGGTTGGTTGCTATCACTAAGCCCACTCAAGTATAGTGGATCATCCACTAATTACATTCTGCCACATCACTTTGTAAAGTAGTTTTTGTAAGCTTTTTTTATCACCGTAGCAACACTCCTAATACTACTTATTAAGCTAATTTTCAAGTATGGCTTACCTGCTAATTTTGTCGTAATAATTCTACTATATCGACACTCGGCAATACAGAAATTCACAATTTAAAAGACACCCACTTGAAAAGAAACTACCTCTTTAACTTGGAAAATCACTGATTAGCAAAAAAATGGGGGCAATTTCTCGAGTTTATTGTACCTGCTCTAACTTGGAAAACAGCTCTACCGAGTATAATTGTGCTCCCAAAGCAAATTCTTCCTAGAAGTCCACAAAGGATAACTATAGACCTGGTGAAGACCTCATTAAACCAAAAGGCAACAATTTCAAAATTAAGAATCGGATTCGAGATGAGTCATCTTGAAACATCGATTGCTCCTCGCACCAAATCATCTACCAAGCCATGCAGAGCAAAGTCCCACCGCTTATCCTTGAAACCTTTCCACATCTATAATAAACTATCAACCGAATACGAAATAACACATTCCATACCGGACGCCATCTCGAGCAACCTCACAAGTAGAAAGAGATTATTTATATTCTCCTCTTCCTGCCTACAAGTGTTTCTAATGCTAATATATCCAAATATAAACTATTGAAAAGACAAATATAGATTATATAAACAGAAATATACTGAAATATATTTCCTATAAATAATCAAAAGGGGCATAAAGAAATAAAAACCCACTACACATAAATTTTACATATAAATGTTAATGTGTGTGCAGTATTTGAGGAAATGGACATGTTTGTTGGACCAAAGAGTACCCATGTGAACTCGACACCGACACCAGTAAGGGAGACGAGTTGGACATGCATCTTGAGTAGTTGAAAAGACATGTGAAAAAGAAAAAAGAAACAAAAGGAGGAGATTAAGAATAAGTAGGAAGAAGACGAGAGAGCTATAGATCACAAGTTCAATTCAGCAATCCGATAGTTCTAACAGATATAGGGTTTCGAGCAAGTCCATGTGGCAAAAGATTAGGGCTTTCACTACCCCTCGTTGTGACTGAACTACAACATCGAGGGCTTGACCAATTGTTTTGCAGAGGACTTCAATCTGTCGGGGATGAGTACTTCTCTCATTCTCTGTGCACCACTCTATTTAATATATAAAAAAAATACTCCATGTAACATATGGGCTCCTTAAATTTAAAGAAAATCGATTTTCTATATTTCCCAACTCTTTCAAATTCTATTTCTATAATTACCCAAAAATTTGAATATAGACACATTAAATAACAAAAGACTGAAAGAGTAACATCATATTCAGTTATATGGTCAAGTAATTTACCATTTAGAAGTAATGCTGTACAAAACATCATGTGCATCTTAAGAATGTTCACGCACATGACTCCCCCCACCACTTTTTTTTCCTACAATTCTAACTTTCGGATCCTTTTTAGCGGTTTTCCTCGGACCCTTTGATATGCGGAAGCCAGAATTCAACGTCTGGAATCTAGACACCTTGTTGGACCCCCACAATCTCACCCTAGTCCATATAACAAAGATTTTCACCAAAGGAAAAAAGGCAGAGAGAGGAGAAGGGTCTATACAGGTTTATATTTATTTATCTTATTTCATTTTTAGACCATGAAATGGAAATGACTTAATACAATGCACAAACAAATCCTAAAATTTGGAAATGCGTACACTCTCCCTATAAAGCATGGACCTCTTTTTTCTCTCTCTCTATTCCAACATCTTAGAAAATAATATTTTATATACATAATAAAAATTATTATTTATCTTATATTTTAACTATCATATACGCAAGTATATCACATAATTCATGGGAAATTTAATTGCACTTTCACTTTTACAGATTTTTGTCGTCCTTGATTTTAAAATTTTATTATTTCTAATTTTGTGCATTCTTTGTCTGTCCCCCTCTTTCTTTCTATACCTCTATGCTTTTATAATACATAAACATGTTTAAATACATATTTTTAGATAAAGAAAGAAATCATTTTATATCATATACAAATTATATTTCCATATATTGATTTTCAAAATTTTCATCCTTGATGGCATAATTTTCATACTAATTATATGGACAAGTTCTGTCTTCTTTATGCTCTTTAGTATTTAGCATATGTTGACTACCCTACTGTCTCCGACTCTATGGACATAATTTCTTTTCACTAAATTTCTCAATTTTCTATGTGTTATTCATAGTACTAAATCTTGCAAGGATTTTGAGATTTATTTTATTTTAACATTCTATTGCACTCCAATTTAAGTTGGATGATTATAACAAAAAGAAATATATTCCTCTCAAATTAAAGGGAATTGTAATCTAGGTGAAACTGTAATATATAGCATCAAAAACAACAAATAGAATAATATAGCTTCAGAAAAATTCCTAGAGCCTAAAATTGATTTCCTAAATGTATGTCCACTATGCACAATTTTTTTCTCGCATAAATATAATTTGAATACAATCTAATACGATGCATATGACTATAGATGCAAAATAAAATTAGCTTACTATGAATTACACTTTAATTTTGAATGTAAAGTTGGTTTCTATGTTTTTTTTTGAGTAATAGGATAATTTGGACATATATTTTGTAAAGTTTAAATACACATATCTTTTCTTTTTTGGTCATTACACGCTCAAGGATTACTTCCAATTAGTTTTTTGTTTGCTTCATGGCATTATTCTTTAAATTGCTACAACAAAATACCTAAAAATAACCAAAATCATAAAATCCCAATAGAATTTAGCAAATCCAATAATTACATGAGAAATTTATTTCTTTCTTTGAAGCAAACTCAAATGATAATAGGAGTATAATATCATTTTGAAATTAAAATCTAAAAATAGTCTCTCATAAGTATATGTTAGAATTTTCTAATACCCAAAACTTGAAAAACTTAATTTAAAGAGAATTTTAAAGCTTAATTTAATATGATTGCATGCAGAACTTTTTTAGGGAATGGAAAAATCTCATTTTCTTACAAGTTGATGTATTTCATAAAAGTGGACCTTACTATAATTGTCTCGTTTTAAATTAGTCCTCGCATCATATTGTTTTTAGAGAAATATATAACACAAGTTTCAACTTTATTTTTGACTTTAACTTATTTTTATATATTAATTTTTTTTATTAATACAGGTCCCCTGTGCATGGGGTTCATAACTAGGTAACGACTATTACTAAAGCAAACGACTGGACATAACACAGAATATTCTGGCTTACCAAACCATAATGTCGATTAAAAACATCCTTAAGTATCAGAAACAACAAAAAAGCAAGACTTCTGCTACACCACCATTTTCATAGGTTGGACAAAAGGTAGTTTTCACATCAATCCAAAGCCTAGAAAGGGATTTATAAAAACTAAGCAGCTTATGGATGTGTCATACTAGATATTGACTGGGATGGAATTCAAAATCATATGTGATCTATGAAATATCACAGAAAGCCATTACAAAAGGAAACATTACGTCTTTCTACCGACTCTATCACATTTTAATAGCTTTTGTCTTTCCTCTACAGCAACTGGATCATCTCAAATCTCACAGGAACCATCAGTGTCTTCTCCAGAGTAGACATAAGTATTAAAGAAGGGATATTCACACACGTTTGCGAAAAAGAGTACCGGACAATCCTATCAATAAACATAAATCTCAACAGCAAACTCCTAAACTGAGTTAAAATAAGATATTCCTAATAAAACAATGCCAAGGCTCCAATAAGGGTAATGAGAATACCGAAAAAGAAGATAAGAATGTGGTAGACTAAAAGTATATCAAACCTTTGATGAAGTAGAGCTGCTGCGGGCCTGTGCTTGAAATTTTGAATGCATACGATGCAGCTGCTGCATTTTTTCGAACTGTTGCAACCTAGAAGCGAAGTTCATTCCATTATGCACATTTCGTGAATCTTCATTCATTTCACCATCCTCAGATACATATGGTCCACTAGGTATGCAATTATTTGGCAAGTAAGGATTCCCTGATGATGTTCGCTTAAATTGCTCCCCACTGAAGGAGTATGATGGCACTGTTTTCAATCGAGTTCGTAGAATCTTGAAGGCTCCACTTTGCTGTATGAACAGTTAATTGATCACATAAAAAGAATCATATAACAAAAAATATTGGAAGACTCAATCAGGAGATATTCATAAATGTAGAACATCGAAGTCTTGACTACCTTCCACAAATGATTATAGCTTAAAGTACAGAGTTGGGATCATTCAATCGTGTCAAAAAGATGGAATGCGATACTGAGCAGTTAACATGTATTAAGATACAAATATAAGTAATCAAAAAGAGCCAAGGATGTACTTATCAGGGAAAAAAAAAACTTGGACGCATTTAACAAGAGAAAATAGAGATCTTATTATTTAACCATGGATGCATCTGAAATGTATAACTGCTGAGTTAGTCATCCCACTGCAAGTCGATAAAATTGGTTAAGCACCCTAGGTTATACATGATTAAAGCACTCAATAGTGACAGTCATCAAGAGTATTGTATAATTTATCAAGTCTCAAAACTTGCATGCACTGTGACCTTATTTTTTAAACTCCAGAACCAACAAAGTTAGATCAATCAGTCGACATAAAATGAAAATTTAGATGCCGAATAATCATAATATTGCATTTAGCGAACAAAAACTCATGTTTCAAGTAACCAACAGGAAAACAACAGAATAACTGAAATACCTGCGGTAGCAGCATAAGAAGACCATATAAGGCTTTTAACAACCATATATATCTTCCAGGTTCCAGCAGCTGTAAGTAAGGAAAAAGAATAGTTCATTTAGATATATTAATCCTCCTCTGAGAAGCCAATCGTCAGATCTGGAAATCATTTATGATGAACTAGTTAACTGAACACACACTATTTGTGTGACTTAGTGTAAAAGGATAAGAGAGTAAAAGGGAGAGAGAAAGTAAGATGAAAAAATAACTATCTTTTAAAAGAATTAATAGAGATAGAAAGGAAGACACAAAAAGGCTTCAAAAAAATTGTTAACACCAAAAAACGGTTATTTTCCCAATAACATAATTATTTATGATGATGAAATTACAATTGAAAAATACTACCGATTAGCAGGAGCAGTTATAGTTTCAACAAAGCAAAATTTGCATGCAGCCCTTCAAAGAACCATAGCATAAATTTTATTTGATGAGTAATTATGTTAAGACAACATAAAAAAGGGGCGCAACCGCTGTGTAAAAGAACAGTAAGCCTATCAAACCAACCAATTACTCATTTAATTTTCTCTATAGATTAACAATGAGAGGAATGAGACCATGTGAAACATCAGAGCGTTTCTGAAACAACCCGGGTCAAATCCAAAGTCCGGAACAAATTTTGGATCAAATCCCAGTTCGAATTGAATCAAATCCATCCAAATAAGGCCTTAAATCACTGGCCCAATAGTATCTTCTTGAGTCTATCTTAGTCCACCACAGGCTCACCCAAAAGGTCATGACTTGAAAGTACTATTAATAGGAACTTAATTCTTTAAGTACAATCAAATTTTTCTCATATCTTTCGATGTGAGACTAGGATGTTACAAACTCCCCCACTTAAATTTTTGATGTCCCCCTTAGAACCGATCACACACACGGTCCACAAATCTGTCTCTCTAGCCATTGTGGGATAATACCGGTTGACTTCATGTCCCCACCTCCGGACCTCCATCTCTTTATTATTGTGGGATAATACCACCAACGAAGTCCCCACCTCCGGCAACTCGATCGGATAACCCAACTCGAGCTTTCGAGACTCGGCTTTGATATTATATAAAACAACAAAACCCTAGTCAAATTTCAAGTCCGAATCGAATCAAATCCATCCAAATAAGGTCAATACTATCTTCTTGGTCATCTTAGCTCACCACACCCAAAAGGTCTTGACTTGAAGGTACTATTGGTATTAACTTAATTCATTAAGTACAAATTTTTCTCATGTCTTTCGATATGGGACTGGGGTGTTACAGTTTCTGATCTAAGAACTATACTTATTTGACACACCGCCGGAAATAAAACGAAGATGAATAAGTTTTGATCTAGTTTCAGTATGGTGTCATAATGCTGGATTGAATCTTGATGGATATAGAATTCGTTTTAATGCCATAACTTTGTGTATATGAAAATTGGCTGGATCTTCTATCTATCATCTATCTGCTAGCCTTTTCTATTCACTAACATCATTCACTCTTTAACCAAAGAGAATCATAAAAGTTGACCCACTTTGGGACAGAATTAACAAAATAAATAAACAAATGCACCATTTTTTTGGTTGATGAAGTGAATTCTCAAGGTGATGACGCAGGTTTCTAGCTGCTTTTTTTTTGCAGCTACTTTGTACACAGGCGGCACCCACTTGGTGCCTCTTTGAATAAATCCTTTAAATTAAAAAATCTCAGGCTAGTCACTTGACATATTGGTCAAGGGTATGATTAAAAACACTCACATTGACCTTTTGCCAAAGGCACTAACTAGGAATCCATACAACCACCTCACCTAGGCCCTATAGTACCTTAACTGACACAAAAGGAGAACCGACTTTGGTGAGTTGAAACACTGGGAGGCAATGAAGCACGAAATCGATAGTCGTTTTTAATGGAATATTTTCTTTAATTCCCTCCTACAGTTTGCCTATCCACTTTTAAAGGAAGGGACATTCTTGTCCACTATTTTTACTCACATATAAGGAAGCTAAAGGGCCCAAAGTTACCCAATTCATGCTCTGTAAAAATTAAGAATCTGAGATGGGGGAGAACTTCACCAATTAACATTAGAATTTTTTAAGAATCTCAAGAATTCCAAGAAGAATTCACCATTATTTGTCTTCTTCACAGGTCCGTCTCTGATCTCACTCTGCCTTATACATAGCCTAGTGGCCGCCCAACAGAAACATCTCATGTTCTCTTCCCACACAAACAGAATCACACGCACACGTAAAAAAACCTCACACTCTTCTCTTCTAGTTCTTTCACACACGCAAACACATGCACTCTCTCCCCCTTTTTATTCTTGGACCACAGGTTTTCTCACGCACACCTTCTCCAGTATTTTATACTTTCTCTAAAATATATAGATCTTAACAGCCCTGACTAGGAGTGCGCCCTATAGCACTAAAAAACAATAGCCACTTAATCCCCTAACAAAGAGCAACCTAAATTAGTTCAGAAAAAATATGTTGATGATATTACAAATAAAGAAAGCTAAGACACATCAGCAGAAGTAAATATTGCATTTAATCATAAACGGATCGAAAACATATAGCAATACAAATAATCCCCCAAGGAAAAAAAAAAGACAAAAAATAGAGCTACAAAATATTTATTTTAGAACTTAAAAGCAAGGAAGAAGTCAAAGCACCTGCAACCTAAGATATGCAAAGATTGGGGTCTCCAGTAGGTTTATCAATTTGTCCAGCTGGACCAAGAACTTAACATTGATATCCTCTTCAACCAGAGATTGAATGACAGAACTTGTGTGCTGGTAAGTCTGTAGATAAATTCCCACAAGAAGCATCAAAAACATGAATACTGGACAAATGGCCAAGATAATCACACACAATCACACATATACATATAACTACATATACTTATAAAATGGAAAACTCATGTTTATCCCATTGAACTTGTCCTGTTTTGTGCAATAACCCACTGAATTAATTTTTACTGTAATTAGCCAACTGAACTTTAAAAAAATATTTAACTGAGTCATTCCGTCAAAATAATTAAACAGACGTTAGTTTAATTCTTCCATGGCTGTGTGGAATAAATAACGAAATTAAAAACATAAATAAGTGGCAAAGATATATTAAAATTAAAAAAATAATAAAAACAGCTTTCATGTTCTTCGGTATATATATATATATATATATATATATATATATACACACACACACATGCGTGTTATCTTCAAATTCCAGTGCAAAAGATTTGCCATATATACCCACAATTTTTTCTTTTCATTAGCCATTATATTTATTGCCAATCAAACAAATTGATGGTCTACATATGCACTACTGATTCCGTATCTAAACCAAAACTAGTAATAACGTTGAAAAAAAATAGTGCCTAAATTTTATTAGAGACTAAAACCTATATAGAGAGACAAACATGAACTTACAGAGGGTGGGAACAAAGGGAATACGCTTACTTCACGGTTTCTAAAATGCTTGAACAATAATCTAGAAATATCAAATTTTCTAACAAATAAATTAAATTTTATAATATCAACAGTATTTTGGCCCAGCATAAGCCGGAGTAGAGGAGAAGATGAGAAGTCATAAAAAAATGTTTTAAAAGTTAACAGACATCCAATTAATTTAACAGAATGGATTAATTCAATATTAATTTTTAGTTCAGTTGGTCAGTTGCAATAAAAAATAGTTTAGTAGGATATTGCACAAATCCGGACAAGCTCAATGGGATAAACATGCGTTTTGCCCTTATAAAATCAAAAAAAGAAAAAGAAAAGAAGAGGACAGAACAGTGTTCTGGCTGTTACCTGAGCTAATAAGCAAAGACTTATTATTGCCATTGGTGAATGGCACCATGAAGCATACAAAGCAAGAAACAAGTCTTTTCCAGCCGCATTCACCAAGGATTGCTTTAATAGATCTCGAAGGTGAGATAACTCTGAGGAAGTAAGCAAAATCAAATTCAAAGCCTGAAACAGAAACATAACATGCAAATTAGGTCACCAAGATTAAAATATATATATATATATAATAATAATAAAAGTAGCACACACAAACCTTAGAAGTGACATGGGGGACAAGTCAAAGGAATCCCATGTAAAATATGACTATTCTATAATGTCTCGATGGGTTATAATATGTATACCACAGTTAAGGGGCTTCAGGATTTATATTATTACATTAGGAAATACATGTACAGTCATAGAAACCATCATTTTGTGTGTGTGCGAGTGTTTTCAGAAAAATTGCAAAAACCTGAACCATAATAGATGCAAACTCCAGGTCAGCTTCACCCTCGAGTATTGTGGAGAGTTCACGGTAAACTCTTTCAGCATCCAAAAGTACACAAAGTTGGCGAATTATCAATGCACCACGTCTAAAGGATATATATAAAATAATATTAAACCACTAAGGTATAATACTAAATATGGAAACAAACTACTTACGTAGTATCAAAAAAGGAGGGAGGAGAGAAAGAAAAGAGAGAACTCACTTCTCCAGTAGAGTGTTGTCAATTCGAAAGTTTTGAACTAAGAAAACAACAAGCTGCCGAAAATGCTTTGGATCTCTGGCTATGCCTGCATGCACCTCAATTACCAGGAGCACTACCTGTAAAAAATAAATCCAGAATAACAATATATTACATAGTCTAAACAAGAGACACAATTTGGCCCCCTACAAATAATATAAAGCAAGAGATATACTATTGCCGTTGCATAACATGAATGTAGCACATCTAATATTCAGTAAATCAGCCTTCACAATATAAGGCCTCATTAATAATGGCACCACAGCAGATCAGAACATCTTCACTCTGCGTACAAAAATTATTTTCTACCCAGCAGCAGGTTCTATTTTTTGTTAACAGGAGTTCTGGTTGTACTTTTATATAATCCTAATGAACCAACATTAAATTTTGAAACATCAGCTAGCAGGCAACTATATAGCATGATAGCAAAATAAAGACAATAATGAAACGCAGATGCAACTTGAAGAAAAAACCAAGCATTATGAAGGAGTAGGACAAAGGCAGCAGGAAAGAAGATTACCTCGTCAGAGGGATCTGATAGTGCCTTCAACAGGGTGTCAAAAACATCATTCAGAAAAGTTAGAACCTGTTTCAAATATAAAAATGAAGTGAGAAGCAATAAAAGTCAAGACATGTTCCGGGATTGATCATAGACAGAAAAGACAAAAAAAATCTTATTACCTCTGCACGATGTCTATTCAAAAGAGCTGACATCCAGTGCAATGCTTCAATTCGAGTTGCCTCCCACTCACTAGACAACTGGCTGGTAGATGAAAAAATAAAATGCCAAGTTCACCACAATATTAAATGGAAGAATCTATTATATGCAGAATAAATCCTATTAATATCGAGTATTGTAAAATCTATGAAATATTAAATGGAAGAATTTTTTGGTACTACTTTTGCTCTTGGTATTGAAGAGGCAAGAAGATATACCAAACTGTATGCAAATTATCAGTAACCTTTAAATATAGCCTTTTTTCCAAGTAACAAGAATTACACCTCCTTGCAATAGAGAGTATTGCTCCAACATCAAATCCTTCAGCTGGATCAGCCTCCATAGTGCGAAGTTCTTCATTAGTTTCACGAGCAACCTGATAATCATAAGCCAAACAATTAACAACAGATAAGACATGTTGCACAACCAAACTTGCTGAGTATACGGGGACAAGAAGGAGAGTGGCAAAACCAAAAGTACAGAAGACATTTACTTTCAAATTGGTAAGTAAAGAACTAATTAACTTACAACTCGTATTTTCTCTTCTTTATCAGCAATACAAGGCAAAATAGCTCCTAAAATATCAGCATAGTATGGAACAAGCTGGTCCCCGCCAAGCTTTACAAACTCATTTATCTGCACAATTAATTATTGCATTGAAACAGATTTGAACGAATTTTAACCAAGTTAGCATGCTATTGTCCAAAATGTCAACTAAGGAGGAAGGGGAAAACTTCAGCAAGAAACAACACCGATAAGGAAAAATTCATGCACTTGGATATTATGTATGAACGTCCATACCCAAGTAATAGCAGTTAACCGAGTAAATTCATCCGGGGAAGCTGCCCTTTGTACAAGAATTTCAGCCATGCGACCATAATCTACAGACTTCAAGAGTAGCACTGCTCGAGTCAGAAAATTACAAATGAACATAACATCTGTTCCGTGTAAAAATAATTAAGTTTAATATATGTTCTAATACATGTCTTTGTTATAACCATAATATTAATGCATTCATTTTCCTTGAGTTAAAACAGATTGCGAAACTGCCCGCTACTATGCCTTCCAAAAGAAGGTAACTGACCAGGTAGAAAATTACTAGAAATATATAAACGAAGTTAGCACAATCCATCCTAAAAGAAGCCTTACTGGAGAATTCTTGATCTCTTGAAGAAACTCTGATAGTGCTGAATCAGCTTGTTGTCGTATTTCATGGCTAGAATCACTTAACATATTAAAAAGGCCTGAAATTACATCAAACATGTGAGCTGTAACTTCTGCAGTAAACAAAGTTATGGATACATAACTGGCTTCTATCAACTTTCAAATTATGACCATTTACCATCAAGAAAATCAGGAAGAAAACCCAACATATCAATCTCAGGAACACTGTCCAATACAGTGATCCATCCTACCAAAAACTGGCGGACATAAGGATTGAGGACATTCATACGCTCCCTCAACAGTGGTATAAATTCTTCAATGCTGACCAAAAAACCCATAAACAATTTAATGTCTTACTGAAGAGCAGTAAAACGCAATATCTTAGCCCATAACAAACGAAACCTGTATTTAAAAGAAATGACACACCTGAACTGATCACTCTCTGTGACAATGTCCTGCTTCCCACAGCAGTTGATGCACTAGGTTAAATTTTAAAAATATATCTGCTAGAATATAATAGGACAATGTTTACATGCATAAAAATTAAAGTAAAAGAAGATGTACCTTTACAAGCCTATCTAAAAGATGAGCAGCACTTTGTACATTGGCATCTGAGTCTGCTGAAAGTTTACATAAAGCATCAAAGATCTGATTGAAGAATACAATAAAATCACCCCTCACAACCTGCAAAGCAGCACGAGATAAGACAAAAATGTGCATGTAATCAAGCCGTATGATACAATACTCCAGTTCGTTCTCACCTTTGCAATGTTATATAGAGCTTCACACGCATAATAACGAACTCTGCTATCTTGATCAGAGAAAGAATTTATCACTGGTGGTACAATTTGCTGGAAGATTGGATTCATAAGGGTAATGAGTGCAAAAAACAAACAAATACTTTATAAATAAACTATCAAATTAACAAACAGGAAAAATGTTTTCAGGAAATTGTGAAATATTTGAACATGTATCTAGAGAAAGACTCGGAATATTATATAAAGAATTTCCAATACAACAAAACCATTAATGGACATGGTTTACAGCACCTCTACAGGTTGAGTTAGGTAACGGTTTGACAAACACTGAAATTGAAGGCTGAAAACTCTTTTGGAAATTGGGAAGAAACTGATAGTAACGATAATAAAAACGTCAACAAATATGACATGCTAAATATTCTGGAATTGATAATTCTGCTGCCAAACCTGTTGCTGACAACCCAAACCAGGAGAGAAAATGACCAAAATGCAACATCTATGGGCTTAAACTCTGTCGGTAAGTGGGGGTGCTCCAAAAATCTTAAAAAACATGGGGACTAAACAATAATATGGTCAAGCAATTCTCAATTATTGGGGTTAGAAATGAAGATGTTGCATCAACAACACCAATACAGTCCCTAGATTCTTTCCTTCAATTAGTTGGAAATACAATGTGACCCTACTTGTAACATCTTTCCTTAAATTAGTTGGAAATGCAATATGACCCTACTTGTAACATCAACTACTATAAAACTGTTTGGTTTTAGCATTTCTATTATGCTCTAAAAGGTTTATTAAACTAACTAAAACTTTCACTAAAAGTTCTTCATTGTTTCAGTTAAAGCAGGAAAAAGTATAGTATCCAAAACATGCAGCGAATTTTTACACTTTCCATTCGGCCACACACACCAAGGCTGAAACAGCATTTCCATTTATTATGAAGATGACTCTAACATCCTTTAAAACCCCACCTCAAGATGCTGGGCAGCTTCTGCAGTCAAACCAACAGTTGCCGCAGCCAATCCTATCAATCCTCCCTAATCAATACCAGTTTCAGTAAAGTAATCAAAATTCAAATGCAACAACAGAAAAGATCCAGTTTTTAGACATAAAAACACCAATGCAATTATTATATCTGACCAACTAACCAACCTTGCGATGATTCGCCTGGGGCGAGTAGGTGAACTCATTAGTCAACAAATTGATCACTGCCGTAATCTTACCATGATCTCCGGCCACCGCCAGTTGCTTCACAATTCCTTCCACCTGTCATAGCATTTCACCAAAACATCAAGATCCAATTCTTTACAAACAAAAAAAACTAACCAGTCAACCTATAGACAGCTAGAAAGTTAAAATTGATACCTCTAGGGCAGCATTCTTGCGTTTTTCGTACAGCTTATCAGATAAATTACGAAGAACGGGAGCAGGAATCGCAGAGAGAGCGTCAGCCATAGCAAAAACCCTAGAATTTTGTGTCTGACCGGACCGGACCAGACCAGACCAGACCAGCAAAGTCAAAGGCGTTTTCTGATCTTCTCTAGCTCGAATCGAAACATCTCCGACTGAGAAGTATCGGTGGTGTGCGAGGAGGTTTTTTTAAGGATTTTGAATATCGACGATAAGTTCGATAGTTGAAGAGTTCATCAGTAATTACGTAGGGTATGTATATCTAAACGGAAGGAGAAATAAAATAATTAGAGTGTAACCAAATAAATGGAAAATATCAAATAATTTTATCCGAATTTTTTTTACATGCTGTATTATATATATATATATATATATACCAGGGCGCACATGTTAAAATTAAAATTTTATAAAATTTAGAAGGTTAAATAAAATTAAATATTGAAGTAAAAAAAAGTAAAATAATAATATATTTAAAATTATAAAGACAAAAAAAATAATAAATAATAAATTAATTTAAAACACCAACCCCATTGACACTTAATAATAGAAAATTGATATTTACATATGTATTTTTTTGATATTTTTATATAGTTCTCCTTTATATCAAAAAAGAAAATAAGTATTACCTCTATATGAGAGAAGATTATATGTAAGGCATCTCAAATTTTTATAAATAAAGATGAATTTTCTATAAATATTATTTTTGAATATTATGGAATAAATTTGATATAATGTTATAGTTGTGGGTAATATTTATAAATTTTGCAAAGTAAGTGAGTTGTTATAAAATATTCGTTTGGTGGGGAATATTAAATGACGACTATTTCAATCATTAGTGGACCCCATTAACGGAAGTATTATCGTAGTTAGAAAGCGACAAAATTATCTTTCTATAAAAATAACGGCAGAGGTGTTATCGTTAAAAGCTGTTGAAGCTACCGGTAGTAAAAGCATGATGAATGGCATTAGTTACGTAAGAAAGACACGCGGTATTGATTATTGATCTTACGTGAGAAGTCACTTATATATACTCAATTATCACTACGAATTGTTGCGATCATATCTCTTATATAATTGATTGATTATCACACAAGATTATCTCGTATAATATGTTATATTATTAATTGAGACGACAAGTTATAAATGATTAATAATTGTTGAAAGATTAAATATGTGTTGATTAAAATAAAATGATTTGTGGTAATATTTATTCAATCGTTGATGTATATAAAGAGTGTTATATGAGGCGTTTGTGGTAAGTTTGATTATTTTATGGGGGCCCATATGTCATCATCTAAGAGTCTCTTCGTCGATAGTATTTACCTTTGTGAATAGTAATTACCTTTGTGAATAGTAATTATCTTCGTCGATAGTATTTACCTTCGTCGATAGTATTTACCTTCATGATAGTAATTACCTTCTTGATAGTAATTACCTTCACAATAAGTAATTACCCTTCCCATGAATAGTAGTTGTCCTTGATATTACCAAGAGTTAAGCGCCTTCTTGAGTATTCCAAGGGTTAATTACCCTTCACAAATAGTAGTTATTCTCTTTGATATTACCAAGAAGTCGTTTTGAATTCAGCCGTTAAGGCCAAAAGCCACCCTAAGTTTTTCTATAAATAGAAAGTTTCATTCCTTCATTATTTCTTAATTAATTCATTAAAGCTGTAGAGAAAATATATAGAGAAAGAAGAAAAGTGATTACACATTTCACTTTTCCAATATTCAGGTTCTTTTAAGGTAAGGGATATTATTTGTTGCATCTGTAAGGGTGTTATTCTTTTCTTATTCATGAAGAGAACTTCATTATTCCATTCTTTATTATTACATTGGAATAACTTTTGTATGTGCTATGATACCCTATACTTGGTGAAATCCTCTCGTTATTCCATTATTTATTATTCTCATTGGAATAACTTGATCACGCGTAGATACCTATACATAATCTGTATCGTGGTTTTACCCTATACTTGGTGACATTCTTCTATTATTCATTGGAACATCACATGCGTGTGTTTTATCTGGGACTGGTCCGTCTTTTTATCATTCTCTGTTGGAATATCCTATCGTGTGTTTTTTTACATCGGATCTGGTTCCATCTTTATTATTCTGTTGGAACATCCTCAGCAGGTGTGAATTTCACCCGACTGGTTCCGTTATTTATTATTCATTGGAATAACGCTTTTGCTGGCCTATCGCATCGCGTGCGTGGTGATTTCTTTTGTTATTCCATTCTTTATTATACCTGGGTTGGTTAAAACTTTGACTTCTATACTCCATGAAATTAGTAGAATATCCTCGATATTTGCGTTTCATCCAAAGATCTTTTCATGGAAATATTCTTCCGATCATTCTTGAATTTTACTCTACAAAACAAAGATTCTTGTTGACAATTTGGACGTTAATAATTCTAGATAAATTAATTCTTGAACTTGTTTTATTGAATTCTTATATCATCATCATCATCCTCATGTTTATATTATGTTGAAAGTTATCTTTTGGCTTACGTGCATAGATGAACTTAGTATGATTATGACCATGTGGTTCATTCGGTATAATCATGGCTTGATATAAATGATGTGACAAAAGTCTCGATTGGTCTGTAATGCAATGATGATGGATAGTTTTTGGTATGATTATGACCAATGGTGATTCTAAGTATAGTCATGACCATTGATAATTTGATGAAAATCCTTGGCCGTGGTAGTACGAGGATGATTAGATATTGTGGTTTATTCATTAAATTGAGTCTTAGTGATAAAAATTGATGAAAACCTTTTAAAACCTAAAAGATAGTAGACTTTATTTTCTACTTGACTCTTTTAATGGATTCAGATATTCATTTGTAGTTAAACCGGTTATCTATTGTATTTTATCGGTTTAACATTGTTGAAGACTATTGATAATTTATTCTCGCATTATCTTAGTTATAATATTTCTTCTTTGGGCAAGTTGAGCTCACCCTTTCTTTCCTTTATTCTCTTGTGAAATGAGAATATATTTGGGACGCAGTCGGGGAGCGGAATAATGGTCAGGAGGATAGCATTAGTAGTCCTCTTTATTACGTGAAATAGTGTGATAATAATTGTAATGAGGACTCCTTTTGAGTTTGTATAATATCTAGTAGACAATATTTGTATTCAAACTCACAATTTATGTCGATTGTACACTACGATTATATTAGTAAGTTGTATTTAAATTACATACCATGTAAGTGGCGACCCAAGATGGGTGGCGTATACCTAATTTTGAGGCGTCACGGTTGGTATCAAAGCTTTATAAGTAAAGAGCCCCGAGCCTCTCATTGGTGACTTCTGTTGATGGGGATCTTGCAAAACCCGGACTCTCCGTAGGGACGCGGCAGATTCTGTGATTGCTAAACCGATAAAGTACCAACTGTGAGACCCAGATTTTATCAATAAAGATTTAAATTTTGTCAAAATAATTTTTAATATTATGGTGTGAATTTGAGATAATATTATAGTTGTGGGTAGTATTTATAAATTTTGCAAAGTATGCAAGTGGTTATATTATATTCGATTGGTCTGGGAATATTCGGTTTAGCAGGGAATATTAAATGCAACTCAATCATTGGTGGACCTCATAATGTAATTATTGTCGGATCGAGAAAGCGACAAAAATATTTTATTGAAATAACGGCGGAAGTTTTACCGTGGTTCTTGTTGAACTACTCATTAATAAAAAGTACGATGTCGTGTGGTTGCATAGTAGCACTGCGGTATTGATTATTGATCTTTATGTGAGAAGTCACTCGGTTTGATTCCATTATTGTCGATTAATAATATGAATTATTATAGCGATAATGACGTTTTGTTTTATTCGTATTATTAACGTAATAAAAGCGAAATATCTTTTATATAAAATAGAATACTTTATTAAAGTTATTCTATAAATAGAATATATTATATTTTATTATCATAGTATTGCATAGTGTTTTGCGTAGTATTGCGCATAGTGTTTGCATAGTAAAATGTTTTTATATAAATAGAATATATTATATTTTATTTAAAAGATTTTTCTTTAAATATGGACCGTCGATTAAAGTAAATCAAACTGGATAGATTTCATGGATTAATTCTTATGCATTCCATTTTCTATAAATAAGCTCATTCCTTCATTATTTTCTTACGAATTCATTAAAACTCTCAGAGAGAGAAATTATAGAGAGAAGCTATAGAGAAAATTATAGAAAGAAGAAGAGTATTCTCGCTACTTCACTACTTCTATATTAGGTTCTTTTACTAGTAAGGGATATTATTTGTTGTATTCGTAAAGGGTGTTATTCTTTTCTTCTTGAAGAGAACTTACATTATTCCATTCATTATTATTACATTGGAATAACTTCGTAAAAGTGGTATACCCTATACATAACTTTGTATATGCTGGATACCCTATACTTGGTGAAATCCTTATGTTATTCCATTCTTATTTATTACATTGGAATAACTTGTATACGCGGATTTACCCTATACTTGGTGACATTCTTCTATTATTACATTGGAACATCACATGCATGTGTTTTACACTGCGGACACGGTTAAAATCTTTATTATTCTCGTTGGAACATCACATGCGTGTGTTTTACATGGACTGGTTAAAATCTTTATCATTCTGTTGGAATATCCTATCTCGTGTGTTTTACACCTGGGATCCGGTTCCATCTTTATTATTCATTGGAACATCCGCCGGTGTGAATTTCACGACTTTGGTTCCGTTATTATTATTACGTTGGAATAACCCGTCTATATCCAAATCCGCATGCGTGGTGATTTCTTTTGTTATTCCATTCTTTATTATACCCGGTTGGTTAAAACTTTGACTTTATACTCCATGAAATTAGTGGAATATCCTCGATATTTCGTTTCATCCAAAGATATCTTTCATGGAAATATTCTTACGATCATTCTTGAATTTTACTCTACAAAAGCAAAGATGTCGTGTTGACAATTTGGACGTTAATAATTCATGGATTAAATAATTCTTGAACTTGTTTTATTGAATTATTATGTCATTGTCATCATCCTCATGATATATTATGTTATCTTTGGCTTACGTGCATAGATGAACTTAGTATGATTATGACCGAGGATCATTCGGTATAATCATGGCTTGATATAAATGATGTGACAAAAGTCCTCGATTGGCTGTAATGCGATGATGGATAGTTTTGGTATGATTATGATCGGGGTGATTCGGTATAAGTGACCATTGATAATTTGATGAAAATCCTTGGACAAGTGGTACATGGATGATTAGATATTGTGGTTTATTCATTAAACCGAGTCTTAGTGATAAAAAATTGATGAAAACCTTTAAAACCTAAAAGATAGTAGATTTTATTCTCTACTTGACTCTTTTAATGGATCAGATATTCATTCGCAGATTAAACCTGTTTTATACATTGTATTTTATCGGTTTAACATTGTTGAAGGCTAATGATAATTTATTACGCATTATCTTAGTCATAATATTTCTTCTTGGGCTAGTTGAGCTCACCCTTTCTTTTCTTTATTTTCTTCGTGAAATGAGAACATAATTGAGACGAGTCGGGAGCGTAAGTAATGGTCCGGAGGATAGCATTAGTAGTCCTCACTATTATTCGTGAAATAGTGTGATAATAGTTGTAATGAGAACTCCTTTTGAGTTTGTATAATATCTAGTAGACAATATTTGTATTCAAACTCACAGTTTATGTCGTATTGTACACGACCATTAGGTTAGTAAGTTGTATTTGAATTTATGTACCATGTAAGTGGCGACCCAAGATGGGTGGCGTATACCTAATTTTGGGGCGTCACGGTTGGTATCGAGCTTAGGGATATGATCCCTGGCTAAGATGTGAGAATAGTATTAGGAGGGGAGAGACGGGAATACCTTCCATTAGTATGACCTACCTAAATTTATTTGGTATTTAATTGGTCGGTCGAGTATAGGGATAATATATGATATGTTAATTAACCCTTGTTTTGTGCGGTGTTTGAGAATGACATCCGAAAATCTTTGAGATAAGCAATGAAACACATGAGAGTGTTGATTGGCTAAAACAAAAGATAACAACCAACAACACGATAATAATCATCTTTGGTGGCAAATTTATCGAATAATGATAATAACCATCGGGGAAATTATCATGCCAAGAATGGTAACCACTTTGCGGGTAATCATAGCGAGATAATAGAAGTGGAAATTTCGAAGAAGAAGGTCATTTAGCTCGATTTTGTCGCGTGCACCAAAGTCAAGTCCAATTTGGGACGGTGGCACCAAAGCGGATACTGGATAAAAACAAAGTCGGTGGTTTCATGAAGAGCGTTTTCATGACTTCTTAAAAAGCAAGTGACTCTAACGAAGTTAAGACGTGTTAGTTAATTATAAATTCTTGCGAAGTCTATACCTTATAAGATCTGGGGTTCTACCCATTATTTTATCTCATCATTACTTTGCGTTCAACATTTAAATTTGACTCAGGAGAAGTTAGACTTTGACTTATTGGTTGAAACTTCGTTAGTAGGAGCCTTCGTTACCTCTACTATTTTTAAATCTTGTTTGGTTCAAATAAACATTTTCACGTTATTGTCGATCTTATCTTTTTGAAAATATTTGCCTTTGATGGGATTTTAGGAATCAATTGGTTAACTACTCATCATTCTTTTTCGTAAGGTTGTTAGCTTTTATATTCATAACCAACTTGTTGTGCGAATTCAAGTAACCAAACTACTAAAGTCAATTATCATCATATCAAGCCATAAGTAAAAGCCCCGAACCTTTCGTTGTTGACTTCCTTGTATGGAATGCGAAGAAAGACGGACTTTTCATGGCGACATCGTGAATGAAGATGACAAGTTTATAGGTATCATTGTGAGAGTCTTATCGAGGTTAAGGGATAGAGAAGTCACAATTGGTATTAATGTGACGTCTTATCCAAGTCTTTGGCGAGTAATGATTTTGAATGATATTTCTATCATTAATAAATTTCTTGGCGTATTCTTGAAGACTTCTAGCCTACCTAGGCGTGAAATCGAATTTTGTATTGACCCCAGTGCAAAACCCATTTCTTAAACCCTCAAATATTTCTTCAACTAAAAGGATCTGTTTACGAGGATTATGATGAAAGTGTTAGGTTTGTAATATTCATGTAAGCAATCAAATTGCATAAATAGGCGGAAGCGTGTTAAAATCAGAGTTTAAAAAATTTACAAACCATATACCCGGATCACCCTTTATGCATAATTATTAATTAAACGAAAAGATAAAGAATAAATCATACCCTTGAAGATCGAGCTTCCTCAGTACAAGTTCACCTCAATCCTTTTCGCGCTCAACTTGAATCCACCGGGTTTGGTTCCTTCCTCAGATCAACGTCACCACCCAAACGTTTGGCCTCTCAGAGGTGATCCACCGAGGAAGAATAAAATTCAAGAAGATGGGTGTTATGGCTCAAACCCTAGTTTTTCCTATCTCTATGTAAAAAGGGTACTCTCCCAACAATTGGAATTATTACGTATGTTGAAAAATCAACAACCCATTCCACCCATAATAAGACTCCTCTTATTTATTGATGTGGGCAACCCTCCTTAACAATTAAGGAATTGGGTTTTAATTAATTAATTCTTTTAATTAATTAAACTCCCTAATCTTATTAGGGATAATTAATTAAACTCCTTTAATTAATTTTTCTTCCTAATCCAATTAGGAATAAATGAGAGTACTTATATTAAATTAATTCCTAAACTCTTTTAGAAATTAAAATAATAATAATTGTAATAATATTAATAAGACTCCTCTTATTAATTTATATTTAATATTTCTAAAATATTAAATAATAAATATTAAGCTATTTAATTTATTCTATCACCATAGATTAAATTAAATATACTTAACATATATTATTACGATTATGCCATTAACTTCTTAATTAATTATTCTTCCTTTTATGGTGTGACCCTTTAGGTTCTTCATATTAAACCGGTTGTGAATAAATCAATTAGAACAATTCTAATCTTATTTAAATAAATAAATTAAACAATTAATTTATTTAAATAATATTTATTCTACAATAGGGATAAGCCTCCTAGCGATCAGCGACTTTCAGGATAATATAGATTTCAACATTAATCATTAAAGAACCTTTGAGTAAATAGTTCTGCAAACAATTCAATCCTTCCACCATACAATGTCCCAATTAAATATAAGGCATTGGAATTCTTGTCAAGTCTTATTTTATTTAATTATATGTATTTCGACTCTTAAATGCACAACTCAAATAATGCAAATTAGAAACTCCTTTCTAATTTCATTACGCCTTAACCAAGGACTCTTTGGGTTGTCATTTATCGAATCACATAGGACATTTCTCTTCTTTTATTAGAAGTGGTAGATTCTTTATTGATCATACATTATCTCCGTATACAACTTATTATACCCAAGCATACCCTTTGATATACCCTAAGGGTCTTAAGGAATAAGTCAAAGTATAACTCATCATACACAAGATCTTATGATGATCTCAAGTCCAAGGATTACTCAGACTACTATCACTACTGAGAATTCTATTGACAGTGCAAATAAAACTCCATTAGGTATTCCTTAGCGAGCCACGTTCGTTGAACTTATTCTCTAATAAGCACTACATACTTGCTTTAGTGTCTCCACACAAATGATCGTGAGATCAATCATCCTCATCCAATGAAGAAGTTAACGATGTATGTACCCAATCTATCCGGATTTCTTAATCCCCAATTTAGTAATCCAACGATTGGGAACTATTTTAGTTTTAAGCTTTCTAAGAATTTAGATCTCATTAGAATGATCATCATCATTATTCTAAAAGCATTGCTTAAAACTATGGGTTTATCACATATTATAAAAAACGACATCGTGTAGATAATTAAAAGCCTTTAATAAATTAATACTTTTTATTAATAAATGAATAAGATTGTTACAAAGTATATGCTTTATCATCAAACATGATTGGCTTGTGTGCATACTACTTTTAATCTCCCACTTGCACTAAAGCCAATCGTCATGGTATCTCATACTCTTCTTCTTTAAGTGACGATTATCCTGCTGTTGGATAAGCTTTAGTTAATGGATATGTAATGTTGTTTATGAGAGTCCACTATCTCTATAGTGATTTCCCATCTTTCAATGATTCTTATAATCAAATGAAAGTGCCACAACACATGTTTAGATCCAAGATGAGACTTAGGAACTATTCCTAGTTACGTAATGAACTTTTAATCCAAACAATCAACTTGCGACTTCATTTATAGCTATATACTTTGTCTTTATTACTAAACCCAACAACTCTTTCTTTGTTTGGAACCTTTCGATTCAACTGCACCTTTGTTCAACGTAACCCTTTACCTTAAAGTGGATTTTACGTCATCTTGGTGCATGCGAGAAAAACTTGAGTCTGTTAAGCCCTCTAGTTTTAATTTAGACCCATCATGAATATGATCACATCCTTAGTCTTAGGTTAAGCACTTTAAGATGTTTTTCACCGTCTTACGTTGATCTTCTCCGAATATGACCGATCGACATCGGTCTCGTATATTTCATTGCATACATGATTGTCACTCATGCGATCTCTCTTCTTTGGAGTCTATGGGGACTATTAAGAGATACACTCCATGGCTCATCAACATGAGACATCTCTTGAGTTTGCCATGCTAAAGCGACTTTAGCATCAAATGAATATCGTTCCTTGGGTTAAGTCGAGCATCCTCTTAAATCTATCTATATAGATTTATATCCCCAATTAAGATACTCTTCCAAATCATTCATGGAGGAATGTTTAGACAACTTTATCTTTCTTGATTGTAGCATTGGTATGTAATTCCTCATCAAGTAGTATATCAACATATAATACTAGAAATTTCACGGCGCCCCCATCGACCCTTTTGTACACACTAGAAGTCTTACCTCATCGAATGTAACTCGGATCATCATCTTCTATGATGTACCTCATCATCATCATCCATGATGAATCCATACCTCCTAGGTATCTTTAGTACTATTTCGATTTACGATTGATTTGTGGTACAATAGGTCTATCTACTGAGTTCCTCTTATTTGACTTTATAGTGTGTTTTGTGGATCATGAACTTTTCAAGATCTATAATCCTCCCACTAGCCTTCAATGATAAACACCTTTATCTTAGAAAGGCAACGTGTTTCGTAACAAACACCTTTTCTGCTAAGTAGAATTATAGAACATATACCCTAAACTTACTTTAGGATGTCCCACAAATCGACACTCATCAAATCTAGTCCCAAGCTTATCCTTTTGAAACCTTTTCACATAAGTTGGAACCCCTTATCTTAACATACTTAAGATTAGGAATCCTCCTGTCCATAACTTTTATGGAGTCTTGGGGTGGGATTTTGAGGTTATCATTTTAAGTAGATGTCACGACCATTTTTAGGACATTATCCCGGAAGGATCTTTGGAATGTCGATAAAATCATTATGGATAGTACCATGTTTAACAAGGTATGATTTTTCCTTTCAGATACATCAATCAATTATTATGTATCGAGAGGCGTCCATTATGAGAAAACCATTTAAGATGATCTAGAAACTTATTTCACAAGTATTTATTCCTTGATCTAATCAAAGAATCTTAATACTTTGTCAGTTTGTTTCACTTACGAATTTTTTGAACCTTTCAAATAATTCACACTTGTATTCTTCAAATACATACATTCAACTCTTTGAATGATCATCTCCTTTTCTTATACTAATTTGTTCGATATGCAAAATTATTTTCATGTAAGTCAGTATACAAAATTTATTAAGTAATATTCGATTCTATACAAAACATTATTATTATAAATAGAACAACAATTGTTCTTAATTATAATACCAAAGATTTCATTGTCCAACAATAAAATGGAAATAATATTTTTAAGAAGAAGCGGAATACAATAACAACTTATTAACTTAATAGATTTTTCGTAGGTATTGCTAAACTATAAGTTTCTATAGTTAATGCGGCAACCTTTGCTTCATTTTCCACACATAGAATTACTTATATTTGTTTAGCTTTCTACTTCTGCTTGGTCCCTTCATAAATCTATATTTATGATAACCAAAATCGGTATCCAATACCCAAGTAGAACCTTGACTTAAAGAAAAATTTATTTTAAATCATGAACAAATTTGTATTTATAACCGAAACTTCACTAAGCTTCTTTGGCTAGCCTCTGCAAGACGTTTCTCGCAGTTTCTTTCCAGTGTCCAGGCTTATTGCAGTGGAAGCAAACTCCTTTGCTATCCGTATCAGTTTTGCTCTTATTATCCTTTGTTTATGCCTTTTCATTTACCTTCTTTGAATCGTTCTTCTTTTCAGAAGATCCTTTGGCCCCTACCAGTAAGACTTAGTTTTTCTTGGTTGGAAAGTGACTCTCAAAATTTTTTTCAATATGTTAAGCATATCAGCGAGGCTGATATATAGCTTTTTCATATGAAAAATTCACAACAATTGTGAAAGGAGTCCGGGAGTGAGTGCAAGATCAAATCTTGGCTCAACTCTCCATCCATGACAAAACCAGTTGTCCTAATTGATCAATCAAATTGATTATGTTAAGGACTTTTTATGCATCTTATATAGTGCCATTGGCCATTCTAGATCGGAAGAGCTCCTTAGATATCTCGATATCTATCGGTCCTACTTTCCTCACCATCAACTACTTGATGTGCGGGAATATAGTAGAGCATCCATAGTTTCATCTTGACATTTGAAGCTCGTTACTCGTGGATGCGAGCATGATGCATTGAGTTAATATTTGTGCATCATCTTGCCACTTTCTAAAAGTAGCAATGTCTTCCTCGGAGGCATTATGCGCAACCATTGCGAGGATAAGCGTATTAAGGACATAAGATAACTTTTGACCATGAGAACTATTCTCAAATTTCTTAACCAATCCGTTTAATACGATCCAGATTAAATAACATCTAATATGTTTGTGAGTGATAGTAATTTTAGACATTGTAAAATTACGTAAATGAATTTGTAATTAACAACATTTTAACATACATTCTTTTATTAATTACCAAAATAAATTAGGTCTTGTTTTAAATTGGTATCTCCCACTATTATTTTCTTCAAACTATATTTACCTCACTTATATAGTTTAAGCAAAATCTAATTAAAGATTTCTTTAGTGAGAATAAGGATCCCATTTCAAATGTATATAGCCTTGTGGTGACACAACAAACTATATATAAATAAATAGGTAGACAACTTTTGTCAATTACATCAACTATGCAACTCCTTGTATTTTGCCTCTTAGATTATTTTGATCAGTGGTGGCACATCCAGAATCAAAATTATCCAAGTTAAGTCCAACCTAGCACTCCATATATTCAAAAAAAGAAAAATATCATCCTTGTGGTGACACAACAAAACAATATTGTTCAATTTTCTTTATAAGCATCAAATGTGATAAATTAACATCTTAAATACTTAATACTTGCCTTGTGGTGACACAACAAACTCATATTAAATATTTAATACTCTATTAATTTTATCATGCTAGAAAGCGACGTTCGATATTCCAAATATCTTTGAACGCTTAGGACTTAATATAAAAATTGAGGGTTTGTTATTAATTTGTCTCATCTTGTTTAAGCGTAGCATTGCATATATATATATAAAATACGCGTCATATTAATAAACATGCGAAGCATGTTTGCATAATATATATATATATATATAATATAAGCATGCACATATAGAGAATACTATATTCTACCCGGATTGATTATGGACTTTTATTCTAGTTTGGTTCACTAGAGCCACCAAGTGAACCAAAAGGTCAAACCCTGGGGTGCAAGAAATAATATTTAAATATAACTATTACATTTAAACCCGGCTCTATTACAAACGGGTCTTCAAGCTCCTTGCCCTTGATCTCCAATTTTTCAAAATTAATTCTAACTATTCCTATTACAAAACTATTTAAAATAAATAGAAACCTTGATCGTGATCGAGGGAAATACATAGGAGGAGATAGAATTTACATTAAGAAAAATTAGAGAAGGCAATCTGTGAGACCCCATTTAATAAAACCCATACATTCATGCATCCAACTAAAATAAAATCCAATCGCATTGGTCGATTGTCATAATCAATCCCATTTATTATCATACACATCATCATACGCATCAATAAATAACATTCATCTCATGAATAATAAACATTTAATATATATATTGATATCATTTAATGGGCAAATTTAGTTAGTATAAAATCTATTTTGAATCAAAATAAACTCCTTTATTTTAATCCAAATTTAAATCAAAATAAAACTATTTTATTTTAATTTATCCTATTTTGAATAAAATAAACTATTTTATTTTAATCAAAATCTTTAATCAAAATAAACTCCTTTATTTTAATTAATTATGGAATCCAATTCCATATAATAAAAAAAATCTTTAATTAAAATAAACTCTTTTATTTTAATTAATTATGGAATCCAATTCCATGTAAAAAAAAAATCTTTAATTAAAATAAACTCTTTTATTTTAATTAATTATGGAATCCAATTCCATGTAAAAAAAAATATTATTAAAGGAAACACGGATTATCTTTCCTATTCACAAATAAACTCTTTTATTTTGAATAATATGAAATCTATTTCATATCTAAATAAACTCCTTTATTTAAGGAAAGATCAATTTCAACTCCAATTAGTTATCATGGAATCCAATTCCAACTCTAATTAGTTAGCATGAAATTCTAATTTTAAAATTAAAATAAACCTTTTTATTTTAATATTAAAATAAACTTTTTATTTTAAAATTAAAATAAACTTTTTATTCTAAAATTAAAATAATTAAGATTATAATAGTTATATATATATATATATATAATAGTTATATATATTATATATATATTGGTATATATATATAATAATAATCTTTGAATCCTTAAATTTTCGTGTCTTTAATCTCGTAAAATAGTAGTGCGTGAATTGTCAATGATTTTTCGTTGCTTTTTATTCCAAGCATGTAGCAACTTTGTTTTTTTTTTTTTTTTTTTTTATTTTAAGATTAAAGCACACGAATTCGTGCAACCTTTTAAACTAAAAACTCTGTAAAAAAAAAAAAAAGTAATGTGCTTACTTTTAAAAAACAATTGGCGGTATTTCTCGGTTTAAAGCGTGGATTCAAGTTGCATCCTTTTAAAAAAAAAAAAAAAAAATTTTTTCGGTTTTTTTTTTAAATTTTATACAATTAAATTATGCCCAATTAAATTATTCTAAACACATATCAACATACATATTAAATCAAACAATTAATAATTCGCATAAAGGTTTGGCTCTGATGCCACTGTTAGGTTTGTAATATTCATGTAAGCAATCAAATTGCATAAATAGGCGGAAGCGTGTTAAAATCAGAGTTTAAAAAATTTACAAACCATATACTCGGATCACCCTTTATGCATAATTATTAATTAAACGAAAAGATAAAGAATAAATCATACCCTTGAAGATCGAGCTTCCTCAGGTACAAGTTCACCTCCAATCCTTTTCGCGTTCAACTTGAATCCACCGGGTTTGGTTCCTTCCTTAGATCAACGTCAGCCACCCAAACGTTTGGCCTCTAGAGGTGATCCACCAAGGAAGAATAAAATTCAAGAAGATGGGTGTTATGGCTCAAACCCTAGTTTTTCCTATCTCTATAGAAAAAGGGTACTCTCCCAACAATTGGAATTATTACGTATGTTGAAAAATCAACAACCCATTCCACCCATAATAAGACTCCTCTTATTTATTGATGTGGGCAACCCTCCTTAACAATTAAGGAATTGGGTTTTAATTAATTAATTCTTTTAATTAATTAAACTCCCTAATCTTATTAGGGATAATTAATTAAACTCCTTTAATTAATTTTTTCTTCTAATCCAATTAGGAATAAATGAGAGTACTTATATTAAATTAATTCCTAAACTCTTTTAGAAATTAAAATAATAATAATTGTAATAATATTAATAAGACTCCTCTTATTAATTTATATTTAATATTTCTAAAATATTAAATAATAAATATTAAGCTATTTAATTTATTCTATCACCATAGATTAAATTAAATATACTTAACATATTATTACGATTATGCCATTAACTTCTTAATTAATTATTCTTCCTTTTATGGTGTGACCCTTTAGGTTCTCCATATTAAACAGGTTGTGAATAAATCAATTAGAACAATTCTAATCTTATTTAAATAAATAAATTAAACAATTAATTTATTTAAATAATATTTATTCTACAATAGGATAAGCCTCCACCAGCGATCAACGACTTTCCGGATAATATAGATTTCAACATTAATCATTAAAGAACCTTTGAGTAAATAGTTCTGACAATTCAATCCTTCCACCATCTGATGTCCCAATTAAATATAAGGCATGGAATTATTGTCAAGTCTTATTTTATTTAATTATATGTATTTCGACTCTTAAATGCACAACTCAAATAATGCAAATTAGAAACTCCTTTCTAATTTCATTACGCCTTAACCAAGGACTCTTTGGGTTGTCATTTATCGAATCACATAGGACATTTCTCTTCTTTATTAGAAGTGGTAGATTCTTTATTGATCATACATTATCTCCATATACAACTTATTATACCCAAGCATACCCTTTGATATACCCTAAGGGTCTTAAGGAATAAGTCAAAGTATAACTCATCATACACAAGATACTATGATGATCTCAAGTCCAAGGATTACTTGTCTTCTTATCTATCACTGAGAATTCTATTGACGGTGCAAATAAAACTCCATTAGGTATTCCTTAATGAGCCGCGTTCGGTGAACTTATTCTCTAATAAGCACCTACATACTTGCTTTAGTGTCTCCACACAAATGATCATGAGATCAATCATCCTCATCCAATGAAAAGTTAACGTATGTACCAATCTATCCGGATTTCTTAATCCCCGATTTAGTAATCCAACGATTGGGAACTATTTTAGTTTTAAGCTTTCTAAGAATTTAGATCTCATTAGAATGATCATCATCATTATTCTAAAAGCATTGCTTAAAACTATGGGTTTATCACATATTATAAAACAGCATCATGTAGATAATTAAAAGCCTTTAATAAATTAATACTTTTTATTAATAAATGAATAAGATTGTTACAAAGTATATGCTTTATCATCAAACATGATTGGCTTGTGTGCATACTACTTTCAGAAAGTCATAATAAAAGCATTGGACTAATGAAAATCATGGGTATATGAAGTATTAGTAAGTGTTATGATGAGTTATGTTGGTTATTATGTGAAAACATGAAAGTTTCTTAGAAATCACAAAGAGTTGAAAATCAGATTTTGGTGAAAAACGTAACATGAAATTCAATAGACCATATCTCCTATTATATTTTGAATTTTTGAATGTGGTCAAGACCTAGAGTTAGATCTATGAGTTACCTAACTAATCCAAGTAGAATTCTTGGAAAAGGTGTTGTAGATTTTTGTGTGGACTGATTTTAGCAAAGGAGTGCAAAGCTGCAAAACCAAAAAAACTACGCCATGATTTTAGAGGGGCTGTTTTGGCCACTTAAATTATGAGAAAAATTCTGGCCTTTTGGGACATGAAAGTATATGGTATAAGGAACATCTTGTCCAAAAATGAGCTCATTCTCGACTTAAAATGAGCAAGTTATGACTATTTCAATATTTAGATTTTTTAATTTAAAACGCTATAACTTAGGAGTTCTATAACTCCGATGACCATGAAATTTAAACTAGAAGCTCACGTTAACATGTGTAAGGTCCTGCCAAGATTTGGGAATTTTGGAGTTAAACTTGAGGTAGCTAATTTCTTAAGGAATTAATTAGAAATTGATTTTTAAAAAATAGTAAATGAATTTTAAAAATTCAAGAAAAAATATATTTTCATTATGAGACTATATTATGCTAAATCCCAGAAAAGAAATATTTTTGGGACTGATTTGGTATTTTTCATGAAAATAGTTTAATTACAAACATATGAGTTAAATATGTTATGTGAAGAATAAAAGTTGAAAATAGGATTTTATGGCTAGAGGATCCTATATAGAGTATATGCATATTATTTTGATGAGGATTTGATAATTGGTGATGATATCTTATGAGTATGGCATTTTGAATGATTAAATGCATTATATGGTAAAAGCGTAAACAATTGAGATAAATTGTTTATAAATTTAAAAGTGATTAAAATATTGTTATAATATTAATGTTATTAGATTATGAGATTATTAAGTGATTGATAACATGGGGATATTCTTGAATCTGGATAAATTATATTATAAATGTTTAATATTTATCATTTATCTCATTTGATTGATTCTTTATATCATTATCCTCATGTTTATATTACGTTGAAAAGTAAATCATCACGTGGCTGTAGTGCATAGATGGACTTGGTATGATTATGACCGAGGATTGTTTCGGTATAATCATAACCAGTAAATGAATACACAATTATCTTCGCCGTAGTAGTGCATGGATAATTTGTGGTCGTGATACTAATGAATACACAATTATCTTTGGTAGTAGTGCATGGATAATTTGTGGTCGCGTAATCTTAATGAATACACAATTATCTTTGGTAGTAGTGCATGGATAATTTGTGGTCGTGATACTAATGAATACACAATTATCTTTGGTAGTAGTGCATGGATAATTTGTGGTCGTGATACTAATGAATACACAATTATCTTTGGTCAGAAGTGCATGGATAATTTGTGGTCGTGATCTTAATGAATACACAATTATCTTTGGTAGTAGTGCATGGATAATTTATGGCCGTGATACTAATGAATACACAATTATCTTTGGTCGTAGTGCATGGATAATTTGTGGTCGTGATACTAATGAATACACGATTATCTTTGGTAGTAGTGCATGGATAATTTGTGGTCGTGATACTTAATGAATACACGATTATCTTTGGTAGTAGTGCATGGATAATTTGTGGTCGTGATACTAATGAATACACGATTATCTTTGGTAGTAGTGCATGGATAATTTGTGGTCGTGATACTTAATGAATACACGATTATCTTTGGTAGTAGAAAGGTATGGATAATTCGTGGTGGTCGTGATCTTAATGAATATCCTCGGCACGTAGTGCGGGGATGATTCGATGATATGGATTAATTATTGGTGAGTCTCAAAGAATGAAATATTAATTCATGGATGTGGTAAAAGTCATCTTTGGTAGTAGTGCATTGATAGACTTGGTATGATTATGACCACGGATTATTCGGTATAATCATGGTAGTAATTGAAAACACGAATATCCTTTGCCTTGATGGTGCATGGATAATTCATGGTTGTGATACTATAAAAAGTCGAGTCTCGATATTATTGGTTTTATAGTTATATATCTTTGGCTGTAGTGCAAAGATGAATTGTTAATAAATATCTTTGGCACGTAGTAGTGCAAAGATGAATTGTTAATGAATATCTTTGGTAGGATTGCAAAGATGAACTTAATATTTTCAACGATAAAGGTATTCAAGGTATCCTCACCTCTTTATCATATCAGTGTCGTACCCTAATTTCGGAGGCTGAAATTCCATAAGGAGGGGAGATTGTAAGACCCAGATTTTATCAATAAAGATTTAAATTTTGTCAAAATAATTTTTAATATTATGGTGTGAATTTGAGATAATATTATAGTTGTGGGTAGTATTTATAAATTTTGCAAAGTATGCAAGTGGTTATATTATATTCGATTGGTGGGGAATATTAGGTTTAGGGAATATTAAATACAACTACTCAATCATTGGTGGACCCCATAATGTAATTATTTTCGGATTGAAAGCGACAAAAATATTTTATTAAAATAACGGCCGAAAGATTTTACCGTGGTTCTTGTTGAACTACTTCGGTAGTAAAAATACAAGATGTCGTGTGGTTGCATAAGTAGCACGCGGTATTGATTATTGATGCTTATGTGAGAAGTCACTCGGTTTGATTCCATTATTGTCGATTAATAATATGAATTATTATAAGCGATAATGACGTTTTGTTTTATTCAGTATTATTAACGTAATAAAAGCGAAACATCTTTTATATAAAATAGAATACTTTATTAAAGTTATTACATAAATAGAATATATTATATTTTATTATGCATAGTGTTGCATAGATAGTGTTTTTGATAGTGTTTTGCGTAGTATTGCATAGTGTTTGCGATAGTAAAATGTTTTTATATAAATAGAATATATTATATTTTATTTAAAAGATTTTTCTTTAAATATGGACCCGTCGATTAAAGTAAATCAATCTGGACCGTTCGTGGATTAATTCTTATGCATTCCATTTTCCTATAAATAAAAGCTCATTCCTTCATTATTTTCTTACGAATTCATTAAAACTCTAGAGAAATTATAGAGAAGTTTATAGAGAAAATTATTATAGAAAGAAGAGTATTCTCGCTACTTCACTACTTCTATATTCAGTTCTTTTTACGGTAAGGGATATTATTTGTTGTACGTAAGGGTGTTATTCTTTCTTCTTGAAGAGAACTTACATTATTCCATTCATTATTATTACATTGGAATAACTTTCGTAAAAAGTGGTATACCCTATACATAACTTTTGTATATGCGGCGATACCCTATACTTGGTGAAATCCTTATGTTATTCCATTCTTATTTATTACATTGGAATAACTCAGATATCTGTGATTTTACCTATACTTGGTGACATTCTTCTATTATTACATTGGAACATCACATGCGTGTGTTTTACTGGGACTGGTTAAAATCTTTATTATTCTGTTGGAACATCCTCATCTGTGTGTTTTACATCGGACTGGTTAAAATCTTTATCATTACATTGGAATATCCTATCGTGTGTTTTACACCGGATCCGGGTTCCATCTTTATTATTCTGTTGGAACATCCCGTCGGTGTGAATTTCACCTGGTTCGGTTCCGTTATTATTATTACATTGGAATAACCCGCATACATCGGCAACTGCATGCGTACGGTGATTTCTTTTGTTATTCCATTCTTTATTATACCCGGTTGGTTAAAACTTTGACTTCTATACTCCATGAAATTAGTGGAATATCCTTGATATTTGCGTTTCATCCAAAGATCTTTTCATGGAAATATTCTTCCGATCATTCTTGAATTTTACTCTACAAGCAAAGATGTCATGTTGACAATTTGGACGTTAATAATTCATGGATTAAATAATTCTTGAACTTGTTTTATTGAATTATTATGTCATCATCATCATCCTCATGATATATTATGTTATCTTTGGCTTACGTGCATAGATGAACTTAGTATGATTATGACCGAGGATCATCATTCAGATAATCATGGCTTGATATAAATGATGTGACAAAAGTCCTCGGTGGCACGTAATGCAATGATGATGGATAGTTTTTGGTATGATTATGATGAGGGTGATTCTCGGTATAGTCGCTTGACCATTGATAATTTGATGAAAATCCTTGGCCCGTAATACATGGATGATTAGATATTGTGGTTTATTCATTAAACTGAGTCTTAGTGATAAAAAATTGATGAAAACCTTTTAAAACCTAAAAGATAGTAGATTTTATTCTCTACTTGACTCTTTTAATGGATTGCATATTTCACCGCTAGATTAAAGCAGTTTATCTATTGTATTTTATCGGTTTAACATCTTTGTTGAAGGTTAATGATAATTTATTACGCATTATCTTAGTCATAATATTTCTTCATTGGGCTAGTTGAGCTCACCCTTTCTTTTCGCTTTATTCTCTTGAAATGAGAACATACCGGGACGAAGTCGAGAAGCGGAGTAATGGTCCGAGAGGATAGCATTAGTAGTCCTCACTATTACGTGAAATAGTGTGATAATAGTTGTAATGAGGACTCCTTTTGAGTTTGTATAATATCTAGTAGACAATATTTGTATTCAAACTCACGATTTATGTAAGTATTGTACTACGGCGTTAGGTTAATAAGTTGTATTTGAATTTATGTACCATGTAAGTGGCGACCCAAGATGGGTGACGATACCTAATTTTGGGGGCGCCACAACCATCGTGAGGTGTTGTCCATGGTTGGGACATGAAGTCACGATTGGTATCGAGCTTAGGATATGATCCACGGCTATGATGTGAGACTAGAACTAGGAGGGAGAGATAGGGAATTCCTTCGCTAGTATGACCTACCCAAGTTTATTTGGTATTTGATTGGTCGGTCACGTAGTATAGTGATAATATGTTGCATGTCAATTAACTCTTATTTTGTGGCGGTGTTTGAAAATGGCATCCGAGAATGTTGAGAATAAGAATGGAGCACGAGAGACCTGTTGATTCTCCACGGATCAATAATCGAGGACAATGTGCAACACGGGATGGCGATAATCCTCCTATAAACAATAACACCGATCAATTGATGAACGACGGTATGTTTAAGAGGTTTTAGAATTCATGCAACATCGCGTAAGCGACTTATTGGCCCAAAAAGAAAGTGGAACACGGAAAACTCTCGGGCGGCCACCGCTAAACAATTCAAGGAGCTGGGACCACCGGAGTTTAAGGGAGAGCCAAAACCACTTTTGGCGAAGCATGGATAAATGATTACCAAGATATTTGATGTCTTGGGATGCTCCGGAGAGCAAAAGGTTCCTTTCACGCCTTTATGTTCTTGCGGAGAAGAGACATGGTGGAAATCGGTAAAACATACTCAACTTCTTTGTCAGATGAAGATATCTTGGGAGAAGTTCCGGAGTCGTTCAACGACAAATACTTTCCCCGAAAGTATTCGCCATACATGAAGGAGGTGGAGTTTATCAAGTTGGAACAAAACAATATGGACCGTGTCGCAATACGAGGTAAAATTTGCGGAGTTATCACGATTTTGCGCCCCACTTGGTGGATAATGAAGAGAGAATGGCGCGAATATTTTTAAGAGGTTTGAAGTCGAGATACGTCAACATCTTATTTCTCATAAAGCGTGTTTGTATTCGAGGATGTTGTAAATAGGGCTCGATTAGTGGAGCGATAACGAGTCAACTTAACTAAAGAGAGCGGTAAGCAAAATTATAATACCAATGGAGAGTAGTCATCAAAGCGGTGACAACAAGCGTGGAGGAATCAACAAGGCGGATATGGTAACCACGGTGCATGGTAATCGTGGTCAAAGCAATAAGAATGGACATTTTAAGAAAAGGAGATTCAACAATGATGGAAAGACGCGTCGACCAAAGACCCGTTGTTAAGGAAGGAGAAAGACCACTATCATATGCTTCAAATGCGGAGGAGAGGACACATCGATCCGAATCGCGCGCCATGTCATTCAAAGCATGTTATAATTGTGGAATAAGTTCACTTAGCTCGATTTTGTGCGTTCATCAAGACAAATTCAACTAGGATGGAGGCACCAAAGGTTGTCCCAGCATAAACCAAAGCCGGTAGTTTAAGAGAGAGCGTTTTTTTTTTTCTCACGACGAGGAACCCGAATAAAATTATCACGGGTAAGTTAATCATAAGCTTTTCATGAAGTCTATCTTGTGTTAGATACCGATTCTACCCACTCTTTTATTTCACCTAGTTGTGTTCAACGCTTAAATTTGACTCAGAAGAAGTTAAACTTTGACTCATTGGTTGAAACTTCGTTAGTAGGAGCCTTCACATCGCTTACTATTTTTAAATCTTTTTGATTCAAATAAACATTTTCACGTTACTCGTCGATCTTATCTTTTTGAAAATATTTGCCTTTGATGTGATTTTAGGAATCAATTGGTTAACTACTCATCATGCTTTTCGTAAGGTTGTTAGCTTTTATATTCATAACCAACTTGTAATGCGGATTCAAGTAACCAAACTACTAAAGTCAATTATTGTCATATCAAGCCATAAGAAAGAGCCCCGAACCTTTCGTTGTTGACTTCCTTGTGTGGAATGCAAAGCCGACTTTCTCAGAGGCGACACATCGTGAATGAAGATGGCAAGTTTATAGGTATCATTGTGAGGTGCTATCTAGGTTAAGGGATAGAAGTCACAGTTGGTATCAATGTGACGTCTTATCCAAGTCTTGGATGAGAGTCACAGCTTTTGAATGATATTCCTATTATTAATAAATTTTTCGACGTATTCTTGAAGACTTCTTAGCATACTTAGGCGTGAAATCGAATTTCGTATTGACCCCAAAGACAAAATCCATTTCTTAAACCCTCAAATATTTCTTCAACTAAAATGAGCAGCTTTACGTGGTTTATGATGAAAGTCATAATAAAAGCATTGGACTAATGAAAATCATGGGTATCGTGGTATTAGTAAGTGTTATGATGAGTTATGTTGGTTAGTATGTGAAAACATGAAAGTTTCTTAAAAATCACAAGGAGTTAAAAACCAGATTTTGGTGAAAAACGTAACATGAAATTCAATTGACCAAATCTCCTATTATATTTTGAATTTTTGAGTGTGGTCAAGTCCTAGAGTTAGATCTATGAGTTACCTAACTAATCCAAGTGGAATCACAGAAAAAGGTGTTGTAGATTTTCGTGTGAACTGATTTTAGCAAAGGAGTCAAAACTTCAAAATGTCCAAAAAGCTGCTGCCACGTTTTTGTAAGGGCTGTTTCGGCCACTTAATTAGTGAGAAAAATTCAGGCCTTTTGGGACATAAAAGTATATGGTATAAAGAACATCGTGTCCAAAAATGAGCTCATTCTGACTTAAAATGAGCAAGTTATGACCATTTCAATATTTAGGTTTTTTTGACAAAAAATGCTATAACTGGAGTTTTATAACTCCGATGACTATGAAATTTAAACTGGAGGCTCACATTAACATGTGTAAGGTCCTGCCAAGATTTGGGAATTTTTGGAGTTAAACTTGAAGTAGCTAATTTCTTAAGAAATTAATTAGAAATTGATTTTTGAAAAAAAGAAATATTTTTGGAACTGATTTGGTATTTTTCATGAAAATAGTTTAGTTACGAACATATGAGTTAAATATGTTATGTAAGACCCCAAATTATTAATAAATGAAATTTAATTTTCTCTATTTATTATTTTGAAATAGTAAGGGTTGATTTGATTAATGTGGATAGTTAGGGGTAAAATACGCAAATATTTCAAAATAAGCAAGTGGTTATAAAATATTCATTGTTGTCGGGGAATATTCGTTTGGTCGTGGAATATTAAATGATTGTCGGGGAATATTAAATGCACTGACAGTAGCGACCATGTGTGGGCCCATAACTAAAAAAGCGATTGGATGAAGAAAGCGACAAATATAAGTGGTTTAAAAATACAGGCGTAGTTGTTATCGTTATCTTGTTAAAATACTCGGTGGTTAAACACACGTAGCACCAGTATTGCACCAATTATTGATTCTTACGTAAGAAGGCACTACTTAATAATGGTTACGATAATTCTTTATTCGATATTTTATTAATTTAATAATTGTTGCGTTGATATTTTATATTATTTGTTGTTTGATAATTGTCATTACGGTATTTTTCATTATCGATGCAATAATTCATATTATCTGAATAATATTATTAGATAACATTATTGGCAATGTCTAGAAAGTTACGTCTAAGGAGAGGTTTGGTCACCTAATTGCGGCGGCCGAAGAAAAAAAAATTCTTATTGGAAAGCCCCCCTCTTTCGTGGGAAGCGCACGGTTACAATATTGTGATTCGTAATATTATTTGTGAATAATTAATTATTGATTCATATGATGAGGAAAATATTGATTTTATGTGGATATAGATGGAGAAAATTTTAATGTGACAATTGTTGAAAATTAAAATTTTATCTTTTACGATAAAATAATTCATTTAAATATATTAATATATTTTAATAATATAATAATGGTGATATTTTTACAACGAATGTGGGATATATGAGTATCTGAGGAGAAGAGTATTTTTGTTGCAATAAATGTTTAAAACATGTTAAACATGTAAATTGGACCCCATTTATTGGATGAAATTTGATTATAGCACGTAAAATCGCCTTGCGTTTTTGGATTTGGTCGATTTACATTTGGAATTGGAAAAACTTTCTTACGTAAAGTTGTAGAGAATTGAATTTCCTATAAAGAATTGCGAGATTGAATTTTTACGATAAAAGGGCTATTTATTATGAATTATTGAAGTTCAAGCTCAAAATAATTAATTTTTGAAGTTTAAAATATTTTTAATTACAAAACGTTTTTAAAAGTTTTGTGAGGTGGGCTACTTGTGTTGAATCTTTGAATTCAGTTGATAAAAAAGTGTGTATAAGAATTTAATAAATATATATTAATATTTTATTAAATTTTACGCTTTGGTGTTCTAAGCAATTTCTATAAATAGGGTCTTTAGGTTAGAATTGAAAATCACACCGTAAAGCGAAGTTTTTTCTCTCTATATTATCGAGCGTATTCTTGTGAGTATTTTGAGTATACTTTAAGTATTGCTATCGGTGCAAGTTCAAGTCATAACTTTATATCCAGGTGTTTCAACTAGAAATCTTGTCTTTTCGAGGTAAGGGATATTATTATTTTTTGTAATGATATTATTTCTTTAATATCATTATCTTTGAAATAATGATCTGAAGTTGTTATCAAATTTAGAACTTTTGGTGTCGAGATTCTTATTCACGATATCGACCTTATTCACGATATCTGATCTTATTCACACGAATCTGACTATTCATGAAAAATGAAAATTTTCCTTTTCATCTAAAATATCTATTGTGGATACTAGCTTTTATTGTATCCATGTTTTGATCATTCTTGAATTTTACACACCTTTGTGATTATTTTTGAGGTATTTTTGGACATGGATAAAACAAAGTACGAATCCTTAATCCTTAATCCTTGTCATTTTGTTTCACTTTGGATTCGTTTCTTTAAAAATATTTTCATCATCTTTAGTCTTAAATGATGATATTATGGAATATCTTTGGCTGTAGTGCAAAGATGAATGATTCTGAAGAATATCTTTGGCCGTAGTAGTGCAAAGATGAGCAGTGTTTAGATGAACATGACGGTGATGAATATCTTTGGCACTGTAGTGCAAAGATGAATATTTGATTCGAGATATATATTGATTGATGTTACGGGGATAAAAGATGAGCGATGAACTTTTAAATTCATACATAGAAGATAGTAGTTTGCATTCTCTACTTAACTCTTCTAATGAATTAATATTTTATTGCGAATATTGGTTCAAAAACTTGTTGTCTATTGTATTCTATTAGTTTTTTCCTGTTGAAGACTAATGATAATTTGTTGTATATTATCTTAGTTATAATATTCTTTCTTGGGCTAGTTGAGCTCACCCTTTTCCTTTTTGTTCCATTTTTTTCTTCTCGGGAGGCGAGAATATAGCGATGCGAGTCTGGGGGGTATGGAATGAAGGTTCTAGAGAGAGTTGTTTAGTAGTCCTCACCATTTTTGTAAAATAATGTATCAATAAATGTGATGAGGATTTATTTGAGTATAGATATTGTCAGAAGATAATATTTGTATTCAAACTCACAGTTTTATTGTTGTAATAATAAAGTTGTAGTTATTTACATACCATGTATTGACAACTCGGAATGGGTGATGTATACCTATTTTGGGGGCGTCGCGGTTAGTATCGAGCTTAGGATATGATCTCTGGCGGAGATCGGGGAATAGAATTAGGAGGAGAGAATAGTAAATCCTTCGTTAGTGTGTCTACCTAAGCTTATTTGTTAGTTTTGTCGATATATAGGGATATTATGTGATATATTGATTTCCTTAATTAACCCTTGTTTTATGGCAAGATTTGAGAATGTCATTGAGAATATTAATGATGGAGTAAATGAGGCCAGTGGAGATGCTGTCTTTACCAACGAGGAGAGCGTGCAACAGTGACAATGTACCTCCTGTGAACAACACTGCTGGCGAGATGATGAGCGAGGGATGTTTAGAAGCTTTTTGAGTTCATGCAAAATCGATTGAGGAGACTCGTGTTCAAAATATGAGGAGAAATGATAGCAATTCACGGGTTGTCACGTGACAAGCGATTCAAAGAGTTGGGACCACGAATTTAAGGAAAGCGAGATCCGATCATGGCGGAAACATGGGTCAAGCAAATTACCAAGATATTCGATGTCTTGGGATGCGGAGGAACAGAAGGTTCCATTCGCCACCTTTATGTTCCGTGGCGAGGCGATCTTCTTGGTGAGAGTGCGTGAAGCGTACCCATCCATCCGCTTTTCGGCATGTCTTGGGAGCGTTTGAAACTATTTAATGACAAATACTTTCACGAAAGTGTTAAATCGTATATGAAGGAAGTTGAGTTCATCGATTAGAACAAAACAACATGGCGGTGTCTCGATGCGAGGCAAAGTTTGCGAGTTATCGGTTTGCACCTCATTTGGTGGAGAATGAGGAGCGATATACGCGGATGTTTCGAGAGGTTTGAAACCCGACATCGACAATATCTCATTTCTCATAAATTTTCTCTCTATTAGGATGTTGTTAACAGGGCTCAATTGTTAGAAGCGAGATAACGAGTATTGTGAGACCCCGATTTTATCAATAAAGATTTAAATTTTGTCGAAATAATTTTTAATATTATGGTGTGAATTTAAGATAATATTATAGTTGTGGGTAGTATTTATAAATTTTGCAAAAGTATGCAAGTTGTTATAAAATATTCGTTTGGTGGGGAATATTCTTTTTGTCGGGGAATATTAAATACGACGGCTCAATCATTAGTGGACCCCCCCTAGCGGAAGTATTGTCGTAGTTAGAAAGCGACAAAATTATCTTTCTATAAAAATAACGGCGGAGGTGTTACCGTTAAAAGCTGTTGAACTACCCGGTAGTAAAAATGCGATGTCTGGCGTAGTTGTATAGTAAGACACGATATTGATTATTGATCTTACGTGAGAAGTCACTTTCGGTATGCTCGATTATTGCTATAGTAATTCTTTGCATCATATCTCTTATATTATTGATTGATTATTGTCCGCGATTATCATACGTATAATATGTTATAGTATTAAATCAATAATTGAGGCGACAAGTTATAAATGATTAACAATTGTTGAAAGATTAAATATGTGTTGATTAAAAATAAAATGATTTGTGGTAATATTTATTCGATCCTTGATGTATATAAAAGTCATTATGAGACATTTGTGGTAAGTTTGATTATTTTATGGGGGCCCATATGTCATCATCTAAGAGTCTCTTCGTCGATAGTAATTACTTTCGTCAATAGTAATTACCTTTGTGAATAGTAATTATCTTCGTCGATAGTAATTACCTTCGTCGATAGTAATTACCTTTGTGAATAGTAATTATCTTCGTCGATAGTAATTACCTTCGTCGATAGTAATTACCTTTGTGAATAGTAATTACCTTCGTCGATAGTAATTACCTTTGTGAGTCGAACCACTTGTCGTTTCATATTGCAGCGTCGAACCACTTGTCGTTTCACATTTATGTCGAACCACTTGTCGTTTCACATTACTGAGCGCCGAACCACTTGTCGCGTTTCACATTACGAGCGCCGAACCACTTGTCGTTTCACATTCTGAGCGTCGAACCACTTTTCTTTTCACATCACGGTCGTGAGCCACTTGCCTTTTCACATGGCGGTCTTTAAGCTAGAAATCTTCTATAAATAGAGGCCTAGTGCTTCATTATTTTTCACGAATTCACTAAAACTCTAGAGAGAGAAACTATAGAGAGAAAGAAGAAAAGTATTCTGCTACTTCACCTTGCCAATATTCAGTTCTTCTAAGGTAGGGAATATTATTTGTTGTACCCGTAAGGGGTGTTATTCTTTCTTATTCATGAAGAGACATTATTCTGTTGTTATTCCATTGCTTATTATTACATTGGAATAAACTTTGTATCTGTGATTTTACCCTATACTTGGTGACATTCTTCTATTATTACATTTGGAACATCACATGCATCATGTGTTTTATACTGGGACTGGTTCCATCTTTATTATTACATTGGAACATCACATGCGTGTGTTTTACAGGACCTGGTTAAAATCGTTATCATTACATTGGAATATCTATCGTGTGTTTTACAGGATGCGGTTCCATCTTTATTATTACATTGGAACATCACGCTTCGGTGTGAATTTCACACGACACTGGTTCCGATTATTATTATTACATTGGAATAACACATCATCATCAATCGCGTGCATGGTGATTTCTTTTGTTATTCCATTCTTTATTATACCCGGTTGGTTAAAACTTTGACTTCTATACTCCATGAAATTAGTAGAATATCCTTGATATTTGCGTTTCATCGATATCTTTTCATGGAAATATTCTTACGATCATTCTTGAATTTTACTCTACAAAAGCGGTATCATTTTGACAATTTGGGCGTTAATAATTTCTGGATAAAATAATTCTTGAACTTGTTTTATTGAATTATTATGTCATTGTCATCATCCTCATGTTATATTATGTTATCTTTGACTTACGTGTATAGATGAACTTAGTATGATTATGACCGAGGATCATTCGGTATAATCATGGCTTGTTATAAATGATGTGATAAAAGTTCTCGATTGGCACGTAATGCGATGATGGATAGTTTTTGGTATGATTATGACCGGGGTGATTCGGTATAGTCATAACCATTGATAATTTGATGAATATCCTTGGTAGTAGTGCGGGGTGATTCGATGATGTGGATTATTTATTAAAGTTTGAGTCTAAATTTATACGATGATGAAAAACCTTTTAAAACCTAAAAGATAGTAGACTTTATTCTCTACTTGACTCTTTTAATGGATTGCTTATTCATTTGCAGATTAAATTTGTTGTCTATTGTATTTTATCGGTTTAACACTTTGTTGAAGGCTAATGATAAATTATTACGCATTATCTTAGTCATAATATTTCTTCTTGGGCTAGTTGAGCTCACCCTTTTCTTTCTTTATTCTCTTGAGGAAATGAGAGAACATAAATTGGGGACGAGTCGGGGAGCGGAGTAATGGTCAGAGGATTGCATTAGTAGTCCTCACTATTATGTGAAATAGTGTGATAATAGTAGTAATGAGGACTCCTGTTGAGTTTGTATAATATCTAGTAGACAATATTTGTATTCAAACTCACGGTTTATGTCGTATTATTACACAACATGATTATATTAGTAAGTTGTATTTGAATTTATGTACCATGTAAGTGGCGACCCAAAATGGGTGGCGTATACCTAATTTTGGGGCGTCACAAGTATATTCAACCAGAGGACCATAAACGAGGATCGTACCAGAGATAGCGGTCAGCAGAAAAATGATAACCGGACGGAGAAAAAAAGAGACGGACAAAAATGGTAACCACTCTGGTGGTAATCATAGCCATGAAAATAGAAAAGCGAGTCGGGGAGGAGATTTTAAAAGAGGAGATTTAACAATGACCATGTGAAGAGAAGACGGTCTTCGACATCAATCGGTTCTAAGGGAGGAGAAGCGACCACCGGTCATATCTATGCTACAAATGCGGAAAAAAGAGGACATATCGGTCAAGCGCCCACAACAGATTCAAGGTATGCTATAATTGTGGAAAGGAAGGACATATCGCTCGAGATTATGCAGTAGCGAAACTTAGTTAATGAGGACGGTGACTCAAAAGATCATCCCGAGAAAAGTCAAAGTCAACGATTAGGGAAGAAGCGTTTGTTGTATTTGGTCAAAATGCGAGGAACCCAAACGAGGTGATCACGGGTAAGCTATTTATAAATTCTTGCGAAGTTTATACCTTACTTGATCTACGGTGCTACCCATTCATTTATCTCTCCTGCATGTGTTCAGCGTTTAAACTTGACTCAGGAGAAATTAGACTTTGACCTATCCGTGGAAACTCAGTTAGGAGAAACTTTCATCACATCCATTGTTTATAAATCTTGTTTGATTCAAGTTGGCACCATCACCTTACACATTGACCTTATCTCTTTAAAGATACTTGCTTTTGATGTGATTTTGAGGGATTGATTGGTTAACTACTCATCATGCCAAAATTGATTGTTTTTGTAAGGTTGTTAGTTTTCATATTCCTAACCAACTGTTTATATTTAATTCAAACAACTAAACCATTAAAATCAATCAACTTTATCATATCTAATCATAAAGCTATTCGTTTATTGAAAAATGGATGTCAAGCTTTCTTAGCCCATGTTATGGATTTGAATAAAGACACGTCAAATTTGAATAATATTCTGTTATTATTGACTTTCTGGCGTATTTCTGAAGAACTTCCGGTCTACCCCGAGCGTGAAGTTGAATTCTTTATTGATCTTGAACACGGTACAAAGCCCATTTCTAAAACCCATATCGAATGGCTCTATTGAACTTGAGGAGTTAAAGGTCCAACTACGAGAATTGTTGGACATCGGTTTCATTAAATCCTAGTACATCTCCTTGGGGTGCTCTGTTTTATTAAGTAAAGAAGAAAGGCGGGAGTATGCGACTTTGTATTGACTATCGGGAATTGAACCATGTCACCATCGAGAATAGGTATCCTCTACCTCGTATTGATGACTTGTTTGACCGATTGCAAAGGGCACAATTCTTTTCAAAAATCGATATTCGCTGGATATCATCAATGAAGATTAGGCGAGGATATTCAAAGGCGCCTTTAGAACTTCGATGCGGGCATTATGAATTCTTAGTCGTGTCTTTCGGATTGACTAATGCTCATGGGCTTTCATGGATATGATGAATCGAGTATTATTGAGGAATATTTGGATCAATTCGTTGTTGTCTTTATTGATGACATCCTCATATATTCAAAAGTCGTGAAGATCATGAGCACCATTTGAAATTTGGTACTCAAAGGCCGTGAAAACAAACTATATGCCAAATTGAAGAAATGCGAGTTACGGCGAGGAAGTAGCATTTCTTGGGCACAATCAGTGTCAAAACATGGAGTATCAAGTGGACCGGCGAAGATTGAAGCAATCTACAAAGTTGGGAAGAACAGCCAAAAGTCGGTGGCCAGAAGTACGTAAGTTTTTGGGCTTATTTGGTTATTATCGGAGATTCGTAGAAGGATTTTCTCGAATCGCTACTCCATTAACTTCGGTGACTCGGAAAGATATAAAATTCGTTTGGGAGCGAAGAATGCGAGAAGAGTTTCCAAGAGCTTAAGAGGAGACTTATTTTCGGACTGTTCTAACAATACCATCTGGTTCGGATGGATTTGTTATCTCTGACGATGCTTTGGCAAAGGGTTAGGATGTGTTCTCATGCAGCGTGGGAAAGTCATAGTCTATGCCTCATGACAACTTAAAAAAAATATGAGAGGAATTATCCTACTCATGATCTAGAGTTAGCGTGATCGTTTTCAGCGCTTAAAGATATGGAGGCATTATCTATATGGGGAGAAAGTGGAGATATATTCGGATCATAAAAGCCTTAAATATTTCTTCACTCAAAAAGAACTCAACAACATGCGGCGTGACGTTGGCTCTAGCTATTGAAGACTACGACCATACTATTGATACCATCGGAAAAAGCGAGCGTGGTAGGTGACGCGTTGAGTAGAAGATCATATCTTGAGGAGCGAGTGCGATGATGTCAAGTATCGTATAGAGCCAACTTTAATAGAAAAAGTTAAGGTTCTTTCGAGCCAGCGCAGGCCGGGTGATGCGTATGAAGAAGAAAGTACAAGAAGGAGCTATTAAAGCGAGAATTGATGAAGAAGGAATACTTGAGTCCACTCTAGACTTTGTGTTCCTAACGACTACGATTTGAAGTCAAGATTATGATGGAGGCACACAATACACCATTTGCAATCCATCACGGAAGTACTAAAATGTATCGTGATCTTGACATACATTTTGGTGGAACAATATGAAGAGAGAGATTGCAAAGTTTATTTCGATGTGTTTAACTTGTCAGCGTGCAAAGGCGGAGCATCTAGTACCTAAGGGTCCGTTGCAACCACTTAAGATTCGAAATGGAAGTGGGAACACATTACCATGGATTTAGATTCACGGGTCTTCCTACGGTTTCTCAAGGCATCAATCTTATTTGGGTTATTGTTGATAGATTAACCAAGTCTGCTCATTTCTTGCCGTCGGAGACTTATTCCTTGAGCGTCTTGCTAGTATATGCGTGAATGAGATTGTGAGGTTGCATGGCATGCACTGTATCCATAGTTTGGATCGTGACCCAAGATTCACTTCAAGATTTTGTGTTAGCTTGCAAAAAGCTATGGGCGCGGATTTCTGATTTGATTCTGCATACCATCCTCAAAGCAGACGGACAATCGAGAAGGACTATTCAAACTCTTGAAGATTTATTAAGACTCATGTGTCCTAGACTTCAAGGCGGTTGGGATAAGTATTTACCATTGGTGGAATTCTCCTACAACAAGCAGTTATCGAGCAAAGTATAGGTGTGGCTCCATTTGAAGCATTATATGGGACGAAAAGTCGCGCTCTCCGGTATGTTGGGACGAGGTGGATGAAGCAACATTGTTGGGACCCGAGTTGAGTACGTATGACTACGGAAAAGATCCAAATGATTGACAAGCGTATACAAAGCGGCACAAGATCGACAAAAGAGTTATGCGGATCTTCATCGAAAGGGCGTGGAATTTAGTATAGGGGATCATGTATTGTTGCGAGTTGCTCCATGGAAGGGAGTTACAAGATTTGGGAAGAGAGGAAAGCTCAATCCACGATTTATTGGTCCATTTTAAATTCTTGATTAGGAAGTAGGAAATGTAGCCTATAGACTCGCGTTACCTCTCGAGTATGTCTCGTGTTCATAATGTGTTTCACATATCTCGTCACTTCGTAAATATGTGAAAGACCCGAACCACGTTATAGAGTTAGAAGCAGGGACGAGATAGTAGAAGACTTAACGTATGAGGAGGTACTGTCAAGATCTTGGATAGGAAGGAGCATGTCCTACGCCTTGAAAGGTCATACCACAAGTTAAAGTTACGTGGAGGAATCATGCTATAGAGGAAATGACACGGGAATTGGAAGCGGAAATGAAAGCGAGGTATCCTCACCTTTTTTGAAACACAGTATGCGTCGTCAATCGATTTGAGGACGAAATTTCATAAGGAGGGAGGTTGTAAGACCCCAACTTATTATTAATGAAATTTAATTTTCTCTATTTATTATTTTGAAATAGTAAGGGTTGATTTGATTAATGTGGATAGTTAGGGGTAAAATATGCAAATATTTCAAAATAAGCAAAGTGGTTATAAAATATTCATTGTTGTCGGGGAATATTCGTTTGGTCGTGGAATATTCAGATCTTTGTCGGGGAATATTAAATGCTGACAGACATGACCATATGTGGGGCCCATGAAAAAGCGATTGGATGAAGAAAAGACAAATATAAGTTGTTTAAAAATAACGGCGTAGTTATTCACAGATTATCTTGTTAAAATACTTGGTGGTTAAAAACACGGTAGCACTGCGGTATTACACCAATTATTGATTCTTACGTAAGAAGGCACTACTTAATAATGGTTACGATAATTCTTTATTCGCTTTATTTTATTAATTTAATAATTCTTTGCGTTGATATTTTATATTCTTTGTTGTTTGATAATTGTCATTTACAAGATTATTTTTCATTATCGATGCAATAATTCATATTATCCGAATAATATTATTAGATAACATTATTGGCAATGTCTAGAAAGTTACATCATAAGGAGGGTTTGGTCACCTAAATTGTGCCAAGTAAGAAGAAATTCTTATTGGAAAGCCCCTGCTTTCACAGGGCTGCTGGTTGTCGATATTGTGATTACGTAATATTATTTGTGAATAATTAATTATTGATTCAAATGATGAGGAAAATATTGATTTTATGTGGATATAGATGAGAAAATTTTTAATGTGACAATTGTTGAAAATTAAAATTTTATCTTTTACGATAAAATAATTCATTTAAATATATTAATATATTTTAATAATATAATAATGGTGATATTTTTACAACGAATGTGGGATATATGAGTATCTGAGGAGGAAGAGTATTTTTGTTACAATAAATGTTTAAAACATGTTAAACATGTCGGTGGACCCCATTTATTATTTGAAATTTGATTATAGCTTGTAAAATCGCTTGGTTTGTGGATTTCGATCAATTTACATTTGGAATTTGGAAAAACTTTCTTACGCAAAGTTGTAGAGAATTGAATTTCCTATAAAAATTGCAAGATTCGAATTTTACGACGAAAAGGCTATTTATTATGAATTATTGAAGTTGAAGCTCAAAATAATTAATTTTTGGAAGTTTAAAATATTTTTAATTACAAAAACGTTTTTTAAAAGTTTTGTGAGGTGGGCTACTTGTGTTAAATGCTGAATTGAGTTGATAAAAGTGTGCTTAAGAATTTAATAAATATATATTAATATTTTATTAAATTTTACGCTTTTGGTGTTCTAGCGATTTCTATAAATAGGGTCTTAGGTTAGAATTGAAAATCACACTTTAAGCTGAAGTTTTCTCTCTATATTATCGAGCGTATTCTTGTGAGTATTTTGGGTATACTTTGAGTATTGCTATATCTGGTGCAAGTTCAAGTCATGCTTTATATCAGGTGTTTAACTAAATCTTGTCTTTTTCGAGGTAAGGGATATTATTATTTTTTTCGTAATGATATTATTTCTTCAATATCATTATGTTGAAATATTGATCTGAAGTTTTTATCAAATTTGGAACTTTTGGTGTGAGATTCTTATTCACGTATACGATTAATTATTCACGATATCTGATCTTATTCTCGAATCTGGCCTTTATTCATCGAAAAATGAAAATTTTCCTTTTCATCTAAAATATCTATTGTGGATACTAGCTTTGATTGTTTCCATGTTTTGATCATTCTTGAATTTTACACCTTTGTGATTATTTTTGAGGTATTTTTGGACGTGGATAAAACAAATGCGAATCTTTAATCCTTAATCCTTGTCATTTTGTTTCTTTGGATTCGTTTCTTTAAATATATTTTTCATCATCTTAGTCTTAAATGATGATATTATGGAATATCTTTGGCTGTAGTGCAAAGATGAATGATTTGAAGAATATCTTTGGCCCGTAGTGCAAAGATGAGCAGTGTTTAGATGAACATGACCCGGTGATGAATATCTTTGGCACTGTAGTGCAAAGATGAATATTTGATTCGGATATATATTGATTGATGTTACGGGGATAAAAGATGAGCGATGAACTTTTAAATTCATACATAGAAGATAGTAGTTTGCATTCTCTACTTAACCCTTCTAATGAATTATTATTTCATTGCGATTATTGGTTTAAAACTTGTTGTCTATTGTATTCTATTAGTTTTTTTCCTGTTGAAGACTAATGATAATTTGTTGTATATTATCTTAGTTATAATATTCTTTCTTGGGCTAGTTGAGCTCACCTTTTTCCTTTTTGTTCCATTTTTCTTCTCGGGAGGCGAGAATATAAGCGAGTGCAGTGGGGTATGGAATGAAGGTTCTAGAGAGAGTTGTTTAGTAGTCCTCACCATTTTTGTAAAATAATGTATCAATAAATGTGATGAGGATTTATTTGAGTATAGATATTGTCTAGAAGATAATATTTGTATTCAAACTCACAGCTTTTCTTGTTGTAATAATAAAGTTGTAGTTGTTTACGTGCCGTATTGAAAACTCGAGAATGGGTGATGTATACCTATTTTGGGGGCGTCACATGTTATGTGAAGTAATAAAAGTTGAAAATAGGATTTTATGGCTAGAGAATCTATATAGAGTATATGCATATATTTTTTTTGATGAGGATTTGATAATTGGTGATGATATTTTATGAGTATGACATTTTGAATGATTAAATGCATTATATGGTAAAGCGTAAACAATTGAGATAAATTGTTTATAAATTTAAGAAGTGATTAAAATATTGTTATAATATTAATGATATTAGATTATGAGATTATTAAGTGATTGATAACATGGGGATATTCTTGAATCACGGATAAATTATATTATAAATGTTTAATATTTATCCTTTATCTCATTTGATTGATTCTTTATATCATTATCCTCATGCTTATATTATGTTGAAAAGTAAATCGTGGCTTATGTAAGTGCATAGATGGACTTGGTATGATTATGACGAGGGATTGTTTCGGTATAATCATAACCCAGTAATTGAAAATCTGATTATCTTTGGTAGTAGTGTATGGATAATTTGTGGTCGTGATACTAATGAATACACGATTATCTTTGGTAGTAGTGCATGGATAATTTGTGGTCGTGATACTAATGAATACACGATTATCTTTGGTAGTAGTGCATGGATAATTTGTGGTCGTGATCTTAATGAATACACGATTATCTTTGGTAGTAGTGCATGGATAATTTATTGGTCGTGATACTAATGAATACACGGTTATCTCTGGCCGTAGTGCATGGATAATTTGTGGTCGTGATACTAATGAATACACGATTATCTTTGGCCGTAGTGCATGGATAATTAGTGGTCGTGATACTAATGAATACACGATTATCTTTGGTCGTAGTGCATGGATAATTCGTGGTCGTGATACTAATGAATATCCTTGGCCTGTAGTGCAGGGATGATTCGATGATATGGATTAATTATTGAGCTTAGTCTCAGCAATGAAATATTAATTCATGGATGTGGTAAAAGTCATCTTTGGTCGTAGTGCATTGATAGACTTGGTATGATTATGACCACGAATTATTCGGTATAATCATCGATCAGTAATTGAAAACACGAATATCTTGGCGATGAAGTGCATGGATAATTCATGGTCATGATACTTATTAAATTGCGTCTCAAAGATTATTGGTTTTCTGAGTTGTATATCTTTAGCTTTGTAGTGGTAATGATGAATTGTTAATGAATATCTTTGATTGCGAAGATGAATTTAATATTTTAACGATAAAGGTATTCAAGGTATCCTCACCTCTTTATCATATCGTGTAATGTAATACCCTAATTTATTAAATTTCATAGAAGGTTGTAAGACCCCAACTTTTATAAATAAAGATGAATTTTCTATAAATATTATTTTTGAATATTATGGAATAAATTTGATATAATGTTATAGTTGTGGGTAATATTTATAAATTTTGCAAAGTAAGCAAGTTGTTATAAAATATTCGTTTGGTGGGGAATATTCTTTTTTGTCGGGGAATATTAAATGCAACGGCTCAATCGATGGTGGACCCCAGCGGAAGTATTATCGTGTAGTTAGAAAAGCGACAAAATTATCTTTCTATAAAAATAACGGCGGAGGTGTTATCGTTAAAAGCTGTTGAACTACCCGGTAGTAAAAAAATACGATGTCTGGCGTGGTTGCGTAGTAGCACTGCGGTATTGATTATTGATGCTTACGTGAGAAGTCACTTAGCTATACTCAATTATTACTTCTGATAATTCTTTGCATCATATCTCTTATATTATTGATTCAATTATTATCACGGTATCATACGTATAATATGTTATATTATTAATTGAGGCGACAAGTTATAAATGATTAATAATTGTTGAAAGATTAAATATGTGTTGATTAAAAATAAAATGATTTGTGGTAATATTTATTGATCCTTGATGTATATAAAAGTACATTATGAGGCGTTTGTGGTAAGTTTGATTATTTTTTATGGGGGCCCGTATGTCATCATCTAAGAGTCTCTTTCGATAGTATTTACCTTTGTGAATAGTATTTACCTTTGTGAATAGTAATTACCTTTGTGAATAGTAATTACCTTCGTCGAATAGTAATTACCTTTGTGAATAGTAATTTACCTTTGTGAATAGTATTTACCTTCGTCGATAGTAATTACCTGAATTCTTGATAAATGATAGTAATTACCTTCGTCAATAATTACCTTAATTAGTTACCTTCGTCGATAGTAATTACCCCTTCCATAAATAGTAGTTGTCCCTTGATATTAAGAGTTAAGCGCCTCTTGATTGTTCGAGGGTTAATTACCCTTCGCATGAATAGTAGTTGTCTCTTGATATTACGAGAGTCATTTTGACCCTTCGTTAAGACCAAGAGCCACCCTCGGTTTTTCTATAAATAGAAAGCTCATTCCTTCATTATTTCTTATGAATTCATTGAAACTCTAGAGAGAGAAACTATAGAGAGAAGAAAGAAAAGTATTCTGTTACTTCACTTTTCAATATTGAGGTTCTTTTAAGGTAAGGGATATTTATTTGTGTAAGTAAAGGGTGTTATTCTTTCTTATTCATGAAGAGAACTTACATTATTCCATTCTTTATTATTACATTGGAATAACTTTTGTATCTGTGGCATACCTATACTTGGTGAAATCCCTCTGTTATTCCATTATTTATTATTACATTGGAATAACTTATTATCATGGCATACCTATACATAATCTGTATCGTGGTTTACCCTATACTTGGTGACATTCTTCTATTATTACATTGGAACATCACATGCATGTGTTTTACAGGACTGGTTAAAATCTTTATTATTTACATTGGAACATCACATGCGTGTGTTTTCAGGACTGGTTAAAATCTTTATCATTACATTGGAATATCCTATCGTGTGTTTTACAGGATGCAGTTCCATCTTTATTATACTGTTGGAACATCATGTCGGTGTGAATTTCACGACTTTGGTTCCGTTATTATTATTACATTGGAATACTTTTATACATCTTGATCTATCGCATGCGTGGTGATTTCTTTTGTTATTCCATTCTTTATTATACCCGGTTGGTTAAAACTTTGACTTTATACTCCATGAAATTAGTAGAATATCCTTGATATTTGCGTTTCATCGATATCTTTTCATGGAAATATTCTTACGATCATTCTTGAATTTTACTCTACAAAGCAGTATCTTGTTGACAATTTGGGCGTTAATAATTCTAGATAAATTAATTCTTGAACTTGTTTTATTGAATTATTATATCATTGTCATCATCCTCATGTTTATATTATGTTGAAAGTTATCTTTGGCTTACGTGCATAGATGAACTTAGTATGATTATGACCGGGGTTCATTCGGTATAATCATGGCTTGATATAAATGATGTGACAAAAGTCCTCGGTGGCTGTAATGCGATGATGGATAGTTTTGGTATGATTATGACCGGGGTGATTCGGTATAGTCATGACCATTGATAATTTGATGAAAATCCTTGGTAGTGGTACGGGGATGATTAGATATTGTGGTTTATTCATTAAAGCTGAGTCTTAGTGATAAAAATTTATGAAAACCTTTTAAAACCTAAAAAGATAGTAGACTTTATTTTCTACTTGACTCTTTTAATGGATTGCATATTCATTGTGAGTTAAAGCTGGTTGTCTATTGTATTTTATCGGTTTAACATTGTTGAAGACTATTGATAATTTATTACGCATTATCTTAGTTATAATATTTCTTCTTTTGGGCTAGTTGAGCTCACCCTTTCTTTCCTTTATTCTCTTTAGGAAATGAGAATATAAATTTGGGACGAGTCGGGGAGCGGAATAATGGTCGAGAGGATAGCATTAGTAGTCCTCACTATTACGTGAAATAGTGTGATAATAATTGTAATGAGGACTCCTTTTGAGTTTGTATAATATCTAGTAGACAATATTTGTATTCAAACTCACGTTTTTATGTCGTATATATACACGGCAGTTATATTAGTAAGTTGTATTTAAATTACGTACCATGTAAGTGGCGACCCAAGAGATGGGTGGCGTATACCTAATTTTATAAGTTAAGAGCCCGAGCCTCTCCGTTGGTGACTTTGTTGATATCGATCTCTCCGTGAGGGAGCTTAGGAGGATATGATCCTGGCTAAGATGATGCAGCTATGATGTGAGACTAGAACTAGGAGGGGAGATAGGGAATTCCTTCGCTAGTATGACCTACCTAAGTTTATTTGGTATTTGATTGGTCGGTCGAGTATAGTGATAATATGTTGCATGTCGATTAACTCTTATTTTGTGGCGGTGTTTGAAAATGGCATAGAGAATGTTGAGAATAGCAATGGAGCACAGGAGGTGTTGATTCTCCACAGATCGATAATCGAGGACAATGTCTCAACGAGGATGGCGATAATCCTCCCGTAAACAATAACAACGATCGATTGATGAGCGGCAGATGCGTTTAAGAGGTTTTAGAATTCATGCGACATCGAAAGAAAGCGACTTACATCCAAAAGCGTGGGTGGAAACACGGAAAACTCTCTCGGCGGTCACCGCTAAACAATTCAAGGAATTTGGGACCCCAGGAGTTTAAGGAGAAGCAAAACCACTTACGGCGGAAGCATGGATAAAGCAGATTACAAGATATTTGATGTCTTGGGATGCTCAAGGAGCAAAAAGGTTCCCTTCTTACGCCTTTATGTTGCTTGCGGAGAAGCGATTCTTGGTGGGAATCGGTAAAAGCCTACTCAACTTCTTTGTCTTGAAGATATCTTGGGAGAAGTTCGGGGAGGCATTCAGCGACAAATACTTTCACGAAAGTATTCGCCACATGAAGGAGGTGGAGTTTATCAAGTTGGAACAAAACAATATGGCCAGTGTCGCATGATACGAGGCAAAATTTGCGGAGTTATCACGATTTCGTCCACTTGGTGGATAATGAAGAGAGAATGGCGCGAATGTTTTTAAGAGGTTTGAAGCGGGAATCGTCGACATCTTATTTCTCATAAAGCTGTGTTTGTATTAGGATGTTGTAAATAGGGCTCGATTAGTGGGAGCGCGATAACGAGTCAACGCCAACTAAAAAGAAGCGGTACGGCAAAATTATAATACCGGCGAGAGTAGTCATCAAAGCGGTGACAACAAAGCGTGGAGGAATCAAAAGGCGGATATGGTAACCGCCGGTGGTAATCGAGGTCAAAGCAATAAGAATGGACATTTCAAGAAAAGGAGATTCAACAATGATGGAAAGGCGTCGACGACATTTTGACCCGTTGTTAAGGAAGGAGAAAGACCACTATCATATGCTTCAAATGCGGAGGAGAGGACACATCGATCCGAAGCTGCGCCATGCAAAGTCAAAGCATGTTATAATTATGGAAGAGAAGGTCACTTAGCTCGATTTTGTCGTTTCTGAAGACAAATTCAACTAGGATGGAGGCACCAAAGGTCGTCCCGGACAAACCAAAGCCGTAGTTTAAGAGAGGCGTTTTTTTTTTCTCGTGACGAGGAACACGAATAAAATTATCACGGGTAAGTTAATCATAAGCTCTTGCGAAGTCTATAAGTGTTAGATGCAGTTCTACCCACTCTTTTATTTCACTAGTTGTGTTCAGCGTTTAAATTTGACAGAAGAAGTTAAACTTTGACTTATTGGTTGAAACTTCGTTAGTAGGAGCCTTCGTTTATTCTACTATTTTTAAATCTTGTTTGATTCAAATAAACATTTTCACGTTACTGTCGATCTTATCTTTTTGAAAATATTTGCCTTTGATGTGATTTTAGGAATCAATTGGTTAACTACTTATCATGCTTTTCGTAAGGTTGTTAGCTTTTATATTCATAACCAACTTGTTGTGCGAATTCAAGTAACCAAACTACTAAAGTCGATTATTGTCATATCAAGCCATAAGTAAAGAGCCCCGAACCTTTCGTTGTTGACTTCCTTGTGTGGAATGCACCGAAGCTAGACTTTCTGTAGGCGACATCGTGAATGAAGATGGCAAGTTTATAGGTATCATTGTGAGGTCTATCTAGGTTAAGGGATAGAAGTCACAGTTGGTATCGATGTGACGTCTTATCAAGTCTTGGATGAGAGTCACGATTTTGAATGATATTTCTATTATTAATAAATTTCTGGCGTATTCTTGAAGACTTCTTAGCCTACTTAGGCGTGAAATCGAATTTCAGTATTGACCCGATATAAAACCCATTTCTTAAACCCTCAAATATTTCTTGACTAAAATGAGCAGTTTTCGTGGTTTATGATGAAAGTCATAATAAAAGCATTGGACTAATGAAAATCATGGGTATCGTGGTATTAGTAAGTGTTATGATGAGTTATGTTGGTTAGTATGTGAAAACATGAAAGTTTCTTAAAAATCACGAGGAGTTAAAAACCAGATTTTGGTGAAAAGCGTAACATGAAATTCAATTGACCAAATCTCCTATTATATTTTGAATTTTTTTGAGTGTGGTTAAGTCCTAGAGTTAGATCTATGAGTTACCTAACTAATCCAAGTGGAATCAATGAAAAAGGTGTTGTAGATTTCGTGTGGGTGATTTTAGCAAAGGAGTCAAAACTTCAAAATGTCCAAAAAGCTGCTGCCACGTTTTTGTAAGGGCTGTTTCGGCCACTTAATTAGTGAGAAAAATTCAGGCCTTTTGGGACATAAAAGTATATGGTATAAAGAACATCGTGTCCAAAAATGAGCTCATTCCGACTTAAAATGAGCAAGTTATGACCATTTCAATATTTAGGTTTTTTTTGACGAAAAATGCTATAACTGGAGTTCTATAACTCCGATGACCATGAAATTTAAACTGGAGGCTCACATTAACATGTGTAAGGTCCTGCCAAGATTTGGGAATTTTGGAGTTAAACTTGAGGTAGCTAATTTCTTAAGGAATTAATTAGAAATTGATTTTGAAAAATAGTAAATGAATTTTAAAAATTCGAGAAAAATATATTTTCATTATGGGACTATATTATGCTAAATCCCAGAAAAGAAATATTTTTGGGACTGATTTGGTATTTTTCATGAAAATAGTTTAATTCTGAACATATGAGTTAAATATGTTATGTGAGTAACAAAGTTGAAAATAGGATTTTATGGCTAGAGAATCTATATAGAGTATATCATATATTTTTTGAGGATTTGATAATTGGTGATGATATCTTATGAGTATGGCATTTTTGAATGATTAAATGCATTATATGGTAAAAGCGTAAACAATTGAGATAAATTGTTTATAAATTTAAGAAGTGATTAAAATATTGTTATAATATTAATGATATTAGATTATGAGATTATTAAGTGATTGATAACATGGGGATATTCTTGAATCTGGATAAATTATATTATAAATGTTTAATATTTATCCTTTATCTCATTTGATTGATTCTTTATATCATTATCCTCGTACTTATATATATGTTGAAAGTAAATACATGGCTTTTGTAGTGCATAGATGGACTTGGTATGATTATGACCGAGGATTGTTCGGTATAATCATAACCGTAATTGAAAACACGATTATCTTTGGCGTAGTGCATGGATAATTTTTGTGGTCGTGATCTTAATGAATACCACGATTATCTTTGGTAGTAGTGCATGGATAATTTGTGGTGTGATACTAATGAATACACGATTATCTTTGGTAGTAGTGCATGGATAATTTATCTTTGGTAGTGATCTGGATAATGAATGAATACGATTATCTTTGGTGCATGGTAGTGCATGGATAATTTGTGGTCATGGTGATCTTAATGAATAATACGATTATCTTTGGTAGTAGTGCATGGATAATTCGTGGTCGTGATCTTAATGAATATCCTTGGCTTTTTGTAGTGCGGGGATGATTCGATGATATGGATTAATTATTGGTGAGTCTCGTGATGAAATATTAATTCATGGATGTGGTAAAAGTCATCTTTGGTCGTAGTGCATTGATAGACTTGGTATGATTATGACCACGGATTATTCGGTATAATCATGGTAGTAATTGAAAAACACGAATATCCTTGGCGATGGTGCATGGATAATTCGTGGTGGTGATGATCTTATTAAATTGCGTCTCGGCATTATTGGTTTTTCTGATTTATATATCTTTGCTTTGTAGTGCAAAAGATGAATTGTTAATGAATATCTTTGGCGGATTGCGAAGATGAATTTAATATTTTTAACGATAAAGGTATTCAAGGTATCCTCACCTCTTTATCATATCAGTCGTACCCTAATTTGGCGAAATTTCATAAGAAGGGAGGTTGTAAGACCTGACTTTTATAAATAAAGATGAATTTTCTATAAATATTATTTTTGAATATTATGGAATAAATTTGATATAATGTTATAGTTGTGGGTAATATTTATAAATTTTGCAAAGTAAGCAAGTTGTTATAAAATATTACGTTTGGTGGGGAATATTCTTTTTGTGGGGAATATTAAATGCGACGGCTCAATCGATGGTGACCCCCCTAGCGGAAGTATTGTCGTAGTTAGAAAGCGACAAAATTATCTTTCTATAAAAATAGCGGCGGAGGTGTTATCGTTAAAAGCTGTTGAACTACTACGGTAGTAAAAGAAATACGATGTCTGGCGTGGTTGCGTAGTAGTACACGGTATTGATTATTGATCTTACGTGAAGTCACTTAGCTATACTCGATTATTACTACGATAATTTTTGCATCATATCTCTTATATTATTGATTCAATTATTGTCACGATTATCATCATATAATATGTTATATTATTAATTGAGGCGACAAGTTATAAATGATTAATAATTGTTGAAAGATTAAATATGTGTTGATTAAAAATAAAATGATTTGTGGTAATATTTATTGATCCTTGATGTGTATATAAAAGTACATTATGAGGCGTTTGTGGTAAGTTTGATTATTTTATGGGGGGCCCATATGTCATCATCTAAGAGTCTCTTTGTCGATAGTATTTACCTTTGTGAATAGTAATTACCTTTGTGAAATAATTACCTTTGTCGATAGTAATTACCTTCGTAATAGTATTACCTTTGTGTAATAGTAATTATATAGTAATTACCTTTGTCGATAGTAATTAGATAAGTAATTACCTTCGTCGATAGTAATTACCTTCTTCGATAGTAATTACCTTCGTCGATAGTAATTACCTTACGTCGATAGTATTACCCTCCATGAAATAGTAGTTGTCCCTTGATATTACGAGAGTTAAGCGCCTCTTGATTGTTCGAGGTTAATTACCCCTCATGAAATAGTAGTTGTCTCTTGATATTACAAAAGAGTCATTTTGACCCGCCGTTAAGACCAAGAGCCACCCTCGGTTTTTCTATAAATAGAAAGCTCATTCCTTCATTATTTCTTACGAATTCATTGAAACTACAGAGAGAAACTATAGAGAGAGAAGAAAAAAGTATTACTGCTACTTCACTTTTTCAATATTGGTTCTTTTTTAAGGTAAGGGATATTATTTGTTGTACCGTAAAGAAGTGTTATTCTTTCTTATTCATGAAGAGAACTTACATTATTCCATTCTTTATTATTACATTGGAATAACTTTTGTATCTGTGGCATACCTATACTTGGTGAAATCCTCATTATTCCATTCTTTATTATTACATTGGAATAACTTTTATATCTGTGACATACCCTATCATAATCTGTATATCGTGGTTTACCCTATACTTGGTGACATTCTTTTATTATTATTTTTGGAACATCACATGCGTGTGTTTTACAGGACTGGTTAAAATCTTTATTATTACATTGGAATATCACATCATGTGTTTTACAGGACTGGTTCCATCTTTATCATTTACATTGGAATATCTATATGTATGTTTTACGGATCACGTTCCATCTTTATTATTACATTGGAACATCTGTCGATTCGGTGTGAATTTCACGACTTTGGTTAGATTATTATTATTACATTGGAATAACTTTACATCATGCAATACATCGCATGCGTGGTGATTTCTTTTGTTATTCCATTCTTTATTATACCCGGTTGGTTAAAACTTTGACTTCTATACTCCATGAAATTAGTAGAATATCCTTGATATTTGCGTTTCATCCGATATCTTTTCATGGAAATATTCTTACGATCATTCTTGAATTTTACTCTACAAAGCGATATCTTGTTGACAATTTGGGCGTTAATAATTCTAGATAAATTAATTCTTGAACTTGTTTTATTGAATTCTTATATCATTGTCATCATCCTCATGTTTATATTATGTTGAAAGTTATCTTTGGCTTACGTGCATAGATGAACTTAGTATGATTATGACGGGGTTCATTCGGTATAATCATGGCTTGATATAAATGATGTGACAAAAGTCCTCGGTGGCTTTGTAATGCGATGATGGATAGTTTTGGTATGATTATGACCGGGGTGATTCGGTATAGTCATGACCATTGATAATTTGATGAAAATCCTTGGCCAGTAATGCGAGGATGATTAGATATTGTGGTTTATTCATTAAAGCTGAGTCTTAGTGATAAAAATTGATGAAAACCTTTTAAAACCTAAAAGATAGTAGACTTTATTTTCTACTTGACTCTTTTAATGGATTGCATATTCATTGTAGATTAAGCGGTTGTCTATTGTATTTTATCGGTTTAACATTGTTGAAGACTATTGATAATTTATTACGCATTATCTTAGTTATAATATTTCTTCTTGGGCTAGTTGAGCTCACCCTTTTTTTCTTTATTCTCTTGAGGAAATGAGAATATAATTTGGAGACGAGTCGGGGAATGGAATAATGGTCAGGAGGATAGCATTAGTAGTCCTCACTAATACGTGAAATAGTGTGATAATAATTGTAATGAGGACTCCTTTTGAGTTTGTATAATATCTAGTAGACAATATTTGTATTCAAACTCGCGGTTTATGTCGTATTATTATACAGCAGTTATATTAGTAAGTTATATTAGTAAGTTGTATAATTTTGGGGCGTTATTTAAAAAAATTATATAAATAAATAATACCACAAAATTTTGACAAAATATGAAACAAAAAAAAAAATAGTGTAAATAAAGCGTCATGTTATATATTGTAAAAAAAATTAAAAACTGACGGATTAAAAAAATATAATAATAAATTTGTATTTTGTGCGCATTATTGATATAAAAAAGTACAATTAATAATTCATAAGGTACAACTTACAATTAAGACTATCAAACATTTTCTTTATCAATATTGTTGAATTCTTATAGACTATTTTCTTTAAATTAGAGAGTTATATATATATATATATATATATATATATATATATATATATATATACACACGGCCCCATTCTCCAAATAACCAAAAACAAACTAATTATAAGAATCGGTTTAAACTGTCAGCCATATTTATATCGTTGGCTTTTGTATGTTATAGAGACGAAAAAAATTATCTTTATAATCGGTTCGCTTTTAATTAACTATTTAAGATTCACCGTAGAAGGGAATATATATATATATATATATATATATATATATATATATATAAATTGTTAATCATAATTCTTGGTTAAAAGGTGACTGAGTGTCAACTATATATAAATTATGGTTTTAAGATAATTTTTAATATAATCCACTATTGGGCTGAACAATTATGGATAATCTACTTTATATCAACTTAAAGATTAAGTATCAAGATGTATGTTACCTCTTTTCAATGCATGTAAATAAAAAATCCAAAAAATATAAATAAAGGAAAACAACTCTCACAAGCTTTGATATTTTTTTCAAACATAAATATAAATTATTTGATGCTACCACTAATTTTCCAAATTTGAAAATGCACAAGGGTATAAGTGGTGATTGTCCCTTCCGACAAGCAATTTGACAAGCACGATTTTCCAGATTACGATTCTGCAGGCTCAATCAAACTTGTTCACCTCTTCTCTCCTCAATTGTTGACTCCAATGTCTTTGAAGCAGTTCAGACTTCAGACTGAGACTCTCAATCAGCCATGACTCATGGCTACTATTTACAACACCATAATGCATTAACCGGGTCGGGTCCTGGTCCGTATCCAAATTTTAATTCATCCTCGTATACCATTTCTGTTTTCCAGCTTCTCAAGTAAATAGGCAAATAGCAGTTAAGTCACCTTGAGTCGCTCTTCAGTAAGGAGAATTAACTCAAATGTTCAATTTCTATACATCGTCTCAATTTATTTTCCGAATTTGCACAATTCCAACTCCAGTATTGGCCTGTCGTCATCTCATAGCAATTTTTCAAGCCTTTGCTTTAACTTTTATCATAACCCAGCAAATTAACTGGTATTACATCCCAACTCTTTGAACACATTCGTTAGTAAAAGCAGTATGTCCTTATGGGTAGAGAAAATTGCAATCAATGACATCTGATATGGGAAATTGAACATTTTTATTGCACAAGTAATATGCAGAAACATACAACAGATGCGATAAGGAGTCTCAAAATCGGTTAAAAGAAAAAGGACTTAAAAGTGACTCTTCAAGTTCTCGAAACCCTTTGAATACCACGTCTGTCTGACTTGAGGGAAGGGCCAATCTTCGCACCTCTGTCATATACCTGTTCAAAAAAATCCGAGAAGAAACAAGTTTGAGTATCATGGAACTAAAATATAACCACTCTTTTTTCATAAATTTTTTTTTTGATTAGGTTAAATACACAACAACAACAAACCAAGCAATTCTTTTTCGGGACAAATCAAAAAGAAAAAGGGGAAGAAAAAAACCATGGGATGGGCAGGGCTGCTTGCAAATAGAGAAACCCAAGGACCCAAATAAATAAACCAAGGGGAAGGGGAAGATTAGAACACTACATATGCGCACACAGTTTCTCCTTGAAGAGAAAAATATTCAAGCCTAAAATATCAGTTTCATTTTCAACATTTGTAGTGAGGTACTTGAACTTTATGTTAACAAGATGGCGATCTGCTTCAACAAAAAAGTGAGTGTGCCATTTAAGTTGCAGGATGTGGGATGATATATGTCGGTCACAGTTGGAATCACCAAGTGCATGAAGCTGATTGCAAGAGCTAAGGAATTTGTTAAAGAAAGAAGCACAACTCCTATCAAGTGAAGTGATTGATTTCCAACAGTCCAAAGGATTTGCAAGTCATGCACATGAAAAAATAAAATGTCATTTCCTAAAACATATCAACAACGAGACCATAATATTACAAGTTTTATTAAACATACTGCTTCAAGTAGAATGACAACGGAGGTTTAAGCCATATGAGGGATCATTTTTCTTTGCGTCATTAGTGCCATTATTCTGGCAAGCAATTGAGGTGGTTCCTTATAATTAATCACCATTTGATTTCTTCAAAGAATCCATAGTTTACAAACAAACAATGAAAGATCATTTTACATTAAATATTTGGAATGGTAGGCGGCAACTAATTGTTAATTTCTGCAATTCTGTTAAAAGCACATGTAAGGTGATGAAACAGAAAATGAAGCACCTGCAAAGGTTTGACAAGCAAAAACATGGCTAGGACTAGAGGTTCAAAGAATGAAAAAGAGGAAGAAGCTAGTAATTTATTGGATTAACAAATATACAGAACAAACAACTCACTGAACAGATACAAATATGTTAGAGACGTCATGAAACCTAAGAACAGTACAAGAATATTAAAAATGGTATACGTCATGAAACCTAAGAACAGTACAAGAATATTAAAAATCGAATACGTCATGAAACCTAAGAATGGTACAAGAATATTAAAAATGGTATAGCAACAACCACATGAAAACTAATGTAGAAGAACTTGACCTGTTTGCTGCACTAGTGATTTTATCGCGCACCCCTTGTTTGATAGCCGCTGTTTGCTCCAGAGAAAATGTTCCACCAAGAATAAGAGATGCTCCAGTAGCACTTGTACCCATTCCCTGAGCATAGACAGACATCACCCACTCCCGAAGTACTGTTAGCGCTGAGCGCAAAAGGCGCAACTTCAGACTTGGGGATGGCAAAATCGCTGCATTGGACAACAGTTGGTCATATGTATTGAGTACAAGTTCTGTTGCACCCTTGCAGGCGGCAAGTAGAGCCCTTGGAACATCCTCATCTCCAACAGATTCGACCCCAGAAGCTAATCGGTCCTACAAAGAGGGAACAACTTCATTACATATGGAAACAAGTTGGGCAAACTGAAGCTTGCCATCAAAATTAAAAACATCTATGACATTATTTTACAAAAACCACAAATTAGCAGCAAGCATCAATTTGATGAAGATAATACAATTAAATAAAGGGGGGAAAACTCATACCAGTGATGCCTTCTCAAGATGAAGACAAAGTGTATCTAAAGGTAAGACAGCTACATCTCCAGGATAAATGTGGGAACCAACCCTCTTCAATACTGAACATGCTTCAGCAATGCCACCCCTTGAAAGAGCTTGATCCATGAGTCTAGCCCAGGTCTCCCTTACAATGCTGCTATCGGCATCACCCGAATAGTTTGCAAAATAGAGCATTTCCAAACATATCTAAAAGTATAAAGAGATTGGCAAGGAATTCAATTAGGAAATGATATTAATAGCATATTGTGAAAGATTACAATAAAGAGTCCATAGAGATAAATTCATGACTAAGTGAAACATTGTGAGATATAAAAGAGAAAGAGAACAAAAACCGCAAGTGATTCAAGGTCAGAAGAAACCAATAACACCATACCAAGAAAACTCCAAAAGGCAAGAAAAAGAGAGAACATATGGATAGTACTGCAGTCTGCAGCTAATCCCCATACCATTAACTATTTGAGAATCAAATGGAAATGAAAATTTTGTAAGAGGCCACAAGCATTAAGCCTGGACAATGTACAAGCTCAATGGATCTAGAACACTTATTTTCCTTCAACTTAGCTGCACCCAGGGGAAAAACAGAGAAATAAGAAAGCATAGGAAAGCCAAAAAAATATATATTGAATGAACAACAATTGAATATTCCCCACAAGCCAATATAATAACAATTGAATATATCTGTTTGGGAGAAAAGAAGGGTCAGGAGGGAGGGATGGGAGGGGAAAAGCTAAATCAAAACTCTTCCCAACATGAAACTCTGTTAATATAATAATTGGCTTAAGCAGGCTCTATAATTTTCCCTTTGAAGGGAATTTTCGATTTCCTTACACTCTCTCTATTAGGCCTCATTTACCATACAATACTTTTAGGGAAAGGTTGATTGATAGCTCACAGATACACATCAATGAGATCAAGCACATGATTATTTGGAGATTGAGGGTGACAAAGGAAGAAAATAAGAGATGTGCATAGAAGCATGTACCTCCCACAGCTCAAATGGAACAGCATACTCATTATATAGTTGAGTAATACTCCTCAGATCCAGTGATAACTCTTTGACCTTCTCTCGTGCAGCATGTGCAGAATTGGCATCAAACAGGGTGCTATCAGGTGGTGTGTCATTTGCAACAGGTTCAGATGTGCTAATAGAAGCCTCTAACCTAGAAGCAATAGCCTCTAATTCCTCTTTGATCTTTATTTGAAACCGAAGAACAGCAAGCTTCCCTTCAAGTAAATCCAGCAGTCCATCATCAAATGCATTCCTGGAAGAACCAACTAGACCATCACTGTTACTTGCACTCTTGGCCTGCAGCACTGCATTAGTCAGGTATTGACGCCTGACATTCAAAATACGAAATATAAATTATCAGATAACAATGAGAGCAAAGGAGAAATTAGGTCAGTGCAACTATAAATGGCCTAGCCTGACACTAGCTTGTTTCAATTTGCATAAGAAAATGAATAAACGAGATAGTAGAAAGGGTTGTTTCATTGTTTGTATTGAGTTGAGATCTTAGATAAATCAACTTTCTGACAAAACATAAAATAATGCAAAAACCTGACAGTTGTCTAAGAAGAAGTAGTATGTGAAGATTTTAGAATAAAGGATGACTAATAGAATAAAGATTTTGTATTATATCCAGTAAGCAAGAAAAAATAGGTTCTTCACCCCATTACAACAAACTAGGAAGCAAATTTTCAACAATAACAATATGTATTTCAAGGTTTATTACACCCCAGTAATTTAAAAGCTTCTTGTTGATTTACTTGAGCAATGACACAGTAAAGAAAGCTGAGTGGGACAGGCTTAATTTTAAGTCTATTAGCCTATTGTAACCCTTGCTTATCCCTGGTATATATATATATATAATCCTAAAACGTAACAAGTCAGAACCCCTCAAGAAGTCTCATGTCTGATTCCCAATATATCACTAGTTAATATATCAATTACTACGTATCAAAAACATGGTCGTTGGCACAGAGTACATGAGACCAGGTAACACAGTGAAAATTCTATAAAAATAGGTCTACATTATCGTTAGAGGAAATCTATGTATACAACCATGTGAATTGGGAGATAACATAACAAATTTTGTTATGCATGTGTGAGCAGCAAAAGGTGAACTAGGGGCTATTTGGTCATGTATATCTTAAGTGCAATATAAATGGACTGTTGAATAGTTGTATGTTTTATTTTCTATACTACTATCACATAATGCCCTTGAACGGGTTGCAAACTCATCCAATGGTTGGAGAGGGCATACCACGGTTCAAAGTATCAGTCGTTACGCTGAAATATTAGTATCAGTTAGGTACTAGTTGGGGCCAAACCGCAAGCTTGACGTGTTTTACAAAATTAGGAAATATTCATGTAAAGGGTAATTTTTGGCGGAATTTCCACAACTCGGCGGAACGTAACGGTTTCGGTTCAAATAAATGAGAAATCTCGGCACAAACTAAGTTACAAGATATCAGTTCTTTAACTAAGTTTCAGATCTTTTTATATCTTATAATATAGTATAGGTTCTCTCAATACTTTGCACAGAAATGTTCTCTTTGACATGGTTTAACACAAGCACATCTCTTCTTTCTTAAGTTAATTAGTTATATACTGGAGATAATATTTTTTTGATAAGTTCATAAGAAGATAATTATAGAGAAAAATAGAATTTAAGTTATCATAAAAGCAAGTGTAAAACCTCTGTTCCAGCGTAGGGACATCAGAGGCATTGGTGGAGCGCCTTTCTGCAAGTCTCAACAATACATGAGCTGCTAGAACATGCTGTCTTTTCAAGACATAATATCGTGCTAGAAGCTCAAAATATTTTGCCTGATTTGATGGAATGGTTGCTCCTGAATGACCTTGTGGAGAAGCCATTGTTGTTGTCCCAGAGCCCGCCCGAATCTACAAATATAGACAAAATTAAAAGGTCAATGCATTCCAGATTTCTGAAAAAGTGTGCATGTTTGCAAACAATTTGCAGCAAATGTTAGGCAATGTTTGATAAAACTGCGCAACTAAAGCTTATTAAAATAGAGGTTATGTATAAAATAAAGGCTCTAGAGATTAAATGTAATAGAGTTGTTTGATAACCCATCTTTTTTTGTATGTTTGAATACAATATTTTACTAATTTACCCTTATATCAGTTTATACAAACTTAGGGTTAGGATAAAACTATAATAAATATTAAATAATTAATTCAAATAAAATCACCAATAATGCATAACTAGTAAAATATTTCAAGTCTAATTAATTAATTATGACAATTTTACATAATTACTATAAAATATAATGACGGTGATGGTCGGTGGTGGAGGTGGGCGATGGTGAGCGGTGATGGTAGTGAAGGTTGGTATTGGGTGGTGCTTGTGGGTGGTGGTGAATGATGGGGTGAGTGGCGGTGAAGGATAATGGGTGGTTGTGGGGGGTGGTGGTGTAGTGAGAGAAGTTAAGTGAATAATTAAAAATATGAAATTAAGATAGTGAGGGTAAAATAGTAATGAAGAACCTCTTTTTCTAAAAAAGAGTTGGCTCAATGTCTTTTTTTTTAAGAGGCAAAAGAGGTTGGAAAAGTTTTTATCAAACAACATAGCCTTTACGCAAAAAAGAGGTAAAGCCAAAAAGAAGCAATAACATGCTATCAAACACTACTTTAATAGAGTAAGTAACATTGAAAATCAGAATAAATGCCAATTGGTTGGGTCATAAATATTTAGATAAAACAAATTTAAGAAGTATGACGAACCTCTTGTATAGGTTCACGACAAGCACTTTGCAGAAAAGGCACCAGATCAGGGCCTCCAAATTCCAGCAATTCATTTTCAAGGCCCAAATCAATTAATGTGCGGTATAAATAATCGTGAAAAACTCGATCAGGTGATTGTACACCAAGTTGAATAATTTGGCATATAAATCTTTTTCGAGAGGCTGGATCAAGAACAGACTGTGCTACTGGTCTGATGGGGGACCCAAATTCCCTCTGTGAAGCTTCTTCACCTTTCAGAGTACACATAATTAAAGCACTGGTGATAATCTCATAGCACTGCTCACGCTGAGCAAGTGCATGTTCTCGCATTCCAGCATCTATATGTTCATTGGAAGCATCCCCAGCCGGATCAACAGCCTGTGCCTTCTGCAGCGGTAGGCGAACCACAGCTTCATAAAATCTGAAATTTTCCTCTAATATTAGGTTTGATATACAAAATCCAGTTAAATGAACAAAATAGGACTCCTATATTTGACTTAAAAGATGAATCGAACCTCAAGTCTTCAAAGCGTTTGCAAACAGTACGCAGATCTGCAGACTCTGGAACTTTACTCAAGTAATTGAAGGCCTCTCTAGCCAAATTTTCCCTTTCCTCCTTAGCAGAAGTAGCAGCTGCTCTCTCAAGACGTTCAACAGCTAAGTAGAACTTGTAATCAGACTCTTTGTAATAGCTCGGACAACCATCCCGCAGTCTACTACTGATATCATCTACCGTTCCCCTGCCATCGGGACCAGTGTAATACTGGAGGAACAGACAAAATCTTATGTGAGAGAAATCCATAATTGAGTGGTGACAGACAAAACCAAAACATACATTAAAATTAATATAGAAGAAACCAAAAAAGCAAGGAAGATATCACTTAAACTAAGGACTACTTCCAGTAATAAAGTAGAGGATCTCATAACAGTTGCGCATGTAGTACCTCCATCAAAGCGGATACAAGCCGTGTTGCCAGACGGTCACCCTCCTCAGAGCAGACTAATTGATGGAATGTTACCTGAACTAATGCATGCCTTGTATTCACATCAAAGCCCTGAACCAAACGCGTAACATGATGCTGAGAAAGAAGTTGGAGCAAAAATAGAGCTTCACCACTTCTAAGGAGCAATTGCCTGACACATTCCATTGCTCTCACCTGTAGCACATGTCAATCAGACATAAGACGTGTGGATACCAAAGTAGAAAAAGACAAGGAAAACAATAAAAAGAAAAGGAAACAGAAACAGAAATGAAATACTAATATACCTCCATCGTAGCTAATTCTGCAGAACTATAAGGAAGCCGTTGCCTTTTATTAGACATGACAGCTTCGTTGGACTCAACATTCCGCAAATAAGAACCAAACAAATTCCGTACCATACTGCGTTCACTTGCACCCAGATCTGAACCAGTTCCAATTAAAATTGAACCTGTCAAGTCTCCTACACCAGCAACACAACCATAAAGCCCCTTCCTCTGATTCCTTCTAGACCTTAAAAACTTCTCTAAAGAACGAAGTTTGTCTTCAAGGACTTGCATTGCCCCAGTGGAGACTCTGCATACAACTATTCCAGTTTCATGCATAGCATCTGAGGAACTTATCTCACCTTTTGAGACCATAACAGGAAGCTCCCACAATGGCAATAGTAATCTTGATGAGCACAAGCAGAGCCCTTCATAAGCACCTGAAAACACAGGCTCAGCCTCTTGAACAACTTGGCCCATGCTAAACCCACCAGCTGCAGTTCTAGTATTTGACAACGCACCGCTACCTTCAAGTTGTGGTATCCCAACAACTCGTGGGTCCTCAAATGCCTCGGCTGCCTTCTCAGTAACAACATTACTAATGAGATTTTCAGTGTGGATGATCCTGGCAGCAAGCATTAAACACATTGCAGCTGCCTCTCCAGCTCCAAAGCGATTGAAGAAATCTTCTAATATTGATCTCGGGGAGTGGGACTCTAGCAACCTCCTAAGAATGTCAATTGGCCTATTGAAAACAATTTCCATCATGCCCATGGTACTAAACACAATGATTTTCCTCCTAGGTAGTATATGTTGAGTTGAAAGCTCACCTCTAGCCCAAATTTTTCCAGGTAACCTTTCACAGGATTCCCCTGAATTATCAAATCCAAAAAACTCCAATTGAGAATATAGTAACTGCACTGTGGCTCCTGTATCTGTCACTGGTGAAACATCTGCAACAAAAAGCATTCGTCCCTCAATGGGAAAGGAAGATACAGATTCCCGTAGTGCCCTAGAAGTTCTTGCACCTGTTCCTAAGTTACCAGATGAAGATGATTGTGTGCTTGAATCCTTGTTCACAATAAGAAGAGAAGACACAGTCGAAGGAGATGAATCAGAAAGGACAAGAGTTCCAGTAGAATAATAAGCTGATTCTATCTTCAGAGACAGATCTTCATTATGCGATCTACCAGCAAGAGACATGGGTCCAAAGGAAAGCCCGCCACCCACCCCCAAAGGAGGAGAAGGCCTGGTTGTTACAACTTTTAAGCAGCTAGGCTTCTGATGATTATTATCAAATCCACCCAAACCTCCAACAGCACCATTATTTCCACTAGATTGGGTAGTAGAAAGATACATCCTCCTGCCATCTGATAAAACAGCAACAAGATGTAGCCACTTTGATTCTAATGTCGACAAAGGTGAAATGCAAACTATGGAAGTTTTTGCTGATCGAGGGGCCCGTGCTCCTGCTGGCTGCCTAACACCACCATAATTTAAATCTCTCTGGGTGATCAAATTCCTCTCTTCTGCCACCTTCTTAAGTGGCCCATCCCCATTTGGTCCCAGAGTAAAAACTTGTATTTTCATCTCTTCAGTACGAGCATACAAAATCTGCCTCTCATTATCAACAACCATTTCTACGATAGGATCAACTGCTCCAAATTTGAACACATTTGGTACAACCCATCTGTATTAAAACAAATAAATACACAGGTTATTAAGAATCTTTACTAACATTACAATAGATCCATGCAGGAGTTCAAAGTCCAGGTTAAAGTAAAATTCAGTGGATGGGTTTATACAACAACAAAAATTAAATGGCTAAAATTCTTTCTCATTAAAAAAAATATTTGGAAAATAGATGTTTAAGAAGTTTTAGGCCATCAAAAAAATTGAGAATATAAATCTATGACCATAATCTTTAAGGGCAAGAGAAATTTGTGGGGAAGTAATTCAAAAAAGCATACCTTGAAATGACACCTCCCAGACCTGCTGTTAAGCAAACTTTACGACACCGCTTGTGCCAACCTGAACCAGTAGTATACTGTATTTCATAAATGTGGCCATCACGACCAGCCAGGAAAATATGACCTTTATTAGTACAAGTGATACATGTCATAGTCACCCCATCGGATGGTATAGTGTACTGTGGCAAAGGCTGTAGTGAAACCTCTGCAAATGGATCAGTTCCATCACCCTTACTGGAGCAGCATACTCCTACAAGAATTAACTGGACACAGTAGAAGGTAGGGGTCAAGATCAGAACAATAAACAAAAAAGAGAAGAAAAAATATCCAAATAAGTACAACTAAGAGTGTCATTACAAAATGTAAAATATGGAGAGAAAAATTGAATAAATAAAGAACGATGAACAATTATTCCATGCCAAACAAATTAAAAACAGAATCACTACGAGTAAATACTGGGTAGCCTCAACAAAGATCTAATCAGAATATAGATAACTTAATCCCAAATCTATTAGATTTATAAAATGGGCCCAAAGTCTAGTATATAAAGACATCAAGCTCTTTAACTCAAAATCAATTGGTAATGAGAAGAGTTAGCTCAAGTCATTATATACTAGACATATTTTCTCAAGGTATTCAATGTGGGACAAGATCACAAGATATATACTCCAACACTCCCTGTTAGATTTATAAAATGGACCCAAAGTCTAGTATATGAAGATATCAAGCTCTTTAACTCAAAATCAATTGGTAATGAGAAGAGTTGGCTCAAGTCATTATATACTAGACATATTTTCTCAAGTTATTCAATGTGGGACAAGATATATACTCCAACACTCCCCCTTACATGTAACCTAGTGTATTGACGGTTGCGCGTGAACCTGATGAATATGAATACCCACACAAGATAAGCAAGCCTAGAAGAAGCTAGCCACAAGACAAGCATAGAAGAAATCTAGTAAACCACGGGCAATTATTAGCCCAATTGATAAGTGGTACTAGTTAAGAAATGGGTAACTTTGACCCTTAAGAAATAGATTGCAAGGGGGTAAGAATGAAAGCTAAGAAAAGTGTTTAATTAGGCCAAAGGATAACCCACTTTGATACCATGTTAGATTTATAAAATGGGCCCAAAGTCTAGTATATAAATACATCAAGCTCCCTAACTCAAAACCAATTGGTAATGAGAAGAGTTGGACATATAAACAAAAAGAAAAAGGATGTGGCATTACCTCCACTGGAGTTGCTAAGACTAAAAGATATTGGATAGCCTCAACAAAGATCCCAACTTTAGCTTTGGCCAGGCCAACAGCGCATATAGCTTGTTCCTCTCTGTTATATTCAGGACATTGCCCATCCCTATCAAATGAGAAATATTTGAAACAGAAATTAAGAACATATAGAGATGAAAACATATAAGCAACTTTCAAGAAAAAACTACACCAATTTCACAAATATTATGGCTTTTGATTATTTCATGCAAACTAGGGGAAATCTTGCCCAAAATTTTTATTTACACTTCAATTTTCATTTATTGTCAGATACTCCATGTGTTTTACTTACACAAGGGACCCCACAAATATCTCTTGCACATCTCCTCTCTAATCTCAGCACAAGGTAACATGTTCTTTTACACTTGAAATTTTTTCTGACTTCTGAAAGAGTAACACTTAATTTAAAGAAAAATAAACCTAAAGGTGACACTTTCTATAAAATGGTAGGAATATAACAGCTGACATTTGATATTCCCTCTGTCCAACTTTAAGGGTCCAATTTTTCTTGAACATTTTTGGCAAGGATTTAAAACGTTTCAAAAACAAATTTATGTATTATATTTTTAATTTAGTTCAAATATGATCTATAAATGTATTGAATTTATTTATAAGTACATTAAAATTCATAAATATGTAAAAAAAAACATAAAACTGTGTTTTTTAGTTACATCTTAAAATTCATAACCGAAAGTACTCAAGGAAAAGTGAGCACAAAAAGTTGGACGTTAGTAGTATACTACATAATTAGATTCACAAATCATCCAATATACAAAGAACCAACAAGACCAACCAAAGAAATATGGCCATGTTTCCCATAGTTGTACCACCATTACAAATATAATTAAGATATAAAGATGCAATTACTCAGCTGGTCCCTACTCCCTATGCATCACCATCAAATATCTATAAATACATAAAGAAATAAAAATTAAAATGGTAACACAAAACAATACTATATAACAGAAAAGTTGCTACAGATAGGATTTCACATTTATCTAATTTTTTGGTAATAATAATATAAAACCAAAAGATGCGAAAGAATTGAAAACATATTTTTGTGTTGCTTACCCATGCAATATCAAGTCATTATGTTAAACTTCAACTCTAGGAAATTTGCAGCAAACATATCACATTTAATGCATTATCTACTTGAAGCTAACTTTAGCAACTACAATTTTGAGCATGAACAACCACCCTGCAGCTACATATTTAAATGCTTCCCTTTTGGTTTTTCTCTAAACCAGAATAAGCAAAGAAAATGCTATAGTTTTTGTAACAAATGTCTCAGCAAGCCTACCTTTCCCTTCTAAATCTCAATACATATTCCCTATAAAGAGGAGAACACATGTAATTTTGTCATGGTTATGGAAAGGAATTCCATCACCTATGATTTCCAAACTCGGCAAATAAGAGCAATAATAATCCCTCCATCCAACTTTAATTGATTTCCTTTCCTTTTCGAAAGTCCCAAATGTTTCCCTAGCTTTTGTCTTGTTTCAGTTCTACCTCTTTGCTCTTTATTATGAGTACAGAAAGGCAATTTTTGAACTTTATTCAAATTTACTCAAATCCCAGTTTTCTTCAGGTGCAAAAAAGCAAGGATGCAACTAAAGTGTAACTAATTAAGTTTCTCTTTTATATTCAAAATGATTATGATTTCAACATTGAAAGCTTTGTACTCAAAGCTATAAAATTGAAACCATTAGCCTCACCAATTGAACTAGCAAGTTCTCAGAACCCATCAGAGGACTGGTGATCATAGATTAATCCTTCCTACAAAAGGGAACCAGTAGAAGCTATCACATAATTTTTGCTTATATCCCCTTTTATTATTTAAAAATAAAATAATATTCACATCCTGTCAAAGCTATCTAGTGCATAGTTCTTACCACTTATCAAATCGCCACATAAATAAAGTATTATCCACTGAGGCCCAGGCTCTACGTATCTCTGGAAAAATCCCACATAAAGCAGTTCCTTCCCCACCAGCCGCATTATATCTTTCAACAAGTACAGGAGGCAATTCCCATGTGTCCACCACTTCAACCAAAGGAGGCCACTGCAAGGAAATTAAACAACATGACTAAGTAAAAGTTAATTTAAAACTAAACAAAAAAAAACCAGAAAAACTTAATAAAAGCTTTGATACCAACTGATGTAGGGCATGTATGAAGAAGGGGAAAAAAGAAGGATAATTAGATGACAAAAGCCCAAAGAAAAAACATAGCTTTTAGCTGTAAATCAGTATAACCATTCAATCTATCTAATAATGATTTATGATGGTCAAGTGAGTTTAATAGGAAAATAAGAAACCCTAATGCCTGGAGATCAAGTAATGTCCTAATTTAATAAGGGTAGATCCCTAATTTAATCTACTATAATTAAAATTTTGAAATATTCTACCAAATATAATAAAAGATATCAATAATTACAAGTACTTTATCTCTAAATAATAAAATAAAATATATAATAATAATAGTGACAAATCGCTTGGCTTTATCTGCATCAATATGCTTCCATAATGCTACTGATGCCCATAAATCAAGATCAGTAAGAATGAGAAGTTTAACAACTAGAATAAGCAATCGGTCAACTGCAGCTAAAGCTTGCCCAGTAAAAAATAAGTAAAAAGTTGATTAACAATATATCAATGCCTCGCCTTGTGGGAGGCCTCCACTGTAAGTCTGTAATAAAGACCAGAAAAATGAACAAATTTGTTCACTGTTACACGTGAAAAATAAAACTAACTAAAATACACCCAATAGTAGCACATAAGAACACTCATATTTCAAACCCCTTAAAAGTAACTTTCAAGTTTAAAGTATCAAGAGAATATTTCAAAATATAATTAGAAAAGTTACTTAAAGTATATTTTTTAAACTGCCCAATTTCTTCCCATTATGACCATTGCCCACCTAGTTAGATGAAGAGAGAGAGAAAATAAACTTCGCTCAGAGCCTGGAAGCCCAAAATTGTTTCCATCGTGACAAACTCAAAAAAAGGAAAAATCCCAACTTGAGATTGTTTTACGATGTACTAATAATTCTTAACTAAAGCACCACTAAAAAGAAAATCCATAACTTGTCTTCTTTTTTTTCAGCTTTCTCAGAAAAATTGGCCAAAATTGAATTAAATGTGCATACTAAAGGCTTCAACAACAACTACAAAATGCATATATATGAATTAAATAAATACATATATAATTCAAATAAGTACCTCTCTGGGATGAGTTGAATAAGGATGACTAGAATATCTTGAAGCTTCAAGGGCTTCTTCAAGGTCGAGCTGAGCGGCAACGTCTCGGCCAATGCGATCGCCCACGACGAGACCCGCATTCATAACATCAGGCAACGAAATCTCGCTTTCCCGGGACATTCTGAAATACCTATAAGAGAAACAGAGATTGGCAATTTAAAACCCTAGAACTCTAGGGTTTGGAGCTGTAATTATACTGATAGATCCGAATGCTGATGCACTGAGAGATGGATAGAGACTTGGTGAGCTATTCTAGTGCTGCAAGATTCATCAGGAGTGAGATAAATTATACGTTTGAGAGGGAGATTTTGATTTTTGATATGGTTTTGGGAGTTGGGGTTTATTATAGTGGCGGGCAAATTAAGCGATGTTTGAAAGCCGGATGGGCTCTGGAGATCCGACTCTTTTTAGTAGTCATGTCTGATCGGATTAAATAGTGAACCGGGCCTGTAATTGGCCATATAAAAATATTGAATACTCCTTAAACATTGTTACATCCATCATAAGATAACCTGAACATTTAATTTTTTTTAACTTTAAGAGTTGTCTTTTTAACTTTTTTAATTTGAGAAATAAATTATTATTTTTTTTCACTTTGGATATTGTCTTTTAAATTTTTTCAATTAGAAGTTAAACTTTTAATTTGTTTACATTACGTCTAATTGATAGTATCATGTCAGAAATTGATGACATAAGAAATGACATCATTAAAATATATTTATGTGTAATATTGAATCTCATTTTAACATTTATTTTATTAATTTTTACATCAAAAAGGGTAAATATATTACAATTATTAATTTTTAAAATAAATTTAATACATTAGAGCATAAAAAAATCATCAATAATCAATATAATATTAAATATTTTAAAATGTATAAATGTACTACTAATTAAAATCTTGTTATTTTATAATCATCAATAATCAATATAATGACAATTTTACCTTTATTGGTATAAAAATTTAAAATCTAAATATAAATTAATACCGTGAACTTTAAATTTATTTTATAATCATCAATAATCAATACAATTACTTTTTATACTAAAAAGGGTAAAATTATCATTAAATTTACTTTAAATTAATATAATTACTTTTGTTTAGCCCTGCGAAAGCCAAATGAGAGGTTTGAGCTTTGGGAGATGTTGATTTGCCATAGCCACTTATAATTTTCACACCTTGTAAGAGAGTTTTAAATATTTGGTAATGAAACTGTCATTGAAAAATGTACCCAAATGAGAGTTCTTCGGTTTTTGGCATTAACATCCAAAGTTTTAACTAAAACAAAACACTAAACTAGTTTACAAGACAAAACAATATTTTTTTTAGATCCTTGATCTTTGGTATGTGATTATAATTTAATTGTTACTAAAATATTTTTTAAGGTCATTTGATTTTATATTATTAATTAATTGCATACAATTTTTTAAGCTAAATTGTATGCGATTAGTTAGTTAAGTTGTGAAATTATTTACTATTAAAAAAATTAATAGTTAATATTAGAGAACAAAAATTATTTTGAAGGTCCCATAAATTTTAATGTTAACTTATTATTCTATAATAATTTTATTTCTTAGTTCTTTAATTATTTAACCATACAATAATTTTAACTTAAAAAACATGTTTAGAACTTTACTATAAATTTTAAGCAAAATGCTTGAAATCAGTGCATACTTCTTGTCTAAGCCTTTCTTCCTGCATTCACTCGTTGGTCTAGATCTTCCCTTCCCCCTCAGCTCCTCTTTTATTTATTCTTTCTATACTCCCTTTGGGCCAACGACAGTTCCTTTACCTGTGGCTGTGCAAATGACAAACCTGTTGACCTTTTATTGCACTTGCTGATTGAAGAAAATTGTAAAATATACAACTTGAAGAACAACTTTTTCGGGAGGAAAAATGTCAACATCAGTATTAATAAATAACAGCATATCTGCCTATGCACAGTTGAGAGAAATCTTTCATGAATCAGAGAATAGGATGCTGCATCAGTAGACACATCTGTAACCTCATTTTGCAAACATTCAAAACCAAATTTGTACTGAGCTCTCAGCAAGCAGCCATGTATAATTCTGTCAGCAGCATGATTGAATATCTTTACAACCACTTTCAAAGTTAAGCACGACTGCAATACATCTTTAACTGATTCCCGATAAGAGGCGAACCAAATCAGCATGCAGTGCATGTCCACCCTGAGTCATATATAGTTTAGTAGCAGCATGACTGAATGTCATATTTGCAGTTCAAATTTTACACAATTTCATAATTTTCTGAAAATGGTGTAGAAAATGAGATGTACTGTATCAAAATCTATAATAATCATGGAAATAATAAGGCAACATCGCCTCTCCAGTCTCCATAAGAAAGGGTATTTGTAATGAGTATTTTGCTGTAATAGATTTTCACACAAAAATTATGTTGAAGTATGCATAACTAACCTTTTAGTTGAAAGGAAGAACCAATATAAAGATTCATTTTAATCAGAAAGGGTCACCAGGATTACTGTTTCCATCCATTTATTAATGCAAAAGACACGAGTTTACCATGTAACCCTAAATTACTTGGATAAACCAACCACCAGTCACACTTTCTAAATTGAAACGAGAAGGCACGTGGAGATTATAGTTACTTTAGAATTTTTTGCTTGAATTGTGGGGATTAGTATTGTCTAACTCATGTGGAAGCACATTGTTCTCCTCAACAATTGAAATTTCCTAGTGATGCTCGGGCTCTGCAGGGTGCTACAGGGGTAGATACTAGATGGCATGTATAACAGAACTCCAGTAGTACTCAATCGATGCGACTGCTTCAAGAATTGAGCTCATTATTGACAGCAGAAGCTTATGGTACAAGTGGACATAAGTCTAAGATAGTTGACCATGGATGACAAATCCATGAGGTTCTCCAACAAAGGAGATCACACAACAAAAACTTTTACATATATCAATATTATTTCAGCCTTCGGGAGAAGAACATACAGAGTAATGCCCATGTCTATTGCAAAGTTCACTTCTATTTATGAACACTTGTACAATTGTTAACATTAAATGTCCATACACCATAGAGTATTTTCCAAGAACATTTCAAAGTTGTAAAAGCATTGGAGACATATAAGGGAGGATATACCTTGTAAGTAAAAATATGCGCCACTGGAAGCCCTTGACTACCTCTCCGTGCCAGAAGTGAAAGGTCACCAATAAGATCTAAAACCTTGAGTCTACAAGGTTCGTCATGGAAACGCAGTGGTGGATTTAACCAACCTTTACTGGCACTGTGAAAGCAATACGCTTGTTATTAATACTCATATGCTGTACTAAATGGAAAAGGTCTATTTTCTAAATTATACAATACACCAGCAGAAAGAAAATAATAAACTGAAACCTTTATCTATAAATAAATGCAGTATATATAAAAGAAATATGATAAGATAAAAAATATCCTAAAGTAACAATGACAAAAACACTGACCATACCGAACCTGAATTCTCTACAAACTACAAAGCCTTTTCTATTAGCCATATGTTTTTGAAAAATATGCTCCTATACCACCCCTATCCTCCACAATCCAAAAGGATTCACATGAAAGAAAGAAAATCTAGGGGAAATGATGGATTGAAATTAAGTTTTATATTTCAAGGCCTTATTAACTCAGTCTAATTCAAATAAGTAGATTGTGGTCATTGAACATCTGAGACTTCATCCTGCCAAACTCAGGTGGGGATATTTAGCAAAACTGAAGTTCCATCCAATTTTTTATTTTACTTTACTTTATTGATAGGTGAAGTTTCTACCGATATAACAAGGACAAACACACTTCACCCAATTCCCACAGAGCTCTGAGCAACCTCTCCAAATTACTACTCCAACCATACACCCCTGAAACACGTGGCAAAACCCATCCTTCACAACCACAATTAGCTAAATTTTACTTTGTGGGGATCTAATCTAATTTCTAAATTTGTTTTCAAGCAACTAGTTCAATATTCAAAAGCATGCACAATATTTCTTCATAAAAGTGTTCAAAATCCAGTTGCATCACAACTTGTTTTTGTATCATAACCAGTCGGATTAAAATTATTGCACAATACAAAAAGTCTAGTCTATGAAAATTCCCAAATTGTTGAAAATGTGTAAATAGGCATGTGAAACAATTTATTAGCAGCGAATTTTATAAATACATCCATGAAAAGAAACATCTCACCTACAAACAATTGCAGTTTCCGATGAACCCCCTTTAATTAGTCCAGCATTGCGCATGGTTTGCACCTGCATATATTTCGCAACATGGACATTAGCATAAGTAACAATGTACTGAAAGAAGGCTAAAACAAATGAATGGGGTCTTCAATTATGCTTTGGACCTCAGTAATTGTAGTCTACAGAATACCTATGTTCTCAGTAACAATGCTAATGAAACAAAATAATAAAGGATTGAAAAATCTATAATAGTTTAAATAATTAATAGATTAGCATTGTTTAAAGAAATATTTTCTCTTAACAACATGCAAGTTGGATGCTAGTAAATCACCTTCGTTACTATACTTTTTACTTAATGGCTCATAAAGAGAATTCCACTTCAAATCTCTTCGACCCTGATAAGTATGTGGCTTGGGGTTGAAAATGCACCACTGGATTGGAATTGAGCATTACAGGAAATAGATTTGCAAATCTTGTGATTTTGATTATAATTTGAATGGAGGTAAGACCAACATTAAGGCCCACTGTCCTATATTTCAACAAATTGAATTCGAGAACTTAAATACAAAAAAATTCAAATTTTAACTCAACTCTTATTCCGAGAAAACTAGAAATGATTGCAATTGCAAACTTATTTTTAATACCATGTACTAATCAGACATTTAGGAAATCATTATTCTCTGAGGTTGCTTCAAACACCCATCAACATAATCAACACTAATCAGAAGGAAAATATAACGAGGAATTAGAGAAGCTTAATTACCATCAAAGTAAAATTATGTATTAAACTGTAAAAGGAAAATTTTAGAATAAGAAAATTACTGACAGAGAGGAATTTGGAGCAAACCTCCTCAAAGATGCAAAAGGTTCTTGAAGGAGCTATTTGTTTAGCATAGGAAGAGTTGTTCAGAGAAGCAGAAGAAAACCACTGGCAGCCAATAGCAGGTATCTGCAATAAAGAAGTTATTGAGATCCAAAGCGGCAACTCCTTTTAAACACATATCTCAAACTCTCACCCCTTTCATGGTCATGGGTTAATACCAGAAAATCCTAGAACCCAATATCATAGCTATCAAACACTATAGTATGGTTTTGGACCATAAAATCTCCATTACGATGGAGTCAACCAATTTTCACACAATTTACAAACAGAAACTAGAATCCACAATTTATGATGTGTTCCCTTTTGTAGACTCAAAGCCTTAACGTTTAAGACAAATATCGCGTATCTACCTAATACTCCATCCATTCCACAAAAAAAGTCTCATTTGCAACCAAAAAAAAATTGCATCACAAGAAAGAACCCTCTTTTTATTAATAATAGTATAAATAACACAACGTCCTCAAGTTTACCATCATAATTTCTTATCATGCCACCACACTAAACTAACAACTTGGTATTTACAAGGATAAACATGGGAAATAAATACATCCTTAATATTTGTAAATTTTGAAAATAAAAATCTTTTTGTGAAAGTACCTTTTTAACTTAGGGCAGTCATTAATTGGAGAATGTCAAAGAACAGGTTGTTTAGTTGAGAGTCCACAGATTCAACCACAAGGGTAGCCATTTTCTGACTATATCTACATATATATATATATGTATGTATATAACAAATATGTAATATATATTAATACTCCAAAATCAATATTTGCTATGGACTTAACAGATTGAGTATTATTCACTCTCAGACATGTAATTAGATAAAGGACTTGTGCTTAAAATTCTCTTTAATTGTAATTCATATAGAGATATAATGAATTAGTTAATTAGGGTGTTCTACTTAATTCTATCATTTGTGGATTTAAGTTGATTCGAGTATGATGCATTGAGAGATGGTCATATTTACTTATGTGTTCTTGATTAACAATTCAGAATAGTGAGCATAATTGATAAGAAGTGTATTAATTTAAGTGAAGCAATAAGTGAAGTTGTAATTTTAAATCTCCATAATCTGATTTTTAATTAGTGGTAATTAGGATTAGTTTAATTAAATAATTTAATTCATAACCTTAAATGGATTGTTTAAATAAAATTAGTTTGGTTAGGAGTTAGTATTTGGTAATTAGTATTAATAATTCCTCGTGGGAAGTGGGAAGGATACTCTACTTACACTATATTACTTGTTGACCACGTATACTTGCGTGTGAGCGTAATTAGATTTATCAAGATCCATGCACAGACACTGAAGAAATTTCTCAAGCACAAAATAAAGACCTTTAGTGGCCTCAAATGCCTGATGATGCGGCTTTAACTACCTTTTGATACTCTTTATCTGTTATATTCTTCTTCACATATTAAACTTGTCACTAGCAAATACTACAATCGGCAGTAAAAGCCACAGAATAATAGAAAGAAGCAACAAACATCTTTAATTTCCATACCATACTCCAAGGTCACTTGATTAAGAATGCAGTAAATAAATTTACCTGAGGAAAGTTAATTCCATAAGTTATGACAGCGGAAAACTTTAGAGGTAAGCTAGAAAGGAAGGAAAGAGAAAGGCTAGGAGTGATATAGGCTAAAGACGTACACTCTTCACCAATATTATAAGACATTCCTCATTGTGCTACTACTTGTCAGCAAACATGTTTAATTTCCATACCATACTCCAAGGCCACTTGATTAAGAATGCAGTAAATAAATTTACCTGAGGAAAGTTAATTCCATAAGTTATGTCAACCTTTTGTAAAGGGAATGCTGCTATAAAAGAATCGTTCTTCCAAACATGAACAGGTTCATTCAGAAAAGGTGCTAATTTCTCACAAGTGTTGCCACTATGATCTATGGCCACCTTCAACCCAACCTGTTCTATTGCATCCACCCATTCCTTTGCTGATCCATCAAAAATAGGAACCTGTTTCAGTTAATTTTATGCACAATTGATCTTCAGCATCTACAACTTTGCAAAATCTTCAAAAAAATATTTTGAAGGCAAAGACTCAAATTTATGATTCTAAGAACATTGAGGGAGCATAAAATTTGAAAATTATACCTCTGTAGATAGATCTTCAGGGTCGGGGTTTATGATCTCGATTCGGCAATTATCAACACCGCTGGCCTCCAAGGCCGAAAGCAAGTGCTCAACGGTTCGAACAGTGTGATCGTCTTTAGAAAGTGTAGTACAAAGGGGAGAGGAATATTGCGCGAAATCGATGGATGCCCGAATCAACTTGGAGTTGAAGTAGAAATATCTGCCTTCACCGGCGAACTCGGGGAAAATCTTCACAGTGGTGAGCTTGCCGGAGTGAAGAGTCCTTCCGGTCTTCTCTATGCAGTTGGCTATTGTTTGCTGGAGCTTCCCAGTCTGCAAATAATAATGGACGACGTCATATAAAACAGATAACACTTGTATGTGTGTACATATGTAGAGGTAGAGAGAGAAAGTACCGATTTCCAGGAGAGGAGAGATGAAGACTTGATGGCATTGAAGGCGCCGGAGAGACTCATTTGGCGCCTAAAGACTACAGAGAGACCCCAAACGGACGAGCCAGGGCTTGTATACGGGACATCGAAATTGTACTACTCCCCTATTCTATTTTTTATAATTTTATTTGTAGCGAAAGTCACGTAAATGTTGAGAGAAAAAGGAATTAAAAATGTGAAAATTTTTGCTTTAAGAAAAAATTTAAATTTAAATTTTATGTATTTACTTTTCACTTAGTTATAACTTATGATTCTGATAATAATAAGTTAACATAATCTAAAGTTTCAGAAAAATTATACAAACAATAAGAATCTAGTTATGATAATTTTAAATGAACAATTCAATATATATATATATATATATATATATATATATATATATTTGTTATACAATTAAGATGAAGGGATACAGAATTCACGCCATAAATGTCTATTTATTTCTTTAATTTTTTTTTTAAAAAATGAAATATTAGACGAACAAAATATATGAAGATAATTGTTGGGGGGAAATTATCAGATACACACTCACGGCCCACCTGCATTATGATGAATTATTCCAATTTCCAGCACACTGATTGTACCTGCATTGTGATGAATTATCCCAGCACACTGATTGCATATCGCGCCTACAGTAACATACCAAGGAATTGACCAATAGCATGCCTACACCAAAAAATTAGAAAAAGAAATACTACAACTAACCCCCAGCTAGATATGCAACAAATGCAGTTCAAACCCAGTGGCGATCAATGTTTACATTTCTCGTCCGCCTCAGGAAATCATTCATCAAAGTGTACACCAATATGGTCCAACAATACAATTTCCTGGTAAAACAAAATAACTGTGCAAAATAATGATTACATTTATGATGCAGGATTACACTGTACACGTAAATATGTTCAGAAACAAAGGCATTACAGATGTACACAATGACTACTACAGATTGATAGTTTGTTTTTCAGCACCAGTAAGAAAAGAAAATAGCAACATCTCCAAGAGGCAGAGATGGCATAGATAAACTAAATAAATTGATTGCATTGATGAATACACGGGGAAGCTTATTTACAGCCTAGATTCTCCAGTAAATTCAAACACAAAAGGTGAATATAGGAGCCTGAGCTGCCTGCCTGCCTTCTATGTTAGCCTTCCATATACATCAAACCTGTTCGCTTCCCTTGAGGATGTTGTACTTGCAGAGTGGACAAGTTGCATTCATCTTAAGCCACTTCACAACACATGCAGAATGGTAGTGATGATTGCAGGGGAGAGAATGAAGCTCTGTTCCATTCTCGTACTGACTGAGACATATACAGCAATCCTACAAAATTTAAGAACCCACAAAATGGTGAAACTAAAAAGGAAACCCGTAACAGTGCCAGACAATTATAGCGAAGTGCTCATACATAACCTTTTATCTAAAAAATTATAGCAAAGTACTATAAAATATATTTATTAATTACAATTATCTTGAATAAGTGCATGATACCCACATCACAATTTTGTTTGATACCTATTAAGCCACATTTTACGAACTTAAAGATAGCAATATAGAATCACATTCACTTCTAATACTCTTTTTAGTTCATAACCCTTTGAGCTTTTCAAAATTGGTTCACATGACTGACCATAGAAAGACTCCAGTATACCACCTTTGTCTTATATACCTTCCATCACTGTAGATTATTGTTGATTCAATGAATAGGATGCAGTACCTAATGCTAAGGACCCAATTTCAAGCTAAAACCACGAAGGATCAACTCCTCCTCAAAGCATACTATCCACAGTATCCATAGTGCCGAGTAACATAGGAGTTGTAACTCCTCTTTCAGGTGGGTATTTCCTCATTTACTCAAATCCACAAGGTATACTATACACAACATTCTCTACTAACAACTAGATCAAGATCTTCTTTTCTTGTGATCTTTTTAACTATTTTTCCTGATTAATTATCAAAACACGAACTTGGAAACACATGCATAAGAAAGAGGACAGAAACATATACTGTTGCTCGGCTAAAAAGGTCAGCACTTAGAATTTTTATTTGTAAACACAAACTTAGCACACACTTACTGCATCCTCAGGTATAACAATACGTTCGCTAGCTAAGTACCCACTGCTTGTTGCAATGGGAACCATTCTACCAGCTCCAACTGTAGGCTTATCTTCATCAGTACAGATTTGAAATCTATACTTTGGAAGGATACTGATATCAGCATCTGATGCACCTTCCTATATATTCACATAAGAATTAACGTCAGAAAATACTGAAACAGCGCAAAATAAACTCAAGATCATCGTAACTTACCTGCCCGGCAACAGCATAAAGAATTGCAATGATGCACGGAAAGCAGCAACAAAGAGCAATCCCAATCAAAGAAGCCAAAACAACACAAAAGATGGCAAAGAACACATCGAATGCTAGAAATACCACTGTCAACCTGCAGAAATTCAACATAAGTGTTTTTGTCAGTAACTAACAGTTGTTTGCATTCATTTTAAAATATATTAATTTATAACTACAACAAGAAAGGGCACAAGAGTGTGAATATAGATAGGCGTAATTTACGGATTTACTGAAGTGAAAAGGATATTAAACTTGCCTTCTGCTTCTTTAAAATCGGTTTGCTTATTATTACAATGGACTTATAACTGATAAACTTTGTTTATTCTCGGCAACATTTAAAAAGACTTGAAGGGTACCAAATGAGAATTTTGTGGGAAAGTGTCAAAACTGATACTTGATATATGCTTTTCTAATTTTCAATTATTCAATGTTTTTTACTTATAAGAAAATTAAATTAACAATATACAGCACAAGTAACACATTATCATGGGTACCTTCAATCAATATTTTGATAATAAAGAGCTGCAAAATTAAATAGGGACATCACAGCAATCCAAAATGAACTTATTCAGTCATGAGTGAATTTCCTCTTTATAAACCATATATCAATTCCAACACAAAAGAAGAAAAAGAAATTTTTAATTGCCATTGATGTTGACCAACATAAGCTAGAATAAACTCCTTGACAAGACCATATCATACGTAGTCAGATTGTTCATATACTGATATCTAAGCATAGGATTGGGTCCAAAATATAACCTCAAGGAAAAATTATCCACTACTTGCTGAAACTGTGGCAATCTTAAACAAAAAGGTAACTACCCGGTCCTTTTTTGTTAGTAAATATGTATTAAAAGAAGCCGTCAAACAGGGACAGTGCCCATGCACACGGGATAATACTAAAGCCAAGGACCTGCAAACAAAAAGCCACAACCTCTTCAACAATAAAAAGGACCTACAAAAACCAAACCAAGACCAACTAAACAACTAATCAAAGTCCGCTCCCTAAAGAAAAATCTCACAAAAATCCACAAAAGAGACAATAGTGTATACCTTCTTCAATGAAAATATACGACTAAAAAGGACAAATATGCAAAATTGATTCTGTTCAGATGCCCCTACCTAGTACCTAGCTATATATTTAACATCATTACTCAAGCTATCAGAGCCATTTAAGAATATCATAAAGTTCATATTAGGGAAAAAAAACTAATGGTATGTTAATGTTACAACGTATTAACGTTTACATTAAACAAATCAAAACATAGGATCTTGAAATCAATTGATTCAAGCCAAACAGACGTACCAGTACAGACGTGGAGCACTCTGCAGAAGGATTTCACCCCCAGAGATTACCCAATAGAAGCCGACCATCCACCAGATAAATGATACCATTGTATTCACATATTCACATTTTTTAGCAAAACTGAAATGTCCACAAAGCCAGAATCATTAGAAAAAAAATTGTTCCGCACCGCATCAAAATGCAATTTCTTACTGATTTAACCTAGAATGAACACCAAGCAACATTGTGATATTACATGGACTAGCAATTCGTTAAAACTTTACATAAGTAAAGTTTGAGATGTATCAAAACCTTAAGAGTGAATTATCAGTTCCAAATATTTCTGCATAAGAGTGGTGTTTGTTGTCATTGAACAGAAAAAGCAACATTAAGGAAAAAGAGAGATGCCCACACATTTCACATAATCTTCTCTTTTCTCAATAGCCTCATTACTAAAATTTTCATCATTACCAAACCAATCAACTTCTGCATAGATTTCCTTAGGAACACAACTTCATAGCCCATTGGCACTGGTTTTTCTACCTATTCTTTTCTACCAACCCACTAAAAGATGGTGAAAGATTCCTAGCAGCAATCTCTCTCATTTCCAGTACCTGCTCACCTCACTAAACTTTCATCCAAGTCACTGCATCTAAACTTTCATACAAGTCACTGCATTTATTTTGGGTGTACAATTTTTACCACAATTTTTAGGCTTGAAAATTGAGAAGTATAATTTAGTGTTTGTCAAAATGCAACGAAAACTTATCTTATGCATACTCTTCAGTTTTGGTGCTCCAGGTTTTAGCCATAGATTATATTTTGGCAGATTTGTCTTGTGAAGGGGTGACTTTTTCTACACCCCTGGCACATCAACATGGATTGTCCCCCTTACTGAGGCTTGTCAACAATACTTCTTTTGCTGATCAAAGAGATAAGTACGCATAAATGTAATAGCTGCCAAATCTAATTTAAAGTTATACTGAGCCCAAGTACTGAAATTTAAATGGCCAAAAGTAAACCATGAACTCAACAAATAACAAAATTCAAATTATTCAAAACTAATACTCACTTCCATGTCACTTTGTTTAGCTTGGCAAATTTGGATCTATCATTATTTAATTATTTTCCTGACTTTATAACAAGTTCACCAAGAACTCAACAAAACAACCAAAATATTTCAAACCTAATAATATATTCAAATTTTGCATTTCAGATAAAATCAAAAAACCAAAAGTGAATTTCCTCACAGCAAGCAAATCATTCTCAGCTATAAAATTGTCACTCATAATGCTAAAACTACAAGACAAAATAGTATCCAAATTAAATTTTAACTCACCTCGACCGATTAGTAATCCCTGAAACACTTACTCTCTCTTCCTCATCCTCATCCTGGCTCTCATCCGAATAATGATAATTGGCCTCTACGTCCACAACTCTCCTCATATTCCTTCTCCTATACTCCATCCACACCAACACCACGTGCACCAAACACTGCCCCGCGTAGACACAGATCCAAACCCTAAGCGGCACAACCGGCCACTCCTTCGCTGCGCAAATGAGCATCGCCACTGACGCCACTACAAACACAAGGTTCCACAACATGTCCAGCGCCACCACTGGCTTCGAGTACCCCCAGTCGGCGCGGCGCTCCTCCAGCTGCCGCGCCGCCGTCTCCCGCACCAACATTGAAGCTCCACGCCGACTCGATGCCCGACTCAACAGCAGCGCAAGCGTCGCAGGCCGCGGCGTCTCTGCTTCCCTAGGCCGGAGCAGCGGCGCGGTGGCGTCCGTCGTTGACATATCCACCAATTGGGACAACTACTAGTGTTGTAGAGAGGGAAAAACAGGGTTAGTAGTGACAAAATTACATAAATCCTTCTATATCTATCCTTGGAAAAGTGATCTGTAGAGTTACGTTCAAGCACTGCAATGTTGAAAGGTGGATGGGGAGACGGATAAACACGTAACAGTCTAGCCAGTATTTATTTTAATTGATATTAAAATTTAAAAATAATACTCCTCCGTAATAAATACTTTTTTAAGATAATTCTTTTATCAACATTTACAAAAGTTTTGTTTTCTTTTAATTATTTTTAGTTTCCAAGTCTCAAAATGCAAAAAGAATAATAATAATAACAATAATAATAACAAAAGAGAATAATACTATATTGAAATGTTTAAAAGGATAATAATTTTGATTAGTAACTCATGGATATTATTGTTAAAAAAAAAGAAAAAAAATAATATATATTGAATTTATGGTTATTTTTAATGTTTTATTAATGTTAAAATGGTAATTCTAATAATGAAATGTTGAATTTGTTAATTTTTTAATAATATTTGTAATTTATATTAACATATAAGTTATTATTAACCAAACATATTCATAACTTATATATATTCTCATATAAGCAGCACCGACCTTGGGTTAAAGCCCAAGGTGCTCGGACTTTATGCCCATTAAATTTGATAAATTTTTAAAACTCGTATTTGTGTTATGTATATACATACCTAAAAGTTTCCGTCTGTTTAAATTTAAAGGCTCCGAAAAAATTTACCCAATGAAATAGGCCAAAATCTCAATGGCAGACTTATAGTTTTTGAATCAGGAAGGCCCCTTTTTTATATTACACCTACACATTCAGGAAAAGCTCTTAATTTTTTTTTTATGCCTATCTTAATAACAATTTGCAAAATGCTTATTTTTTTTGTTGTTGTCCCTTTAAATTCTTAAAAACTCAGGGCCTACACTGCATATAAGTTAGAACTTATATTCATAAACAACATATAAGTTATAAACATATTCATAACTTATATGTTCTCATATTCACTCCCATTTAAGTCATTTTAATTGTCTACTAAGTAAACTTTCCGGGGTGAAGGGCAGAAGTAGAGAGAACTAGCGAACCACGTACATAAACTAGTATTACTAGAGATTCAAAATAAAGAAAACAACAGATTACATTACGCACTTCAATTCATTGCAGGACTAATAAGACAACAGATATCAGAAGTATCAACCACGCTATATGCACCTGTAACACCCCATATCTGAGAAAATTTTATTTTTATATAAAGAATTAAGTTAGATTACGTGTATATGATCATTCTGACCAGAATGTTAAATATTTATAGTCAAAAATTTAAATAATATATTATTATGTTAGTGGTTTAAAGTAGTGAATTTGTTACGATTCAAACGATTTTAAAAATTAATAACGAATTTATATTTTAAAAAGGAGAAGTATATATTAATTTAAATTTGATAAAATGAGATAACTTAATTAGAACAAGTGGTGGACATTATATACAGAAAGTCTAGGGACCGGGACATTATATATATGTGTGTACGTAGATATATAAAGAGATATACATATATAATGAAATGGAGAATACTTATTTGCACAAGAAATTCTATCATCTCATTTAGTTTTTTCTACAAATGTATAACTATCACAAAGAAATATTTGACTGAAACATTTTATGAATTACTATCACAAAATTGTTCAACTCCTAAACTTAACATATATCTTGGAGTTATATCGCATGTAACTCATAGTAAATCATTCGTGGTGGAGGCGATAAAAGATATTAAAGACAAGAATTACTCGTATCATATTTTTGGACTAGTTTCCGATTATAACTTTACGAGTTAAGGTTTTAACAGTTGAGACCCATACTTTTGTTGTTGCAAAAAGAACTAGGAGGTGATGCCATGCTTAGATACCATTGGAACAAAAATATTTGCTTCCTATTGCGGAGACATCAGTCCACATCGAAGTCCAATAAGAGATGGGTTCGAAAGTGCCTCCCAACAAGATTGATCTCTTTACTTCGGATCTTGGTCCATGATGGTCTTTTGATTTAGAACTAGAAGAGTAGAAATAGCTTATGATGACCATCTATCTATTTGAATTGACAATTTTGTAAATCTAATTCAAATTGTCGTATTTTTCTTCATTTCTATTTGGCCCCACTAGTGACAAGCTATTGAATGCAATTTTTTTCATATTCCACAGTTTTGTAGAGCAGATTGGGACATTTGAAAATAAATTATTGCTCTGAACAGACTTATTTACTAAGATCAACCTAAATTAATTAACTTGTAATTATCGAGGACACCATACAATTAATTGTTGGCAACATTATCCTATTTTAAGTTTTCTGGAAGAATTTTTTTCTCCAACTCCAATGGATACCAAAGGATTATAACTGTGTTTACTTTATTATATATAGCTGAAGTAGGCAAATAACATAGCAAAACTAATTATGTCGTGATATGATTATCAAAAGCACATTCATCCATTACACAGTTACAAACGTACAGGCATATGATATAGAGGCATAGATCCTTATTTGTATTTGACAACGTAACTAAAACTATTTTTAAGCACCATCTGAATCATGTAACCTTTTCATTACCAAATGCAGCGAGAACAATGTAAAACTCACTGTATAATCTCAGTACCAGAGAAAAGCTAATCATGAAATTTTATTTACTCACGGGACTACAGACGACAAATATAATCTACACAGAATATGACAATCCCATGTTAAACCTTGGTATATCTCCATGCAGTTTCAAACAGTAACACGCATGGTCTACTAGGGAAACATATCAAACATTAAAAATGAAACAACATAGATTAGTAAAACCAAAAAATAACACAAATCCTAATGGGAAAAAATATTTACCAAAACAGCTTCTGACCAAATCATGGATCTTAGTCCTGTATGCTTGCTAAGCACAACTCATGCAATTCATTCAGAACCCATTCTTCTCCAGTGTGCCCACCCAGGACCAAGACCCTGGTCCCTCCAACCACGCAGGTACTATGTCCCCAAGCGAATTTTGGTGGCTGCCCAGGAACATTGAGAATCCTCCACGATGGTTTCTCCTCAGCAGGATCCAACAAGAAAAGCTGAGCAGGAGAATGCAGCCCGGCAATCGAACCACCAAAGACGATAATACGCCCACAAGGCATGCTTACGGCAACATGATCAAGCCGAGGAGGAGGAACCACAGCACTTTGACTGCCTACGCTAGTAAATGCACCACACTCCAGTTGTCTCCACCGTGGCTTCTCATCCTCCAGATCAATGCTGTAAGCCTCACCCGAGCGTAACCGCAAATGCCCACTATTTGCAAGCCCACCAAACATAAGTATCTTTGTCCTCCCATAAACAGAGAGGGAGTGTCCCAATCTAGACAGAGGAGCCCATGAAGTTGGGATCTCTTTCCATTTCGGATTATCTGTAGTCAAATCCAACAAATATGTATCACTAAGAAGCACTCCAGTATCTGTGCATCCACCTGAGACAACTAATTTTGAGCCTTCCACTGTGCAAGAGCTATGCCATGATCTGGGGAGTGGGGGAGTTCCACCAAATACTTCTTTCCATGTAGGCTGCTTGGCATCCAAGTCCAGAACAAAGACATCGTTAAGCAATCCTTCCCTCCCATAACCGCCAAATACCACCAACCAGGAACCATTCAAGCATGAGAGAGTATGGCCCCAACGACCTGGTGGGGAAGATTTCACGCTCACTTGATGCCACTCTGGATTTGCAGCGTCAAGATTAAGTACAAATGTGTCATCCATTGGCTGCATGTTAACTCCTTCCCCTCCAAACAAGACAAGTCGATTCCCTACAGCACATGCACTGAAATTGCAACGTGAAGGCTCCACTGCACCTCCAACTGTGAATTTCTTCCAGCAAACAGCCTCAAGGGTAGTCAGTTCCCTTGCGAGACGACCCCACCCCAATTTTTTAGTCATCAGTTCAAGTGCACCCGTGACTTCTCTTCCCCATGCATTTTGACATACCATCTTTTTAACATGTTCATTCTTTGTTAACTGGCGAATCCTTCGGCAGACGGAACCAATAGATGCAACATCTCTTGGTGTCAAGCGTGATAAAATGTTCTGAGCCAATACTTCATCAGATAGCTGAAGAATCCCGCATATATCTTGATACTGGCAATATTGTAACTCTCCATTCATTGAAGAGTATATACCTGAATGATCAGATTGCTGCGGGCAAGTTTCTTTGAAAACTGGATATGATACACTATTCAGATCTATTTTTGCTTCAGAAAATACTTGTATACCTATTAAATGTGTAACCACGCCATCATCGTCATGTATTGGCGCAAGTCGTAGCCTGTTCACCAATGGACTTCCATCCTTCTTGAAGTTGAGAAGCTCACCTTGGAAATCAATGCCTTCCTCGACACATCTTCGCATCTCTGAAACAACAACAGGATCCACCAAAGGGTGCCGCCTTTGAGCACGAGGGTCTCTATATTGTAAGAACCGACTGAAACAAGACAACAATATTGAAACAACATTGATTAAATAAAATGTAGAACAATGGGAACATATGGCAAAATGAAAATACAATTGATAGAGATATATATATATATATATATATATATATATATATATATATATGAGTATGCATGTGTGTCAATTGTATGGCCTAAATGGGTACCAAGAAAGAAAAGCTACACGACAGAATAAATGCAGAGGCAGATTCAAAGTAGTAAAGAGGATAAGATCACGGTAAAAAAGAATCAGTATAAAGATATCTGCACGCCAAACAACAAAAATATCATGATCGCTAAAGTGTGCCAGGTCCTTGCAGATATATTTATGGATTATTAATCATTCAAAACGATATCAGCAAGTCAAAACCAAATTAAATGTGAACAAATCGGTACAATATCCCTCAAACAGGGTAAGAGATATTATTCTAAACCAAATGTATTTGTGGAGACACTTGAATGTCGCATGAACTGAAGAGCAAAGAAAACTACCTGTTGGTAAAGAAAAAACCAAGTGCAAGTCAGCAGCAGAAATGCCGGCAGGAAGTCCCTTTACCAACGAATGCCATTCATATCCCACTTAGCTTACCTTCCAGTTATACTATATACAAACAGGAGTACATTGATTTTCATTTTCTATCCCCTTATCATGTCATAAAATCATCAATAGCAAGTCAATCCACAAATATTCAGCCCCTAAATCAACTAAACTTCATGTTTATAACAGGGCCTCCTAATATCCTCCTATCTCTCCACCAAAAATTAAAGACAGCAGTATCAACCATCATGTTCCTTAATTAGCTTTCAATATACTCCACTTAGCTAGTTTCTTACATAGTCGTGTGAAAAATGACTGTGATATTGGCTTTATTTGAAGCAATTTTTTTGATAGGGAAAATATATATACACATATATTGTCATGCAATGGAGTTTTTTTTTTTACACAAACCAAAAGCTTCCGAATCCAAATTTCTGACTTGTGGCCAGCGCAAAGAAATAAAGCACTATACATTTTTTACCCTCTAATACAGATTTGTCCAAAAAAAAAACCAAACACATATTTAGCTGGATAGACAATCCAATTTATTAAACCTCAGTATTTCCAATCAATCAAACTACCAAACCAAGCATACGCATAATTTGCCAAAACACAAACAGATAGACAACTACGTGAGCTAATTCAAATTTGTACATCTATTGAAATATATAGAGAGAGAAGTGAAAGTTTACCAGTTTCTGCCGAGGACTTCGTCGGCGCGATAACCCGTAATCATTTCAAAAACGGAATTGACATAAATAATCGGGAAATCAGGTTCCAGAGCATCGGAAACAACAATTGATGACGGTATCATCGGGTTGAAGAAATCGCCTATCCTTAGCGCAAACTCATTTTCCATCTCCTCATCTACTTCTTCTCTTTCCTCTTCTTCACCTCCGGCGCATTTTAGCCTCTTCCCGCAGCTCCGAACATTTTCTTCTTCATCTCTCTCCATTCCCATTGCTCCAAAAATATCTTCTTCTTTTTCTCTCTCTCTCTTACTCAGACTTTCTCCGCCCAAGTTTTTTTTTTCTCTCTCTCTCTCTCTCTCTCTACACGGCTGTATTATACTTTGGCAGGGGAGATATTTGGGAAGGGAGATATCTTCGTGGAGTGGACAATTGAACCGCCCAAAATGTGGCGCTTAATTACGAAAATATCTAACGGTGCTGGTTAATCAGTAACTGTACACTATGTTAGATAAAATAAAAATTTTATAAAATTTGAAAGGTTAAATAATAAAATTAAAATTTTAATATAAAAAACAATATAATTAAATTTGTAAGGATAAAAAAATTAATAATGTGTTACAATTCTACCGCTGAGCTGCTTTATAATTAGATTAGTAGGTACAAGCAAATTGTGCATATAAAATAAAAAAAATTATAAAATTTGGACTACTAGATAAACAAATTAATATAAAAATAATAAAATAGTAAGATAATAATTAGTTGTAATTAGTTTAAGAGTAATTGATTAATTTAAGAGTTTTGGTATAATAATTAGTTGTGCGTCTAATTAAAGCAGGTAGTGATTAAATAATTGGAAACATAGTAGAATTGGTTTGGTCGGTGGATTTTTATGTTATTTAATTTTCTGGTCCTCCAAATAAATAAAAGAATATAAACAATGTGGTGGTTCAGTCCACATATTTCAACAATAGCACGAGGAAAGTTTATAAAGGGATGTCTAGGTGTGAGTTTGGTGCGATTTGAAGTCGAAATCGTACTCGAAATTGCATAGGTGCGGTTTGACAAATTAAAAATCGCACACGAAATCGTTTATAATTGGTGCGGTGTGATTTTAAACTGTGCGGTGCGATTTCAATTGGTGCGGTTTCGGTTCCAAAACCAATTGAAAGAACAAAAATGTTTAAGCCTTCGATAGAATTTAACACAGAGCTCACATCGAGCAATTAACTTAGTGAAAGAATCGGCAATGAGAATTATATCAAGCATATAAACAAAACTCCTTCTACCAAACATGTCAAATTCATCATCAAATCATAGAACAATGAGACACATAAAATAGTTTTAGTTTATAATAAAGGAATGATGCTTTAAAACTAAAACATGCGCTATATAAAACAACGGAGACCATATATTCAATAACAAGCAAGAAAATTTATCTAGTTCCCAAAAATTAAAAGTATATACGGGAGATAAAATAAAATTCTATCTTATATATTGCAGAGAGGACTTATAGAATAAAATCCTAACTGTACCTAATTTGAAAAATAATCTATTAGACTATTACTACTATAACATAGACCTTAACCAATGCATCAAGTGCTCGAATCAACGAATGTGACCCCTCAGCTATAAGCCCCTCCAGTAACGCATCAAACAAATCTGAAATTTCAAAATTCAAATGCTTAATTTTTGACTCTATGACCTCTAACTATCTTCTTTCAATTGGTGAAAAAATGACAATACAAGACTGAAATTTTCTCTAAACGTGTTCAAGTGAAAAATAACTTTTAAATTTACTAGAGATAATACATATATACACACATATAGTGCGGTTTCGGTTTTATGTGTGCGGTTTTGACTATTACGCAAACGGGAACCGTAAATTTGGTTATTCAACTCACCTAAAATCGCAACATACGCCAGAACTGTTGGTGCGGTTTTAATTGGTGCGGTTTGTGACGCCCCCAAAATAGGTATACATCACCTATTCTAAGTCGCCAAATACATGGTACAGAATACATATACAATCTTTAATATACAACAAGAAAGCTGCGAGTTTTAATACAAATATTGTCTTCTAAACAATATCCACTCTTAGAATAAGTCCTCATTACATTTATTGTCACACTTATTTAATGAATAGTGAGGACTACTATCTTATCATACGGGCCCATCATCTCTCGGTTCCCGACTAGTCCATTACATTCTCATTTCAAGAAGAAGCGGTGAAAGAGAAGGGTGAGCTCAACTAGCCCGAAGTAAGAAATATTATGACTAAGATAATGCGAGAATAAATTATCATTAGTCTTCAACATGATGTTAAACCGATAAAATCTGATAGACATCAAGTTTAGCTGCGGTATGAACATCTGCAATCCATTAAAAGAGTCAGTAGAGAATAAAATCTACTATCTTTTATGATTTAAAAGGGTTTTCATCACTTTTATCGTTGGGACTCAACTTAATAAATAATCCACCTCATCCCTGCACTACGGCCAAGGATATTATTTAATATCACGACCACGAATTATCCATGCACTACGGGCCAAAGATAATTGTGTTTTCATCAATGGTCCCTAATCATGCCATAAAACAATTCATCTTTGCACCCTTGGTAGAAGAGAATCCATAGCCATAATCATCTTAAAAATTGTCCATGATGCACTTCGAGCAATGAGGACTTTTTTTACATCATTTATAACATTACGGCCATGATTATACCGAATAATCACAGTCATAATCATACCAAGTCCATCTATGCACTACTGCCACAGATGACTTTCAACAAAATATAAACATGAGGATGATGACAATGATATAAGAAATCAATAAAACAAGTTCAAGAATTAAATTATCCAAGAACTAATAACGTCCAAATTGTCAACATGATATTTCTTTCAGAGAGTAAAATTCAAGAATGCTCGAAGTATATTTCCATGAAAAGATCTTTGGATGAAGCGCAAATATCGAGGATATTCCACTAATTTCATGGAGTATAGAAAGTCAAAACTTTAACCAATTTGAGTATAATAAAGAATGGAATAACAAAAGAAATCACCATACGTGCGGTACTTCATGTAGGCGAGTTATTCCAGCGAATAATAAATAACGGAACCGCGGTCAAACGTGTCGACTTGATGTGCGGGATATTCTAAGAATAATAAAGAATGGAATAACAACGAAATCACCACGCATGCGGTCTTGATGTAGACAGTTATTCAATGAATAATAAATAACTTAACCGGTCCCAGGCGAAAAAGCATGAACAAGATATTCCATATAAGACCCCAACTTATTATTAATGAAATTTAATTTTCTCTATTTATTATTTTGAAATAGTAAGGGTTGATTTGATTAATGTGGATAGTTAGGGGTAAAATACATAAATATTTCAAAATAAAAGTGGTTATAAAATATTCATTGTTGTTTGGGGAATATTCGTTTGGTCGTGGAATATTAAATGCTGACCAAGACGATGTAATATGTGGGCCCCATAACGGAAAAGCGATTGGATGAAGAAAGCGACAAATATAAGTTATTTAAAAATAATAACAGCGTAGTTATTACAGATTATCTTGTTAAAATACTCGGTGGTTAAAACACAATAGCTTTGCGGTGTATTGCACTAATTATTGATTCTTACGTAAGAAGGCACTACTTAATAATGGTTCTGATAATTATTATTCGATTATTTTATTGATTCAATAATTGTTGTATTGATATTTTATATTCTTGTTGTTTTGATAAATTGTCATTACACATTATTTTCCATTATCAGACAATAATTCATATTATCCGAATAATATTATTGGATAACATTATTGGCAATGTCTAGAAAGTTACATCTAAGGAGAGGGTTGGTCACCTAATTGCACGTCGATGAGGAGAAATCTTTATTGGAAAGCCCCTCTTTCTGCAAGGCTGCTGGTTGTCGATATTGTGATTACGTAATATTATTTGTGAATAATTAATTATTGATTCATATGATGAGAAAAATATTGATTTTATGTGGATATAGATGGAGAAAATTTTAATGTGACAATTGTTGAAAATTGAAATTTTATCTTTTTACGATAAAATAATTCATTTAAATATATTATTATATTTTAATAATATAATAATGGTGATATTTTTACAACGAATGTGGGATATATGAGTATCTGAGGAGGAAGAGTATTTTTGTTGCAATAAATGTTTAAAACATGTTAAACATGTCGGTGGACCCCATTTATTGAATGAAATTTGATTATAGCACTTGTAAAATCTCTCGTTTGTGGATTTGATCAATTTTCATTTGGAATTTGGAAAAACTTTCTTACGCAAAGTTGTAGAAATTGAATTTCCTATAATAACTCCTGAGATTCGAATTTTTCTGATAAAAGGGCTATTTATTATGAATTATTGAAGTTCCGAAGCTCCGAAATAATTGATTTTTGAAAGTTTAAAATATTTTAAATTGGAAAAACGTTTTTATTACTTTTTCTAGAAGGTGAGCATGTGGGAAATGCTAGGAGCTGAATTCTAAGAGGCTTAGGAAATTTTATTATAAATAATAATATTATATTAAATTTTACTGCTTTGGTGTTTTAAGCGTTTTTCTATAAATAGGGTCTTGGGTTAGAATTGAAAATCACACCGAGAAATTGAAGTTTTCTCCGTCTATATTATCGAGCGTATTCTTGTGAGTATTTTGAGTATACTTTGAGTATTTCTATCGGTCTTAAGTTCAAGTTATAGTCGATATCCAGGTCTTTCAACTAGAAATCTTGTCTTTGTGAGGTAAGGGATATTTTTTTTTCGTAATGATATTATTTCTTCAATATCATTATCTTTGAAATATTGATCTGAAGTTTTTATCAAATTTGGAACTTTTGGTGTCTGAGTTCTTATTCACGATCGGCCTTTATTCACGTATCTGATCTTATTCACGAATCTGGCCTTTATTCATCGAAAAATAAAATTTTCCTTTTCGTCTAAAATATCTATTGTGGATACTAGTTTTGATTGTATCTATGTTTTGATCATTCTTGAATTTTACACCACTATGATTATTTTTTGAGGTATTTTTGGGCATGGATAAAACAAATACTGAATCCTTAATCCTTAATCCTTGTCATTTTGTTTCCTTTGGATTCGTTTCTTTAAAAATATTTTTCATCATCCCGAGTCTTAAATGATGATATTTTTGAATATCTTTGGCACGTAGTGCAAAAGATGAATGATTTCGATGAATATCTTTGGCCCGTAATGCAAAGATGAGCAGTGTTTAGATGAACATGACCAAGTGATGAATATCTTGGGCACTGTAGTGCAAAGATGAATATTTGATTCGGATGTATGTTGATTGATGTTCTGAGAGGATAAAAGATGAGCGACGAACTTTTAAATTCATACATAGAAGATAGTAGTTTGCATTTCTACTTAACTCTTCTAATGAATTATTATTTCAGCTATGAATATTGGTTTAAAAACTTGTTGTCTATTGTATTCTATTAGTTTTTTTTCTGTTGAAGACTAATGATAATTTGTTGTATATTATCTTAGTCATAATATTCTTTCTTGGGCTAGTTGAGCTCACTCTTTTCCTTTTGTTCCATTTTTCTTCTCGGGAGGCTAGAATATATGAGATGCAATTAGGGGTATGGAATGAAGGTTCTAGAGAGTTGTTTAGTAGTCCTCACCATTTTTGTAAAATAATGTATCAATAAATGTGATGAGGATTTATTTGAGTATAGATATTGTCTAGAAAATAATATTTGTATTCAAACTCACAGTTTCTTTGTTGTAATAATAAAGTTGTAGTTGTTTACGTACCATGTATTGACATAACTCAGAATGGGTGATGTATACCTATTTTGGGGGCGTCACATTCCAACAAAATAATAAAGACGGAACCAGGTCCGGCGTAAAATGTGACGCCCCCAAAATTAGGTATCGTCACCCATCTTGGGTCGCCACTTACATGGTACATAAATTCAAATACAACTTATTAACCTAAGCTGTCGTGTGCAATCGACATAAAGCGTGAGTTTGAATACATATATTGTCTACTAGATATTATACAAACTCAAAAGGAGTCCTCAATACAACTATTATCACACTTATTTCGCGAATAGTGAGGACTACTAATGCTATCCTGCGGACCATTACTCCGTTCCCAGGCTTCGTCCCAAATATGTTCTCATTTCTGAAGAGAGTGAAATGAAAAGGGTGAGCTCAACTAGCCCGATAAGAAATATTATGACTAAGATAATCTGAGAATAAATTATCATTAGCCTTCAACGATGTTAAACTGATAAAATACAATGAACAACCGGTTTAACTGACGGAATAAGCAATCCATTAAAAAGTCAAGTAGAGAATAAAAGTCTACTATCTTTTAGGTTTTAAAAGGTTTTCATCAATTTTATCATTTGAGACTCGACAATAATAAACCACCACATCTAATCATCCATGTACCACGGTCGAGGATTTTCATCAAATTATCAATGGTTGACTATCTATAGAATCACCCACAGTCATAATCATACCAAAAACTATCCATCATTTTGCATTACAGCCACCCTTTGAGGACTTTTGTCACATCATTTATATCAAGTCGTGATTATCTAATAGAATGATCCTGGTCATAATCATACTAAGTTCATCTATGCACGTAAGCCAAAGATAACATAATATAACATGAGGATGATGACAATGACATAGTAATTCAATAAAACAAGTTCAAGAATTATTTAATCCATGAATTATTAACGTCCAAATTGTCGACATGATCTTTATTTCGTGAAAGTAAAATTCAATAATGATCGGAAGAATATTTCCATGAAAGATCTTTGGATGAAACGCAAATATCGAGGATATTCCACTAATTTCATGGAGTATAGAAGTCAAAGTTTTAACCAATTTGGGTATAATAAAGAATGGAATAACAAAAGAAATCACCGTGCATGCGGTACTTGGCGTAGGCAGAGTTATTCAGCGGAGAATAATAATAACGGAACCGGTCGGTGAAATTCACTGCAAGCAGGATGTTCAACAGAATAATAAAGATGGAAACGGATCGATTGTAAAACACACGGATAGGATATTCAACGAAATGATAAAGCGGAACCGGTCCGGTGTAAAACACACGAGCAGGATGTTCAACAGAATAATAAAAAGCGGGAACGGTCGGTGTAAAACACATGAGCAGGATGTTCAAGCGAGAATAATAGAAGAATATCACCAAGTATAGGGTAAATCAGCGTATCTGAGTTATTCCAATGAATAATAAGCGATGGAATAACATAAGGATTTCACCAAGTATAGGGTATCTGGCGTATCGAGTTATGTATAGGGTATGCCACTTTTACAAAGTTATTCAACAGAATGATAATGAATGGAATAATGAAGTTCTCTTCGAAGAAGAAGAATAACACCCACTACAGTAAAGAATGAATATAGAAGTAGTGAAGTAGCGAATACTCTTCTTCTTCTTCTATAATTTTTCTCTATAGCTTCTCTATAATTTCTCTCTAGAGTTTCAATGAATTCGTGAAGAAAATAATGAAGGAATGAGCTTCTATTTATAGGAAAATGGAATGCGTAGTAACTAATCCATGAGCGGTCAGATTGATTTACTTTAATCGGCGGTCCATATTTAAAGAAAAATCTTTTAAATAAAATATAATATATTCTATTTATATAAAAACATTTTACTATGCAAACACTATGCAATACTACGAAAACACTATGCAAAAACACTATGCAACACTATGCGTAATAAAATATAATATATTCTATTTATAGAATAACTTTAATAAAGTATTCTATTTTATATAAAAAGATGTTTATGTTTTATTACGTTAATAATCTGAATAAAACAAAAGCGTCATTATCATTATAATAATTCATATTATTAATAAATGATAATGGAATCAAATGAGTGACTTCTCACATAAGCATCGATAATCAATACTGGTGTCTTTCTTGCAAACCACACGTATTCTTTGTACTTTTACTACTGAAAGTAGTTCAGCGATGTCAAGCGGTAAAACTTCCGTCGTTATTTCGATAAAATATTTTTGTCGTTTTCTCGATCAAATGCAATAATTACATTATTAGGTCTACCAATGATTGAGTCGTTTATACGAATATTCCCCGCTAAACCGAATATTCCCTCCACCAATCGAATATAATATAAACCTTGCGTACTTTTGCAAAATTTATAAATACTACCCACAACTATAATATTATCTCAAATTCACACCATAATATTAAAAATTATTTCGACAAAATTTAAATCTTTATTGATAAAATCACGGGGTCTCACATAAACGCATGCACGGGATATTCCAACAGAATAATAAAGAATGGAATAACAATGTAATTTCACGGTATGTGGTACTTGGATAGACAAAGTTATTAAGTAGAATAATAAATAATGAAATAATGGAAGAATTTCACCAAGTATAGGGTAGGCCAGCGTATCTGAGTTATTCCAACAAAATAATAAAGAATGGAATACCGAAGTTCTCTTCATGAATATGAAAAAATAATAATACCACACAGAGTACTGACAAATAATATCCCTTACCTTATAAAGAAGAGTACTCAGAATGGTAGAGGCGAGGATATACTTGAAGAAACTTGCACTACGTTTCAAAGCTTTTTTAAATGCTAAATAAATATGCTCAAGATTATAGAATAATAATTTTCTACAGTTTCTCTCTACAGAGTTTAAATTGAATTCGTAAGAAATAATGAAGGAATGAGGTTTATTTATAGAATAATGGATGAATAAGTAACCAATCCATGAAGCGGTCCGGATCGATTTACTTTAAGCGGATGGTCCAGATTGGTTTACAATAAAATATAATATATTCTATTTATAATCTAATAAAAGCGAATAACTTTTAAAAAGATTTTACTATGCAAATACTATGCGAGCCTTTATCAAACACTATCGTAATAAAATATAATATAATCTAATTATTGTCTAATAAAATGGATAACTTTATAAAAGTATTACATTTTATATAAAAAAGTTTTTTACATTTTATTACATTAATAATACTAATAAAACAAAACTTATATATATATATATATATATAACAATCAACAATAATTGAATCAAATAACGTGAGATCTTATCAAAGAACTCACATAGAAAGTAATAATGAACAAAACTGAGTGACTTCTCACATAAGCATCAATAATCAATACTGGTATGCCACTATGCTGACCCACGCGTATTCATTGTACTTTTACTACCGAATAGTTCAACAATATTAGCGGTAAAACTTCCGCCGTTATTTTCATAAAAATATTTTTTGCGTTTTTCAATCCGATAATTACATTGTGAAAAGAAATGCTACTTCCTCAAGCCCGAACTCGCATTTCTTGATTTGGCATATAGTTTGTTTTCACGAAGCCTTTGGAGTACCGACTTCAAATGGTGCTCATGATCTTCACGCCTTTTGGAATATATGAGGATGTCATCAATAAAGACAACAACGAATTGATCCAAATATTCTTGAATACTCAATTCATCATATCCATGAAAGCCGCGAGGAGCATTAGTTAGTCCGAAAGACATGACTAAGAATTCATAATGCCCATACCGGAGTTCAAGGCGTCTTTGGAATATCCTCGATTCTAATCTTCAAATTGATGATATCCGTAAGCGAAGATCGATTTTTGAAAAGAATTGTGCCCCTTGCAATTGGTCAAACAAGTCATCAATACGAGGTAGAGGATACCTATTCTTGATGGTGACATGGGTTCAATTCCCGATAGTCAATACAAAGTCGCATACTCCGTCTTTCTTCTTTACGAATAAAAGCAGGAGCACCCGAGGAGATGTCTTAGGGCGAATGAAACCGATGTCCAACAATTCACGTAGTTGGACCTTTAACTCCTCGAAGTTCAATAGAGCCATTCGATATGGGGTTTTAGAAATGGGCTTTGGACCGGTTCAAGATCAATAAAGAATTCAACTTCACGTTACGGGGGTAGGCAGGGAAGTTCTTCAGAAATACGTCGGGAAAGTCGATAACAACGGGAATATTATTCAAATTTGGCGTGTCTTTATTCAAATCCATAACATGGGCTAAGAAAGCTTGACATCCGTTTTTCAATAAGCGAATAGTTTTATGATTAGATATGCCGGTGATTGATTTTAATGGTTTAGTTGCTTGAATTGCATACAACGAGTTGGTTAGGAATATGAAAACTAACAACCTTACGAAAATAATCAATTTTGGCATGATGAGTAGTTAACCAATCAATCCCTAAAATCACATCAAAAGCAAGTATCTTTAAAGAGATAAAGGTCAACAGTAAGGTGATGGTGCCAACTTGAATCAAACAAGATTTTATAAGCGATGGATGTAATGAAAGTTTCTCTAACGGAGTTTCCACAAATAGGTCAAAGTCTAATTTCTCGAGTCAAGTTTAAGCGTTGAGCACAAGCAGGAGAGATAAATGAATGGGTAGCACCGGTATCAAGTAAGGTATAAACTTCGTAAAAATTTATAAATAGCTTACCGTGATCACCTCGTTTGGGTTCCTCGCATTATGACCGATCCACAACAAGCGCTTCTTCCGAGGCAGATTGACTTTGACTTTTTTACGGGACGATCTTTTGAGTCACCGTCCCCATTGAACTAGGTTTTTTCTACTGCGTACAATCTCGGCGATATGTCCTTCCTTTCCACAATTATAGCATACCTTGAAGCTGTTAGGCGGTTTGGGTGATATGTCCCTCTTTTCCGCATTTGTAGCATATAACCGATGGTCGTTCTCCTCCCTTAGAACCGATTCTGCAAGACTTTGTCGTCTTCACATGGTCGTTGTTAAATCTCCTCTTTTTAAAATCTCCTCATTCGTTTCTTCTATTTTCATGGCCATGATTACCACCGGAGTGGTTACCATTTTGTCCGTCTGTTTCTTTCTCCATTTGGTTATCATTATTACATTGATTCGCTATCTCAGTACGATCCTGGTTATGGTCCTCGGTTGAACATACTCGTTATCTCGCTCTAACAATTGAGCCACATTAACAACATCTGAATAGAGAGAAAATTTATGAGAAATGAGATATTGTCGTATCTTGGGTTTCAAACCTCTCGGAAACATCCCGCGTCACACGTTCCTCATTCTCCACCAAATGAGGTCTGCAAAACACGGATAACTCTGTAAACTTTGCCTCGTCTTTGAGACACTTTAATCATCGTTGTTTTGTTTAACTTTGATGAACTCCACTTCCTTCATATAGACGAACACTTTCGTAAAAGTATTTGTCATTAAATAATTTCTGAAATGTCTCCCAGAGACATCTTTGAGTCTTTATTAGGTTTGTAATATTCATAACGCAATCAAAATTGCAAAAATAATGCGGAGCGTGTAAAATCGAGTTTAAAAATTTTACAAATCATATACCCGGATCACCCTTTATGCATAATTATTAATTAAGCGAAAAGATAAAGAATAAAATCATACCCTTGAAGATCGAGCTTCCTCAGTACAAGTTCACCTCCAAATCCTTTCGCGTTCGATCTTGAATCCACCGGGTTTGGTTCCTTCCTTTGACCAACGTTAGCCACCCAAATGTTTGGCCTCAGAGGTGATCCACCAAGGAAGAAGAAAATTCAAGAAAAGGGTATTGGCTCAAACCCTAGTTTTTTCTATCTCTATAGAAAGGTGTACTCTCCCAACCATTGGAATTATGTCAGTATGTTGAAAAGTCGACAACTCACCACCCATAATAAGACTCTCTTATTTATAAATGTAGGCAACCCATCTTAACAATTAAGGAATTGGGTTTTATTTAATTAATTAAATTCTTTTAATTAATTAAGCTCCCTAATCTTATTAGGGATAATTAATTAAACTCCTTTAACTAATTTTCCTTCCTAATCCAATTAGGAATAAATGAGAGTACTTATATTAAATTAATTCCTAAACTCTTTTAGAAATTAAAATAATAATAATTGTAATAATATTAATAAGACTCCTCTTATTAATTTATATTTAATATTTCTAAAATATTAAATAATAAATATTAAGCTATTTAATTTATTCTATCACCATAGATTAAATTAAATATACTTAACATATTATTACGATTATGCCATTAACTTCTTAAATAATTATTCTTCCTTTTATGGTGTGACCCTTTAGGTTCTCCATATTAAACAGGTTGTGAATAAATCAATTAGAACAATTCTAATCTTATTTAAATAAATAAATTAAACAATTAATTTATTTAAATAAATAATATTTATTCTGATAGGGATAAGCCTCCCTAGCGATCAACGACTTTCCGGATAATATAGATTTCAACATTAATCATTAAAGAACCTTTGAGTAAATAGTTCTGTGACAATTCAATCCTTCCACCATCTGATGTCCCAATTAAATATAAGCACGTGGAATTCTTTGTCAAGTCTTATTTTATTTAATTATATGTATTTCGATCCTTAAATGCCTGACTCCAAATAATGCAAATTAGAAACTCCTTTCTAATTTTATTACGCCTTGCCGAGGACTCTTTGGGTTGTCATTTATCGAATCACATAGGACATTTCTCTTCTTTTTATTGAAGTGGTAGATTCTTTATTGATCATACATTATCTCCGTATACTGACTTATTATACCCAAGCATACCCTTTGATATACCCTAAGGGTCTTAAGGAATAAGTCAAAGTATAACTCATCATACACAAGAATACTATGATGATCTCAAGTCCGAGGATCACTAGACTACTATCACTTCTGAGAATTCCTATTGGACAGCAAATAAAACTCCATTAGGTATTCCTTTGCGAGCCAATTCAATGAACTTATTCTCTAATAAGCACCTACATACTTGCTTTAGTGTCTCCACACAAATGATCATGAGATCAATCATCCTCATCCAATCGATGAAGTTGAACGTATGTATGTACCCAATCTATCCGGATTCACTAATCCCCGATTTAGTAATCCAATGATTGGGAACTATTTTAGTTTTAAGCTTTCTAAGAATTTAGATCTCATTAGAATGATCATCATCATTATTCTAAAAGCATTGCTTAAAACTATGGGTTTATCACATATTATAAAACAAAGATCGTCGTGTAGATAATTAAAAGTCTTTAATAAATTAATACTTTTTATTAATAAATGAATAAGATTATTCTAAAGTATATGCTTTATCATCAAACATGATTGGCTTGTGTGCATACTACTTCGAAGTCTTGAATTTGGATGGGTACGCTTCACGGACTCCCACCGAGAGTCTGCCCGTAAATCACGGAAACATAAAGGTGGCGAATGGAACCTTCATTCTCCGTGCATCCCAAGACATCGAATATCTTGGTAATTTGCTTGACCCGTGTTTCCGCCATGATCGGATCTGGCTTTCCTTAAATTCTGGTGGTCCCACCTCTTTGAGCTGCTTGGTTGTGACAACCCGTGAATTGCTATCATTTCCTCACGTATTTTGAACACGAGTCTCCCTCGTCGATTTTGCATGAACTGCGAAAAGCTTCTAAACATCCCTCGTTCATCATCTCGCCGGTGGTGTTGTTCACGGGAGGAACATTGTCGACTGTTGCACGTTTCTCCTCGTTGGTAGAATACAAGCGTCTCCACAGTCTCATTTCCATTGTTAATATTCTCGATCGACATTCTCAAATCTCGTCATAAAACATGGGTTAATTAAGAAAATCAATATATCACATAATATCCTTATATCTTGACCAACTAACAAATAAGCTTAGGTAGGACACTAATGAAAGATTTACTCGCCTCTCTCTGTAAGACCAGAAAATTTTTAAATAAAAGGAATTTCCTTTATTTATTATTTTGAAATAGTAAGGGTTGATTTGATTAATGTGGATAGTTAAGGGTTAAATCATAAATATTTCAAAATAAATAAAGTGGTTATAAAATATTCATTATCGTCGGGGAATATTCGTTTGGTCGTGGAATATTAAAGATTGTCGGAGAATATTAAATGCGACGGCCAAGCAAATGACCATGTGTGGGCCCCATAACGAAAAAGCGATTGGATGAAGAAAACGACAAATATAAGTTGTTTTTAAATAACTTGGCGTAGTTATTCTTTATTATCTTGTTGGAATACCAAATTGGTTAAAAACACACTAATCTGGCGTTGTTGAGCAACAGATTACGCAGTATTGCACCAATTATTGATTCTTACGTAAGAAAGGCACTACTCAATAATGGTTACGATAATTCTTTATTGGTATTTTATTTTATTGATTCAATAATTCTTTGCGTTGATATTTTATATTCTTTGTTGTTTGATAATTGTCATTACACGGTATTTTTCATTATCGAGCAATAATTCATATTATCTGAATAATATTATTAGATAACATTATTGGCAATGTCTAGAAAGTTACATCTCTAAGGTGAGGTTTGGTCACCTAATTGCCGCAAGAAGAAGAAATTCTTATTGGAAAGCCCCCTACTCACAAGGCGCACGGTTGTCAATATTGTGATTACGTAATATTATTTGTGAATAATTAATTATTGATTTATATGATGAGGAAAATATTGATTTTATGTGGATATAGATGGAGAAAATTTTTAAAATGACAATTGTTGAAAATTAATATTTTATCTTTTTTGATAAAATAATTCATTTAAATATATTATTTTAATAATATATTAGCAGTAATATTTTACAACGAATGTGGGATATATGAGTATACGAGGAGGAAGAGTATTTTTGTTGCAATAAATGTTTAAAACATGTTAAACATGTCGGTGGACCCCATTTATTGAATTGAAATTTGATTATAGCATGTAAAATCGCTTGGTTTGTGGATTTTGGTCAATTTACATTTGGAATTTGGAAAAACTTTCTTCTGCAAAGTTGTAGAGAATTGAATTTCCTATAAAACTCACGAGATTCGAATTTTCTGATGAAAGGGCTATTTATTATGAATTATTGAAGTTCGAAACTCAAAATAATTGATTTTTGTAAGTTTTAATTATTTATTTTATGAAAAACGTTTTTATCATTTCTTTCTAGAAGGTTGGCATGTGGGAAATGTTGGGATCTGATTTCCAAAGAAGGCGTAGGAAATTTATTAATAATAATATATTTTATTAAATTTTCGCTTTGGTGTTTCTAAGCATTTTCCTATAAATAGGGTGCTTAGGTTAGAATTGAAAATCACAATTTAAAGCTGAAGTTTTCTCTCTATATTATCGGCGTATTCTTGTGAGTATTTTGAGTATACTTTGAGTATTTCTATACGGTCTGAGTCCAAGTCATAGCTTTATATCCAGGTGTTTAATTTAGAAATCTTGATCTTTCGAGGTAAGGGATGTTATTTTCTTCTCAAATGATATTATTTCTTCAATATCATTATCTTTGAAATGTTGATCTGAAGTTTTTATCAAATTTGGAACTTTTTCATGTCGGGGTTACTATTCATGGGTTCTTATTCATGAGAGTTCTTATTCACGATTCTTATTCATGAAAGTTCTTATTCACGAGTTCTATTCATTAAAAGTACTATTCATGTAAGCGTGAAGATGTTTTTGTGGAATTTCTATCTTTTGATGTCTGGAGTTACTATTCACGATATACAAGACTATTCACGATATCTCTGACTTTATTCACGATATCTGGCATTATTCATAGAAAAATAAAATTTCTTCTTTTCGTCCAAAACATCTATTACGGATACTAACTCGATTGTATCCATGTTTTGATCATTCTTGAATTTTACACCACTATGATTATTTTTGAGGTATTTTTGGGCGTGGATAAAACCAAGTACGAATCCTTAATCCTTAATCCTTGTCATTTTTGTTTCCTTTGGATTCGTTTCTTTTAAAAAAAATATTTTTCATCATCCTCGGTCTTAAATGATGATATTATGGAATATCTTTGGCTGTAGTGAAAAGATGAATGATTTCTTAAGAATATCTTTGCACCGTAGTGCAAAGATGAATGATTCTGAAGAATATCTTTGGCCGTAGTGCAAAGATGAAGCAGTGTTTAAATGAACATGATTAAGTGATGAATATCTTTGGGCTGTAGTCAAAAGATGAATATTTGATTCGGATGTATATTGATTGATGTTACGGGGATAAAAGATAGGCGATGAACTTTTAAATTCATACATAGAAGATAGTAGTTTGCATTCTCTACTTAACTCTTCTAATGAATTATTATTTCATTGCGAATATTGATTTAAAATTTGTTATCTATTGTATTCTATTATATTTTTCCTGTTGAAGACTAACGATAATTTGTTGTATATTATCTTAGTCATAATATTCTTCTTGAGCTAGTTGAGCTCACCCTTTTCCTTTTGTTCCATTTTTTCGGGGAGGCGAGAATATAAGCGAGATACGAGTCGGGTATGGAATGAAGGTTTTAGAAAGGATTGTTTAGTAGTCCTCACCATTTTGTAAAAAATAATGTATCAATAAATGTGATGAGGATTTATTTGACTATAGATATTATACAGAAGATAATATTTGTATTCAAACTCACAGATTTTTTGTTGTTGTAATAATAAAGTTGTAGTTGTTTTACATACCATGTATTGTGACTCGGAATGAGTGATGTATACTATTTTGGGGGCGTCAGCGGTTGGTATCGAGCTTAGGGATATGATCTGGCGGAGATCGAGAAATAGAACTAGGAGGGGAGGCAGTAAATCCTTGCTAGTGTGTCCTACCTAAGCTTATTTGTTAGTTGGTCAAGTATATAGGGATATTATGTGATATATTGATTTCCTTAATTAACCCTTGTTTTATGCGAGTATTTGAGAATGTCATTGAGAATATTAACAATGGAAATGAGACAGTGGAGATGCTGTACTCACCAGCGAGGAGAGCGTGCAACAGGTGGCAATGTTCCTCCACATGAACAACACCCTTTGGAGCAGATGATGAGCGAGGGGATGTTTAGAAGTTTTTTGCAGTTCATGCAAAATCGACGAGGAAACTTCGTGTTCAAAATCTGAGGAGGAAATGATAGCAATTCACGTGTTGTCACGACCAAGCGATTCAAAAGTTGGGACCACGAATTTAAGGAAAGCCGGATCCGATCATACGGCGGAAACATGGGTCAAACAAATTACCAAGATATTCGATGTCTTGGGATGCGGCGGAGGAACAGAAGGTTCCATTCGCCACCTTTATGTTAAAAGTGGGAAAGCGATCATCTTTGGTGGGAGTCGTGAGGCGTACCCATCCAAACCGCACTCGGCGTCTCTGGGAGGCGTTTTGAAGCTATTTAATGACAAATACTTTCACGAAAGTGTTCGTCGTATATATGAAGGAAGTGGAGTTCATCAGATTAGAACAAAACAACATGGCGATTGTCTCGAAGACGAGGCAAAGTTTGCGAGTTATCGAGTTTGCACCTCATTTGGTGGAGAATGAGGAGCGATGTACGCAGATGTTTCTTAGAGGTTTGAAACCCGGCGTCGTCGGTATCTCATTTCTCATAAATTTTCTCTTTATTAGAGATGTTGTAAATGGGGCTCAATTATTAGAAGCGAGATACGAGAGTGCACGGTCAATTGAGGACCACAACCGAGGATCGTGCAGAGATAGCGATCAAGCGAATAATGATAACCACGGAGGAGAAAAAGCAGACGGACAAAAATGGTTACCACTCTGGTGGTAATCATAGCCCGTGAAAATAGAAGAAGCGAGTCGGGAGGAGATTTTAAAAAGAGGAGATTTAACAACGACCGTATGAAGAGATGGCGGTCTTGGCGTGAAAGCTGGTTCTAAGGAGGAGAACGACCACCGGTCATATATGCTACAAATGCGGAAAAGAGGGACAAATCGATCAAAGCGCCTGGCAGATTCAAGGTATGCTATAATTGTGGAAAGGAAGGACATATCGCTCGAGATTATGCGATGTGAAACCTAGTTCGTGGGACGGTGACTCAAAAAAGATCATCCCGAGAAAAGTCAAAGTCAACGATTCCGGGAAGGCGTTTGTTGTGATTTGGTCATAATGCGAGGAACCCAAACGAGGTGATCACGGGTAAGCTATTTATAAATTCTTCGAAGTTTATACCTTACTTGATAACGGTCTTTACCCATTCATTTATCTCTCCGCTTGTGCTCAGCGTTTAAACTTGACTCAGGAGAAATTAGACTTTGACCTATCTGTGAAAACTCAGTTAGGAGAAACTTTCATCACATCCTTTGTTTATAAATCTTGTTTGATTCAAGTTGGCACCATTACTTTTTGTTGACCTTATCTCTTTAAAGATACTTGCTTTTGATGTGATTTTAGGGATTGATTGGTTAACTACTCATCATGCCAAAATTGATTGTTTTCGTAAGGTTGTTAGTTTTCATATTCTAACCAACCCGACATTTATGCAATTCAACAACTAAACCATTAAAATCGATCTTTGTCATATCTAATCATAAAGCTATTCGTTTATTAAAAAGCGGATGTCAAGCTTTCTTAGCCCATGTTATGGATTTGAATAAAGACACGTCAAATTTGAATAATATTCTGTTGTTATTGACTTTCGGCGTATTTCAGAAGAACTTCCGGTCTACCCCGAGCGTGAAGTTGAATTCTTTATTGATCTTGAACACGGTACAAAGCCCATTTCTAAAACCCCATATCGAATGGCTCTATTGAACTTGAGGAGTTAAAGGTCCAACTACGAGAATTGTTGGACATCGGTTTCATTAAATCCTAGTACATCTCCTTGGGGTGCTCTGTTTTATTTGTAAAGAAGAAAAGCGGGAGTATGCGACTTTGTATTGACTATCTGGAATTGAACCATGTCACCATCAAGAATAGGTATCCTCTACCTCGTATTGATGACTTGTTTGACCGATTCTGAGGGCACAATTCTTTTCAAAAATCGATCTTCGATTACGGATATCATCGGTGAAGATTAGGCGAGGATATTCAAAGGCGCCTTTGAACTCGGTATGGGCATTATGAATTCTTAGTCATGTCTTTCGGACTAACTAATGCTCCTGCTGACTTTCATGGATATGATGAACCAAAGTATTCAAGGAATATTTGGATCAATTCGTTGTTGTCTTTATTGATGACATCCTCATATATTCCAAAAATAGTGAAGATCATGAGCACCATTTGAAATTTGGTACTCCAAAGGCTTCTTGAAAACCAACTATATGCCAAATTGAAGAAATGCGAGTTACGGCGAGGAAGTAGCATTCCTGGGAGCGATGGTGTCGAAACATGGAGTATCTGTTGATCCGTGAAGAAGATTGAAGTTAAAGTCAGAGCAGAACCGGAAGTCGATGATCAAGTCACGTAGCTTTTTGGCTTAATTTGGTTATTATCGGAGATTCGTGGAAGGGTTTTCTCGAATCGCTACTCCATTCTTCATTAACTCGGAAGGATACAAAATTCGTTTGGAGCGAAGAATGTCGAAAAGTTTCCAAGAGCTTAAGAGGAGACTTATTTCGACATTTGTTACAACAATACCATCTGGTTCGGATGGATTTGTTATCTACAATGATGCTTGAGGGCAAAGGGTTAGGATGTGTTCTCATGCAGCGTGGGAAAGTCATAGCTTTATGCCTCATGACAACTTAAAGAGTATGAGAGGAATTATCCTACTCATGATCTAGAGTTAGCGCAATCATTTTCGCTAAAAATATGGAGGCACTATCTATATGGGGAGAAAGTGGAGATATATTCGGACCATAAAAAGCCTTAAATATTTCTTCACTCAAAAAGAACTCAACATGCGGCGGTGACGTTGGCTCGAGCTATTGAAAGACTACGACCACACTATTGATACCATCCACGTAAAGCTGAACGTGGTAGGGTGCGCATTGAGTAGAAGATCATATGCGAGGAGCGAGTGCGATGATGTCAAGTATATACGCGTAGAGCCAACTTTAATAGAAAAAGTTAAGGTTGCTCGAGCCATTCAATTCGCAGGCCGGGTGATGCGTATGAAGAAGAAAGTACAAGAAGGAGCTATTCAAGCGAGAATTGATGAAGAAGGAATACTTGAGTCCACTCTAGACTTTTTGTGTTCCTAACGACTACGATTTGAAGTACAAGATTATGATGGAGGCACACAATACGCCATTTGCAATCCATCACGGAAGTACTAAAATGTATCGTGATTTTCGACATACATTTTGGTGGAACAATATGAAAGAGAGATTGCAAAGTTTATCTCGATGTGTTTAACTTGCCCGGCGTGTAAAGCGGAGCATCTTGTACCTAAGGGTCCAAATTCGCAACCACTTGAGATTAGGAATGGAAGTGGGAACACATTACTATGGATTTCGTTTACGGGTCTTCCTACGGTTTTCAAGGCATCAATGCTATTTGGGTTATTGTTGATAGATTAACCAAGTCCGCTCATTTCTTGCCGATCACGGAGACTTATTCCTTGAGCGTCTTGCTAGTATATGCGTGAATGAGATTGTGAGGTTGCATGGCATGCACTGTATCCATAGTTTGGATCGTGACCCAAGATTCACTTCAAGATTTTGGGTTAGCTTGCAAAAAGCTATAGAAGCGGATTTGCGATTTAGTTCGGCATACCATCCCCAAACAGACGGACAATCGAGAGGACTATTCAAACTCTTGAAGATTTATTAAGACTCGTGTCCTAGACTTCAAGGCGGTTGGGATAAATATTTACCATTGGTGGAATTCTCCTACAACAAGCGATTATCGAGCAAGTATAGGTGTGGCTCCATTGAAGCATTATATGGGCGAAAATGTCGTTCTCCGATATGTTGGGATGAGGTGGGTGAAGCAACATTGTTGGGACCGAAGTTGAAAATACGATATGACTACAAGAAAAGATCGAATGATTCGACAAGCGTATACAAAGCGGCACAAGATCGACAAAAGAGTTATGCGGATCTTCATCGAAAGGACGTGGAATTTAATGTAGGGGATCATGTATTGTTGAAGTTGCTCCGTGGAAGAGTTATAAGATTTGGGAGAGAGGAAAGCTCGATCCACGATTTATTGGTCCATTTCAAATTCTTTGACCGAGTAGGAAATGTAGCCTATAGACTTGCGTTACCTCCAAGTATGTCTCGTGTTCATAATGTGTTTCACATATACGTACTTCCGTAAATATGTGAAAGACCGAACCACGTTATTGAGTTAGAAAACAGGACGAGATATAGAAGACTTAACGTATGAGGAGGTATTGTCAAGATCTTGGATAGGAAGGAGCATGTCTACGCCTGAAAGCTCATACCACAAGTTAAAGTTTTGTGGAGGAATCATGCTATAGAGGAAATGACACAGGAATTGGAAAGCGGAAAGTAAGCGAGGTATCCTCACCTTTTGAAACACACCAGAACGTCGTCAATTTTGAGGACGAAATTTCATAAGGAGGGAGGTTGTAAGACCCGAAATTTTTAAATAAAAAGGAATTTCCTTTATTTATTATTTTGAAATAGTAAGGGTTGATTTGATTAATGTGGATAGTTAAGGGTTAAATACGCAAATATTTCAAAATAAGCAGTGGTTATAAAATATTCATTATCGTAGGGAATATTCGTTTGGTCGTGGAATATTAAATGCTTCGTCGGGAATATTAAATGCGACGGTATGTGACCATGTGTGAGCCCATGTGAAAGCGATTGGATGAAGAAAGCGACAAATATAAGTTGTTTTTAAATAACGGACGTAGTTATTCTTTATTATCTTTGTTGGAATACCCGGTGGTTAAAACACACTAATACTGGCGTTGTTGAGCGATTGCACGCGGTATTGCACCAATTATTGATTCTTACGTAAGAAGGCCACTACTCGATAATGGTTACGATAATTCTTATTCGATATTTTATTTTATTGATTCAATAATTGCTGCGTTGATATTTTATATTGTTGTTGTTTGATAATTGTCATTACTGCATTATTTTTCATTATCGAAGCAATAATTCATATTATCTGAATAATATTATTAGATAACATTATTGGCAATGTCTAGAAAGTTACATACTAAGGAGAGGTTTGGTCACCTAATTAATTGGCGCCCGAGTAAGAAGAAATTCTTATTGGAAAAGCCCCTCTTTCTGAGGCGCTGGTTGTCGATATTGTGATTACGTAATATTATTTGTGAATAATTAATTATTGATTTATATGATGAGGAAAATATTGATTTTATGTGGATATAGATGGAGAAAATTTTTAAAATGACAATTGTTGAAAATTAATATTTTATCTTTTTTTGATAAAATAATTCATTTAAATATATTATTTTAATAATATATTAACGGTAATATTTTTACAACGAATGTGGGATATATGAGTATACGAGGAGGAAGAGTATTTTTGTTGCAATAAATGTTTAAAACATGTTAAACATGTCGGTGGACCCCATTTATTGACTGAAATTTGATTATAGCATGTAAAATCGCTTGGTTTGTGGATTTTCGGTCAATTTACATTTGGAATTTGGAAAAACTTTCTTCTGCAAAGTTGTAGAGAATTGAATTTCCTATAAAAACTCACGAGATTCGAATTTTCTGATGAAAGGGCTATTTATTATGAATTATTGAAGTTCTGAAACTCCGAAATAATTGATTTTTGTAAGTTTTAATTATTTATTTTATGAAAAACGTTTTTATCATTTCTTTCTAGAAGGTTGGCATGTGGGAAATGTTGGGATCTGATTTCCAAAGAGGCGAGGAAATTTATTAATAATAATATATTTTATTAAATTTTACGCTTTGGTGTTCTAAGCATTTTCCTATAAATAGGGTCTTAGGTTAGAATTGAAAATCTTAGAAGCTGAAGTTTTTCTCTCTATATTATCGGTATTCTTGTGAGTATTTTGAGTATACTTTGAGTATTGCTATCTGATTGCAAGTCAAGTCATAGCTTATATCAGGTGTTTAATTTAGAAATCTTGATCTTTCGAGGTAAGGGATGTTATTTTCTTCTCAAATGATATTATTTCTTCAATATCATTATCTTTGAAATGTTGATCTGAAGTTTTTATCAAATTTGGAACTTTTTCATGTCGGGGGTTACTATTCATGGGTTCTTATTCACGAGTTCTTATTCATGAGATTCTTATTCACTTAGATTCTTATTCACGAGTACTATTAAACGTAAGCGTGAAGATGTTTTTGTGGAATTTCTATCTTTTGGTGTCGGAGTTACTATTCACGTATCGGCCTTTATTCACGATATCTGGCACTATTCACGTATACGATGTCTTATTCAAGAAAAATAAAATTTCTTCTTTTTCGTTCAAAACATCTATTACGGATCTTAACTTCGATTGTATCCGTGTTTTGATCATTCTTGAATTTTACATTTATGATTATTTTTGAGGTATTTTTGGGCGTGGATAAAACAAAAATCTGAATCCTTAATCCTTAATCCTTGTCATTTTGTTTCCTTTGGATTCGTTTCTTTAAAAAAAAAATATTTTCATCATCCTCGATCTTAAATGATGATATTATGGAATATCTTTGGCTTTGTAGTGCTAAAAGATGAATGATTTCTTAAGAATATCTTTGGCCTTTAGTGCAAAGATGAATGATTTCTGAAGAATATCTTTGGCGTAGTCTGCAGATGAGCAGTGTTTAAATGAACATGACGGTGATGAATATCTTTGGCTTTTGCCAGTGCAGATGAATATTTGATTCGGATGTATATTGATTGATGTTACGAGGGATAAAGATAGCGATGAACTTTTAAATTCATACATAGAAGATAGTAGTTTGCATTCTCTCACTTAACTCTTCTTAATGAATTATTACATTGCGATGAATATTGATTTAAAATTTGTTGTCTATTGTATTACATTATATTTTTCCCTAACGATAATTTGTTGTATATTATCTTAGTCGTAATATTCTTCTTCTTGGTAGTTGAGCTCACCCTTTTCCTTTTGTTCCATTTTTCTCGGGAGGCGAGAATATAAGCGATGCGAGTCGGGGTATGGAATGAAGGTTTTAGAAAAGGATTGTTTAGTAGTCCTCACCATTTTTGTAAAATAATGTATCGATAAATGTGATGAGGATTTATTTGTTATAGATATTATCAGAAGATAATATTTGTATTCAAACTCCGAGTTTCTTGTTGTAATAATAAAGTTGTAGTTGTTTATGCCGTGTACTATTTCGGAATGGGTGATATTTATTATTATCTCCCTCAAGAAATTCCTCGATCTTGGAGAATATCAAATCACGATTCTAGAAAATAGGTATACATCACCCGTTCTGGTTAAATCATCATGCGAACTTTTATCGACTTTATTATTTTACAAAAAGCTGTGAGTTTGAATACAAATATTATCTTAAACAATATCTATCTCAAATAAATCATCATCACATTTATTGATACATTATTTTACAAAATGGCGAGGATTACTAAATGACTCTCTCTAGAACCTTCATTCCATACCAGGCTAAATTCTTCATTTATATTCTCGCCCGAGAAGAAAAAATGGAACAAAAAGGAAAAGGGGTGAGCTCAACTAGCCCAATAAAGAATATTATGACTAAGATAATATACAACAAATTATCATTAGTCTTCAACAGAGGGAAAAAAACTAATAGAATACAATAGACAACAAGTTTTTAAACCAATATTCGTAATGAAATAATAATTCATTAGAAGAGTTAAGTAGAGAATGCAAACTACTATCTTCTATGTATGAATTTAAAAGTTAAATGCGTCATCTTTTATCCCTGTAACATCAATCAACATACATCCGAATCAAATATTCATCTTTGCACTACATGTGCCAAAGATATTCATCGATTGGGTCATATTCATCTAAACATCTGTTCATCTTTGCACTACTGGCCAAAGATATTCATCGAAATCATTCATCTTTACACTCTGAGCCAAAGATATTCAAAAATATCATCATTTAAGACCTGGGATGATGAAAATATTTTTAAAAAACGAATCCAGTGAAACAAAATGACAAGGATTAAGGATTAAGGATTCAGTACTTTGTTTTATCCATGCCCAAAAATACCTCAAAAATAATCATAGTGGTGTAAAATTCAAGAATGATCAAAACATAGATACAATCAAAACTAGTATCCACTGATAGATATTTTAGATTTAAAAGGAAAATTTTATTTTTGATGAATAGTCTCAGTATTCGTGAATAAATCAGAGTATCGTGAATAGTCTGAGTATACGTGAATAGTAACTCAGACACCAAAAGTTCCAAATTTGATAAAACTTCAGATCAATATTTCAAAGATAATGATATTGAAGAAATAATATCATTACAAAAAAAAAATATCCTTACCTCACAAAGACAAAGATTTTAGTTGAAACAGGATATTGACTATAACTTGAACTTGCACCAGTATAGAAATACTCAAAGTATACTCAAAATACTCACAAGAATACGCTCGATAATATAGGCAGAGAAAACTTCAATTTCGGTGTGATTTTCAATTCTAACATAAGCACCTATTTATAGGAAAATGCTTAGAACACCAAAGCGAAAATTTAATATAATATTATTATTTATAATAAAATTTCCTACGCCTCTTAGAATTCAGCTCCTAGCATTTCCCACATGCTCACCTTCTAGAAAAAGTAATAAAAACGTTTTTCCAATTTAAAATATTTTAAACTTCTAAAAATCAATTATTTTGAGCTTCTAACTCAATAATTCATAATAAATAGCTCTTTTATCGGAAAATTGAATCTAAATGCGCTTTTATAGGAAATTCAATTTCTACAACTTTACGTAAGAAAGTTTTTCCAAATTCCAAGCGTAAATTGATCAAATCCACAAACGAGAGATTTTACAAAGTTATAATCAAATTTCGATAATAAATGGGGTCCACCGAGCATGTTTAACATGTTTTAAACATTTATTGCAACAAAAATACTCTTCCTCCTCAGTATACTCATATATCCCACATTCGTTGTAAAAATATCACCATTATTATATTATTAAAATATAATAATATATTTAAATGAATTATTTTATTAGAAAAGATAAAATTTCAATTTTCAACAATTGTCACATTAAAATTTTCTCCATCTATATCCACATAAAATCAATATTTTCCTCATCATATGAATTAATAATTAATTATTCATAAATAATATTATGTAATCACAATATTGACAACCGTGTAGATTCACCAGGAAGAGGGGTTTTCCAATAAAGATTTCTCCTCTTCGACGTTAATTAGGTGACCAAACCACTCTTTAGATGTAACTTTCTAGACATTGCCAATAATGTTATCCAATAATATTATTCGGATAATATGAATTATTGTCTCGATAATGGAAAATCTTGTGTAATGACAATTTATTCAAACAACAAGATAATATAAAATATCAATACAACAATTATTGAATCAATAAAATAATTGAGCAAGAATTACTTTAACCATTATTAAGTAGTGACTTCACGTAAGAATCAATAATTGGTGCAATACCGCAGTGTCTTCGTGTTTTAACCAATTTAGTATTTTAATAAGATAATCTAGAATAACTATACTGTTATTTTTAAACAACTTATATTTGTCGTTTTCTTCATCCAATCGCTTTTAGTTATGGGGCCCACACATGGTTTGGCATTGTCAGTCATACGAATATTCCCTGACAAAGATTTAATATTCCACCACCAAACTAATATTCCCCGACAACAATAAATATTTTATAATCACTTGCTTATTTTAAAATATTTTGATTTTACCCCTAACTATCCACATTAATCAAATCAACCCTTACTATTTCAAAATAATAAATAGAGAAAATTAAATTTCATTAATAATAAGTTGGGGTCTTACAGTTTTGGTTCTAATTTGGTTACTTGCTAAGCCATAGATGTCACTGATATTATTCTACCATTCCACTGACTTTTATCTATAGTTTAATCATGTATTATTAATTGCTTTATTTTATTATAGTAATTTCTTTTTTTGTATTAAACTAAGAGCGGGGCGGGATAGGACGGGATCATTTGAAATATGAACACGAGTAAAGGTGCGAGTAAAAGTGTAAATGAATCGAGTCGAGCCAAGTATTGAGTTATTCATATTTGGTTCACAGAATTTATCAAGTATAAAATAAGGTTTGATTGAAGCTCGTTTAGCTACCGAATCGATCTCGAATCGAGTCCGAACAGTTTGAACTTTTTTATGATCCAAGTATCAATAGAAAATTACAATTTGAGAAGGTTCTAGTAAATTATTGAACTTTAAAATTTGTTCATATTTGATTCATTTATATTTTGAATCGAACTCAAATTAAATATTTTATTAATTAAATACGAATAACTACTTGTTTATTTTAAATCCTTAAACACTAGTACCTTAAACACAAGTACACTACCTCCTTTGTTTCGTAATTTTTTTGTTATGTTATTATTATTGAAAAGAATAGCCTATATATATCAATAATATTTAATAAGTAATCTTATCCTTTAAGAAAAAGTAAAAAGGTGGGACGTTGGTAATAAGAGAAACACGGCAGGGGCAAATAAATGAATAGACAGCAGCTGGAGCTGGGAGCATTCTATCATGACGCGGTGGAAAGATATTTATGAGAGAGAAAAATATCTTTGACCCAACTTGTCATCTCATAGAGTCCACGACATCCAACTTTGCTCCACTAGATATTTTTGACGCAGGATGTGGCGGGAAATTCTCCTTCGTTAAATCCATATGCCAAATGCCCCATTTTCGCCCGACTGATATTTTCCAAAACGACCTTTGAAGGACCGGTATACTCCTCGCTCCCTTAATATATACTATTATTTTAAAATTATGCAAAATAATTAAAAAGGTAATTATATAACATTATATATAATACTCCTTTCCTTTCAAAATAAACTTCATAATTAATTTTGGCATGCTGATTAATAAAATTTTCTTTTACCTAAAGTATATTTTTTAATTACTTATTAATTAAAGTCTTTTTCACTAATTAAATTTTCATAATTAACATAACTATCTCATACTCTCTCCCATCTGTTACATTTTTACATGAAGAGTAATTTTAGAAAGATTATAGTTAATTATCCTAAATTATATAAAACAACAAATAATTTTTAAAAAATAGAATCATCAAAAAGCATATATTAAGAGGCGGAAAAAATTAGTTTGTTAGAAACTTTTTCATGTTTCTCAAATTCTAAAGTTGTTTATATTTATAAGATATGATAAATATTTTCTATATTTTTCAGCTACGTTGCTAAGTTGGATGTATTGTAATGGAGTGAGAATGAAAAAAATTAAGTGCATTAATACTTTGTTATTTTGCCAATCCTTTCATTATATAATTCATTATTACATTCGACAATGGATGGGAGAAAATGATTAGTATCACAAAATTGATTAAATTCATTGTCCATTATTTAAATAATAAATAATATCTTGTTAATGACAATAATTTGAAAATGCATAAAATCTCCTACTCATATTAAATGAATAATAACTTCCATGAATTTTAATATATTAAATTGTGATATCATGTCAATATAATAATTTTATTGACATGTGTCCCCATATTAAACGTCTTAATTTTTATATAAAAACTAAAATAAATAGCATCCAATATTTCATGAAATAGAGAACAGTACTCCTTTCACATTGTTTTATTTTATAGTCTAATTAAAACTACATACATTCTCTTCATAAAAAAAAAGATAATTAAATCATAAACTAATGAGAATCACGTAACACCTTGGGTTTTAAAGGTTTCCCATGATAATCCCTTGTCTATTGGAGGGGTTGAGAGGTCCTTTGATTATGTCAACGGACTTGATCACTGCCCTTGCTGGAAGAATGCTTCTTGACGGATCCGGACAAGTACTGTGGGTCAAGCTTGATGAGAATCCCTGATAATACCATTTTATAACCACTAGTGTGAAGGTAGGTAAATTTTGTTTAGCAAATGATCAATAATGATAAGGGAAATAAAAAACATACATAAAACTGTGTATAAATTTGGCCGAGAGCTGTCTAATTACACCTTAAGTTGGGCCAAACAAAATGTTTAAATTGCTTAATATCATGACTCTTAAAAGTAATCGGAAATGAGTCAAATGACAAGTCTTATTTAACAAGTTGATTTTTGTATAGAAAAACACAGTAACTTTTAAAATATATAATAAAAGAATATTATTTTAATTGTAACTGTTCCAAATAAACAAGTTATATATTTTCAAATTCAAGGCGAATATAAATTATAAATTATACAATGAATACTAATTTTTAGATGATAAGTAAATTGGACTGAAAAACAAAAAATGTGAAACAGGTAAACTTTATCTAAAATCAAAATCCCCATTAGCCTCCCACGTCAACACCCACCACTATCCCCCCCCCCCCCCTCACCCCCAAATCCAACACAACCATTATCCCAACTCGTCACTACCACTAACCAACCAAATCACAACACCACATCAAAAAGTTTTTGAAGCATGAGATTGAGAGTTTGAATCTTGGCATGCCAAGTTGAGTTGTGTGAATGTGTTAAATTAGCAAAAAAAAAAAAAAACAACACCACCACTACTTATGTCACCCATCACTGCCACCAAACTAAGATTCATACCATTATCCCAAATAAATCACACAAACCCCACTAATCACCCACAACACATCGTTGTCAGCCACTGCCAAGTAAAGATAGTTAGAAATTGAGTGAATTTACTTGTTTGAAATTGGGCGATCCAAGGGCTTGGAATCAACGATTGAGATGGGGATATATTCACAAATAAGCTGACTAAAATTTAAGAAATTCATTGTCAATTTTGAATATGAAAAATTTATCAAAAAAGTCGGTTTATGAAAAAATCATGGCTAAATATACACGAATTTGGGCAGCATAAAAGCCAGATAAAACTCATGTTTTCTGTGGGAGGAAAGAAATATATGTTGTCGTCTAATTGGCATAATTACAACATTAAAGCAAGCATGTGAGTTTACAGATATCTATCTAATCTAACAAATCTATATGTACATCTGCTAACACTGACCTTGAAGATTACAACTTCAACTTCCTGCTCATCCACCTCTGCTTTAACCACAAGTGCTTCTTCCTTGACAGACTTGAGTGTAATATTCCAGCATCGCTATTTCCGCATTGTGACCATAATATTCTTCCGTTTCTTCTTCCTCATCGTATCGAATCCTCCGTCTGGCACTACAAATAATGCTAATGGTGTGCGGAGCGCGTATATTAAGATTGCTGCCTAGTTTTGGATTATAACTACAAGCTTTGTTGGAGGAAACAGGTAAGAAGAAGAAAGATGAAGATGGGTTGGTCCATCCAGGCCCGGCTCCTATATACTTCAACATAGCTAAAGATATCGTTACTATAGCTAAAGATAAGGTTGATTTTTGGATTTCAACATTAAATAAAAACCTAAAACTCAAAAGAAGATCACAATTTGTCATTTTCTTAATAGGGTGGGTGGTCAAGCAATAACAAAGAGGGTCCAAAGACGTCAACAACATTATAGTATTAACTTCTGGGACTGTCTACTTAATTAATCCAATCATTTCACTATAATTATAGTATTAATTAATTTTCAACAACATTAATATTTTACCAATCAACAATGCTAAAAAAATCACATAATGATCACATACACGTGTATATTATAAATATCTGTTTGAAATGTGGAACTCGTAATATACATGTGTTTGTACGTAGTATGGATGTGTTTGCATGTGACTATAACGTGATTTTTTTTATATTGTGATAATAGCATTATTTTTTTAAGAATAAGTACGGTTTTTAATGTTGTTTTTTTCCCAGTCTCGTATTATCCCCTCGACAAAAACACCCAAATTCTTTCAAATTACGATTTTTAGTTCTTCAATCATTCATTTCAACATCGGTCTTGGCACAGATCTGTTCAAAAAAGCACTCGATATCATATTACTGGGTGTAGTGATCACTCCATTTTCTTGTTCTTCAGTGTGACGAACATAATGATCCGCCATGTACTGCGATCTGGCTGAATTGAGCTTTGTTGTTGTGAGATTATAGAAAAAAGAAGAAGTTTTGTTGAATGTTTAAGGATTGGGTTTTAGGGTTTGTTTGGGTCTATGGCTACTTTGCAGAGACTGCCGCACTCGACCTCGTGCTCGACTGCGAGTAGTTACGGGACGAATTCGGGTAAACCCGAGACCTTCCCGGCCGGTTTAAGAGTTCTTGTTGTTGATGATGACATTACTTGCTTGAGGATTTTGGAGCAAATGCTTAGGAGATGCAGTTATCTAGGTGAGGGCCTCACTTGCTTCTTTCTCCTGTTTTAGCTCCATTTTAAGTTTCAATTGTTAATGTTTTGATAATAAGTTATTGTGTATTATTTGGATAAATGTGAATTACTGATAACTAGTCTTGAAAGCATGGTATATAATAATGTAGTTGTAGATTAGGAAATTTTTCCTTAAATTGGTAGATTTGGGGTTTCTCTTGAGGTAACTTTGATGGTCAAAAGGGAATTTTGATTAGTTTTAGGGTCAGGAGAAGAAGTTTGAATTTTGTTCTTTTCTTTCTTCTTCGCATGTTTTTTTCTTCTTTTTCTATTCCTGCCTTCAACTTCTGAATTCTGCAAACACTTGTCTAATAAAAATAAAAGAAAAAGTTCTGGAATATGTCACTGTATATAAATTTTTACTTTTTTGAGGATGTGCGGTTAATGAACACCTCACCCTTCTCAGTTCCCACCTAGGCTCCAGTGAGACCTCTGCGCCTTGGTTAATAACAAAATGGTATTAGATCAATCTTCCTAGAGTCAACATAAGGAGTCATAGTGCAACTTACCCACGTAGTTAGAAAGATTCGTCCTCGCGTGGTATTCATTTGTTTAACAGGGGTTTCTTAATAAATTGGCATTGACTTTGACCCTGGTTGTATACAACAATTTTCTTATATGGATGTTACGAAAAAAATTATTAAGGTCTAATGGTTTGGAGTTAGGTTGGTGAGTATCGAAGAAGTGACAGCCGAGTGTCTGAAAATAATTTTGTAAAGGAGTTGGTGACCTATCAAGGTGTGTCCAGTTAGCGTGGGGGTTTGACAACTCCATGATGTGTTGCTGAAAATAATTTTTTAAAGGACAACTCTCATAAGCAGTATCCCATGTATAATTTCTTATTTGTAGGTACTTGATCAAAGTATAATTGTTATCGGACTCCTTCTCAGTCAAAATGTCATGTTTTTGCAGTTTCTTTACAAGTATATAAATTTTACTAAAATGTGTAATTGCTTGCAGCTACGACATGCTCCCAGGCAACTGTTGCTTTGAACCTACTACGGGAGAGGAAAGGCTGTTTTGATTTGGTACTAAGTGATGTTCATATGCCTGATATGGATGGTTTTAAACTACTAGAACTCATTGGTTTGGAAATGGACCTTCCTGTTATTAGTGAGTATTGCTTTGTTTAAACAGAGTATCAATCTATTTTCATAAACTAACATGGTATATGGTATTGCAGTGATGTCAGCAGATGGAAGGACCAGTGCTGTTATGAGGGGAATTAGACATGGGGCTTGTGATTACTTAATCAAGCCTATACGTGAGGAAGAATTGAAAAACATATGGCAGCATGTTGTGAGGAAAAAGTGGAATGAAACTAAAGAACACGAAAATTCAGGCAGCTTGGATGACAATGATCTGCATAAACGAGGAAGTGATGATGCAGAATATGCTTCTTCTATTAATGAAGGATCAGAAGGAATATTAAAAACCCAAAAAAAGAGGAGAGATATTAAAGAAGAAGATGATGGTGAATTAGAAAATGATGACCCCACTGCATCAAAGAAGCCACGTGTAGTGTGGTCGGTGGAGCTCCATCAGCAATTTGTTAGTGCTGTGAACCAACTTGGAATTGATAGTATGAACTCAGTCATTTATTTCTACTATTACTTTATTGCTTATAATGTGTACTTGCTTGCTGTATATATTCATATTTTAGCAGTGAATCTATCTGTTGATTATATGTACTTAATGCCTGCCCCATTTTTTGGTTTCCCTTGCAGAGGCTGTACCAAAAAGAATTCTCGAATTGATGAATGTTCCCGGTCTGACTCGAGAAAATGTTGCAAGCCACTTGCAGGTTGATTCCCTTTTCCATAGTGGTTATCTTCGCAGCACCTTTTTTACTCTTTCCTAATACGATATTGAGAGAGTACATAAAGTAGGAGATTTATTCTTTTGTGAGGTATTTGCAGAGTTTTATAAAAGAATTATTAATTAATTTATTTCCTGGATGGAAAATTGTGGCCACTTTAGCATGCAAATGGAGCAATAATCCCTATATATCTTCTTCTATTGCTGATCTTCTATTGGCCACTTTATTAATTAATTTGTTTCCTGATCTTATATTGCATCAGTATAGAGGCAGTTTTGCTTTATTATTCTCTTGGTTTCTACTCTTATCCGCAAAATATTGCTACTCCAATCTCAATATTGAGATCCACTTTTGAAATTGATGTACTAAAGCTTTCATTTCCACAAGCTTGTTTGATAGTTTTCACAAGGTCCATGTAACTTGAGAGTGGGACAATTCAGTTTTTAATCCCCAACTGGTTGGGGTAGGATGCAAAAGAATCCCATATGACAACAGAAAAGAATAAAGACAGGGCAGTAAGTAAGTAAAAGACAAAAAATAATAATAAAAACAATAAGAGACTAAAAAAGATAAGGCAAAGAAATAAGAAACTAATAAAATACTGAAGTACAATAAAATGATAAAATGCCACAAAAAATAGAAATAGAATTTCGAACACACGATTAACTTACATAAATAGATGTTAAAAACCTAAAATAAAAACAAAAGGGAAAAGTGGAAGGAAAAGGGAAAAACATAAGATACCACATAACTTAATTGTCTAGCTCTTCCAATAAATGTGGAAGAAATATTTGTTTGGTGCTGTATTTGACTACCTGTATTGGCATTTATCAATCTGAATTTGTGTGAATATGCAGAAATTCAGACTATATTTAAAGAGGTTAAGTGGAGTTGCCCAACAACAAGGCGGGATTCCCAATTCATTTTGTGGGCCTGTGGAACAAAATCCCAAAATAGGTCAACTGGGAATATTTGATTTTCAAGCTTTGGCAGCTTCCGGCCAGATTCCTCCTCAGACATTGGCAGCTCTGCATGCTGAGCTTTTAGGTAGACCAATCGGTAACCTTGTTTTGCCAGCAGTGGACCAGCCAACTCTATTACAAACAGCTCTACAGGGCCAGAAGTGTATCCCTGTTGATCCTGGTGTGGCATATGGGCAGCCTCTGATGAATTGCCCATCCAACATCTCCAAACAATTTTCCCAACCCATAATATCTGCTGAAGATGTTCATTCAAGCTTTGGTATGTGGACATCTAATAGTCTTGGTACTGTGGGACCCAGCAGCAACCTTACTGGGGTGGCTGCTCAGAATGGTAACATGTTGATGAGTATATTGCAAAATCAGCAGCAACCGCAGCAGCAGCAACAGAAACAGTCCATTCTACAAGAACCTACCCGTTCCATTAATGTGCAGCCTTCTTGCCTTGTGGTCCCCTCTCGGTCAACCCATTTTGAGGCAGGAAATAGTCCTGCTTCAGTTAATCAGAGCTGCAGCTACAATAGAAGTTCAGTCATTGACTATAGCCTTATTGCACCTCAAGCTAATAATTCCTCATTTGCTGATGAACAAATGTTGTATGGAGATCTTAAAATGACTGGTGTGCTTAATGGTTACTCAGGTCCAGGTTCCCTTTCTCCATCTGTGTCATCTTGCTCAAAAAATGTTAATGTTGATGCTGGTGCTGGGCGGCGAGTTCAGAATTCTGGCTCGACTTTTAGTGCTGCCAAACAGTTGCCAGCTCTTGTACCCAATATGAATGACTTTCAAGGTTCTTATGGTGAGAAGTCTAGTCAGATGCTTGATAATGGACCTTTGAGGAATCTTGGATTTGTTGGTAAAGGGACATCCATTCCAAGCCGTTTTTCAGTGGATGAAACAGAATCATCAATGAGCAACTTCAGCCACGGAAGTATCTACAGGGAGAACAATGGGAAAAAATTGAAGCAGGAGCCAAATTTGGATTTTATTGAGAATGCTAACATGGGAAACCCCACACTGCAACATTTCTCTCCAAATGATCTCATGAGTGTGTTCTCTGAATAGGTATTTTCTTTTTCTGTATGTTGGTATTCTGAAATTCTTTAATTTTCCTGAGAATTTTATTTTGCTTTAACTGCATGTATTTATTTCCCTAAGCTGTGCTTGTTCATTTCTCAATTTGTCTCTTATACCTTAATTATTTTAAAATAGTTTGACAATATATATATATATATATATATATATATATATATATATATATATTAAGTAGGTTGTATAGATTGACAAACATTATAGCTGTGGTATTTTCATTCTAATTATTAATTATATAACAACCTTTTTTTGGCCAAAGTATTAATTATGTAGTAATAGAGTTATTAATTACCTACCACATAAGGAAGTTGGCTTTCTGAAAAAATGTTAGTTATTAGAGATTATTAACTTATTGAATATTAGTATTAAATGGTCGACTGTAGTATTGCATATTCTTTGTTAGTATGACTTTTTTTCTTCCTAATTTGAAGCTTTTCGTGCAACGGGCTTGCATTGCATGTTGAGTGAAGTCTCTTTAATTTTCTACGAGGATACCAATGATTTATGTCACCAGATATTCAAGATTGATTCCTGTCGAAGACGTTGTATCTAATTCACTTCCTAGCCAGAGTCCAGTCCTTGCAGCAAACATGATTAAGAATGAAGGTGAAAACTTGTAATCTCCCATATCTACCTATGATTCTGAGAATCAAAAGTGCAAAACTTGTCATTATGCTTTTGTGAGGGTTGCAACAGGCTCTGCTTAGTATCGGGCAAGTATTGATTACCTTTTGGCTAGTCTTTTTGTTTAGGGAATAAGTTATTTAGGCAGCTCGCCTACATAATTGTGTAGTTATCGGGGCTTGTTAATGTTGAAGTGCCTATCTATTTATTACTCATTATTTTGACAATTCGGCAATTGTAATTATTGAATATTGTCATCAACTTAATTTCTAAATGCTCTTATCAAAATTTTAGCATCATCTAAATGCCATATGAGCAACTAGTAACCGTACTATTTTGATGATTTTCTGATGTATTGATTTGACAAAAGGGACGCAAAAATGATACTATCCTAGGAAGATCTATATAAATGATTCTATCCTAGGAAGATCTATATAAGTTTATTTCTTCATTTATGGATTTATGGTCTAATTATTCATGGTGGACAGTTATGTACAAAGACTTTCTGTCTTGTTATTGTTTTCCATGTGACATGGTATTCATCAATTTCGTCTTCTTGAATTCCAGGTTGTGGACCCTTTAGTATCTTATGCTTGTAGCTTATTCTACATTGTCAAAAGTTTTAAGCCCAGATAATTTTGCAGAAGTTAAGCTTTGTTTTGTTTTGAAAAGCATTCAGCAGATGATAAGAGTAATGTGCCATGCCATAGTCTTCCCCGAGTCTGCTCTCATCCTCAAGAAAACTGCATTTATTTTTGTTGAAACTTGATACTCCCTCCATTCCTAGGTCGTTTTAGACTTTCTTTCTTATTCTTAATTATTTGAGGTTTGTGATTATGTAGGAGAATTGATCACAGTTGTTCCCAAATTGCCCCTTAGTTATTATAACTAAGGTGTTTTATGGGTAGAGAGAAAGAGAAAGAAAATAAGAGTAAATGAGACCATTGAGTTTTTTTTAAGGAGTAAATCATGGGAAATATTGGAGAGTATGAGATAAGTGAGGTGAATGGTATTATAGACAATTGATACTATAGTTAATGCTTTTCAATTATTTACTTAATTCTTATGCTAAATTGACATATATTAAGGAAAGAAGGGAGTATATTAGATCAAAATTGTAACAATTCGGGCTCAAGGCTCAAATGTGTTTATATATTAATGAAAAAGTTTTGATATATTATTGTTAATATATGAGTTTCTTTTTCTTTCTTTTTTCATACTTGCACAGGTTTTGATTTTAGTTACTTATTTTTTTCATTTTTATATACAATTTGTTTGAAATATAAATTAAAAATCATAAAAATATTTTTTATTAGTCTTTTTGGGTTGCCCATAACTTTTGAGGGACGCTTCATTACTAGACTAGAAAAGCATAAATACATGGAGATATGGTTTATAGTAAAAAGATAATTATCAACAAATGATAATTAGCTATGTTAACGCTAAAATCTTTCTCCACGTCCCAATCATCAAGATGCGTCCGATATCCTGCACAGTTCAATAAGTCAACACCAAAAGCTTGACGGCCTGACCATCGGGGGATAGCTCCGGCGTGAGAGTCAGTATCGGCGATCACAAGGTCAACAATGGAGAGAAAAATAATGTCTAGTGTCTGAGAGAGAATAATAATAATATTATTGTGTGTGTTATGTTTTGTTACCTACCTCTTTTGTGATCTTAGCCCCATACGCACTTCAATCCCGGTTTACCGTGCCACTCATTACCTCCTGACACCTTTTCCCCACTCTCGGTCATTTCAGTCGAAAGTTGCAGCCTGCTTCCACACCTGCTACCACTGTTTGCCACCGCCGGTCATCTGAGTCCCATCCTCATTAATGCCATGCAGAAAGGTGGCAGACATAGTAGTCAACTATTATTTGGCATAATGATTACCGGTCAAAGTTGTAGATATTTAAATATATGATGGGTCGACCCACTGATTTGGTCCGATATTAGAAGGACTTAACAAAGATAATAAAGTGACTAGATCCAATAATGTCAACACCCAATAGTGAAGACCCCGATGGACTAAATCGAATATGTAGCCCAATCCATTCTACCTAATAGAGAAATATCACGACCCAACATTGCCCCCTAGTTTTTTATTAAACAGGAGGTTTAATAGGAAACTATAAATGGCATCGGTTCAGGACAAAAGGAATTAATATAAGACCAATGAAGGCCCAAAATACGGCTTATCGAAGCCCATCTGGTGAACATCAAATGGCAACATAAATTAAGATCGAAAGTCCAATTGAAGAGCCTGCTCCAGCCGAACATACAACAACAAATATTTCACCGCCTCCTGAACAACTCAGACCTTCGCCACAAAAACCATTTTCTTATGAATCTAGGCCCGAAGCTGTGGCGACACCGATGATCATCGGTTCGGCAATAATTCCATCATGGAACTGATGGGTGAAGGAGTGAAATACCAGACTAAAGGAACTTGAGATTTGATCATCAATCTGAACTGATCGATTAATATTGGTCATCTGCAAGTAAACACTGTCTTCGGGTACCTCCGTCTCAAATACAAAGAAGCCGAAGAGGATACCGAAGAGAATGCCGATGAGAATGCCACTTAGAAGGAGAAAGCCATTCTGAAGTCTGTGTTGGCAAAAGAAAGAAACAACCTTGACATTGTTCTTCTCAACAATGAATGACTTCGGAAGGATCTCGACAAGGTCAAAAAAGAATTGGAGACGATCGATGCCATACATCGGGTCATCACAGATATAAATGTCGATCTGTCAAGCTAAAGGATCAAAGCATCTGGTACATCATCAGAAGCTCGAAGAAGAGCTCAAAGAGCTTCGGGCCCTTAAGAATTTGAGTCTGCCACTGACCGAAGACCTTTATAAGAAATCCAAGTTAATTACAGGAAGTCCACCGAGCTGAACAATGAAGTTGTCCACATGTACTCTGAAGGATACGAGGACTGCCGAAGCAAATACAAAGCCAAACTTGTATTGGTCAAAGTAAACTCGGCTCTCCTCAACTCTTCGGACATCGAGGACAATAAGGAAGCTTAAAGATATCATCCGAAGCTTTTAGGATTCCAAAGTGAGAGGTAGATCTGCTTCATAGGGAATTTGTTTACCACGAAGGGCCTAATAAACCCACAAGATGACATTTGCCTACCACGAAGGGCCCGACAAAGTCTCGAAGGACAACGCTTTACCACCACGAAGGGATTCTCGACAAGGTCTAAGTGTCGACAATCGCTTACCACGCAGGGCTCGACAACGTCTTAAGGATGACACTTGCCTACCACGGAAGGGCGACGAAGGTCTAAGTGTCGACAATCGCCTACCACGCAGGCTCGATAACGTTTTAAGGATGACACTTGCTACCACGAAGGGCCCGACAAGGTTCGAAGATGACACTTGCACTACCCCGGCGGGTCGACAAGGTCTAAAGTGCAACGCTTGCCTACCACGAAGGGCTCGACAAGGTCTCGAAGATGACATTTGCCTACCAGAAGGCCCGACAAGGTCTAAAAGTGCAACGCTTGCCTACCACGAAGGGCTGACAAGGTCTGAAAGAAGTCTAACGCTTTGCTTACCACGAAGGGCCCGACAAGGTTCGAAGATGACACTTGCCTACCGAAAGGAACTGACGAGGTCTAAAGTGCAACGCTGACTACCACGAAGGGCCTGACAAGGTCTCGAAGATGACACTTGCACTTACCACCAAGGGCCCCGACAAGGTCTAAGTGACCACCAAGAGGCTACCATCGAATGGTCGTGAGTCCTCCCGAACCTCCTAATACCGAGGTGGCATTTGTTGTGCTGTCGGGGACTATGGATGAGCTACCGAAGTCCCTCATGAATGTTTTAAACTTCGATCCCATGAGCTGGCGTCTGTTAACCTGATCCCTAGGTAATGGACCCAGTACGACTACTGTGACGCCCCCAAAATAGGTCCATTCCATCCAACCCATTCTGAGTCGCCAAATACATGGTATGTAAATAACTACAACTTTATTAATACATTTGTCGTGCAAAATAAAACATATATCTTGTGAGTTTAAATACAATTATTGTCTTCTAGACAATATCCACACGCAAATAAATCCCCATCACAATTATTGATACATTATTTTACAAAAATGGTGAGGACTACTAAACAACTCTCTCTAGAACCTTCATTCCATACCCCGACTAAGATTTCGCCACATTCTCGCCTCCCGAGAAGAAAAATGGAACAACAAGGAAAAGGGTGAGCTCAACTAGCCCAGTAAAGAATATTATGACTAAGATAATATACAACAAATTATCGTTAGTCTCCAACAGAAAAAAAAATCTAGTAGAATACAATAGACAACCAGTTTTAAATCATCAACTGCAACGGAAACAACAATTCATTAGAAGAGTTAAGTAGAGAATGCAAACTACTATCTTCTATATATGAATTTAAAAGTTCATCGTCGATATTTTATCCTCGTAACATCAATCAATATATATCCGAATCAAATATTCATCTTTGCACTACAGCCAAAGATATTCATCGATTGGTCATGTTCATCTAAACACTGCTCATCTTTGCACTCTGGGCCAAAGATATTAATCAATTGGTCATGTTCATCTCAACACTGCTCATCTTTGCACTACGGGCCAAAGATATTCATCAAGAAATCATTCATCTTGCGTGACTAAAAGCCAAAGATATTCCATAATATCATCATTTAAGACCGAAGATGATGAAAAATATTTTTAAAGAAACGAATCCAAGTGAAACAAAATGATAAGGATTAAGGATTAAGGATTCGTGACTTTATTTTATCCACGTTCAAAAATACCTCAAAAATAATCATAGGGTGTAAAATTCAAGAATGATCAAAACATGGATACAATCAAAGCTAGTATCCGTAATAGATATTTTGGATTTAAAAGAAAATTTTTCATTTTTTCAATGAATAGGCCAGATTCGTGAATAAAGGTCAGATACGTGAATAAGACCAGTATATGGAATAAGAATCTCGACACCAAAAGATAGAAATTTCACAAAAAAAACATCTTCACGCTTCATGAATAGTACTCGTGAATAAGAATCGTGAATAGTAACTCATGAATAAGAACTCGTGAATAAGAACTCATGAATAAGAATCGTGAATAAGAACTCATGAATAAGTAACCCCGACATGAAAAAGTTCCAAATTTGATAAAAAGTTTCAACCAATATTTCAAAGATAATGATATCAAGAAATAATATAATTTGAGAAGAAAATAACATCCCTTACCTCGAAAGACAAGATTTCTAATAAAAACACCACCGGATATAAAGCTATGACTTGAACTCAGACCAGATAAAGCAATACTCAAAGTATACTCAAAATACTCACAAGAATACGCCGATAATATAGAGAGAAAACTTCAGCTTTCGGTGTGATTTTCAATTCTAACCCAAGACCCTATTTATAGAAATCGCTTTGAACACCAAAGTTAGTAAAATTGAATATAATAATATTATATATAAACAAAATTCATACGCCCACATCTTGAATCTGAATTCAGCCACCATGCACATGTTAAATATGCCCACAACATATAAAAAACGTTTTTTATTAATAAAATAAATAAAACTTCCAAAAATCAATTATTTGAACTTCGTAACTTCAATAATTCATAATAAATAGTCATTTTATCGTAAAATTGAATCTTGCGATTTTTTTATAGGAAATTCAATTCTATACAACTTTGCGTAAAAAGTTTTTCCAAATTCCAAATGTAAATTGACCAAATCCACATACGGACAATTTTACAAGCTATAATCAAATTTCTACCAAGAAATGGGGTCCAACCAACATGTTTAACATGTTTTAAACATTTATTGCAACAAAAATACTCTTCCTCCTCATATACTCATATATCCCACATTCATTATAAAAATATCACCGTTAATATATTATTAAAATAATATATTTAAATGAATTATTTTATCAAAAATGATAAAATATTAATTTTCAACAATTGTCATTTTAAAATTTTCTCCATCTATATCCACATAAAATCAATATTTTTCTCATCATATAAATCAATAATTAATTATTCACAAATAATATTACGGAATCACAAGATCGCAACTGTGCCGCTCCTGTGAGAGCAGGGGCTTTCCAATAAGAATTTCTCTCTCATCATGCCAAGCAATTAGGTGACCAAACCTCTCCTTAGATGTAACTTTCTAGACATCGCTAATAATGTTATATAATAATATTATTCAGATAATATGAATTATTGCTTTGATAATGAAAAATATTGTGTAATGACAATTATCAAACAATAAGAATATAAAATATCAACGCAAAGAATTATTAAATCAATAAAATATCAATAAAGAATTATCGTAATAACTATCGAAAAGGCCTTTCACGTAAGAATCAATAATTGGTGGTGCAATACCGTGCTATCGCTCAACAACGCCAGTATTAGTGTGTTTTAACCACCGGTATTCCAACAAGATAATCTGTAATAACTACGCCAAGCTATTTATAAACAACTTATATTTGTCATTTTTTCATCCAATCGCTCAAGTTATGGGCCCACATAAAAGATCAAGGCTACCGTTGCATTTAATATTCCCCGACAAAGCAAGTAATATTCCACCACCAAACTAATATTCCCCGACAACAATGAATATTTTATAACCACTGCTTATTCGAAATATTTGCGATTTTACCCATAACTATCCACATTAATCAAATCAACCCTTACTATTTCAAAATAATAAATAAAGGAAATTCCTTTTTATTTAAAAATTTTGGGGTCTTACAACCTCCCTCCTTATGAAATTTCGCCCTCGAAATCGACGTGACGCATTCTGGTGTTTCAAAAGATGAGAATACCTCGCTTTCATTTTCGCTTTCCAACTCCTGTGTCATTTCCTCAATAGCATGGTTTCTCCACAAAACTTTAACTTGTGGTATAACCCCAGACATAGGACATGTTCTTTCCTATCCAAGATCTTGACAGTACCTCCTCAGATGTTAAGTCTTCTTCTATTATCTCGTTCGGTTCTAACTCAACGACGTGGTTCGGGTCGTCCACATATTTACGTAACATCGATACGTGAAAAACGTTATGAACACGCCATACTTGGCAGTAAAACGAGTCTATAGCCACAGCTCCTATTCGATCGAGAATTTCAAATGGATTAATAAATCAAGGTTTGAGCTTTCCTCACCTCACCGATTCTCGCTTTTGAAATAACAACTTCGCACCTCCTTCTTCAAATTCATCACCTGCAAGGTGTGTAGCTTAAACAAACTTTAACTTTATCTATTAAAGTCGATTATACTCAGATATCATCACGTGGGTACCTAGAGTTTTCATCTCCATCTCTATTATTTGTAAATTATACTGAAATGAGTCTTTGACAATATCTTACTCAGATTTTCAGATATACGATCTTCTACTCAACACGCCGCCTACCACGCTCGCTTTTCCAGATGGCATGGTCGTAACATGTGTTGAAATGAGTCTCCTCTCGAGTTCTTCAAGCTCTTCCCACATTCCTTGCTCCATTCGAATTTTGTATCTCTACGAGTCGTTGCGTTAATGGAATAGCGATTCGAGAATATCCTTCAACTAATCTCGATAATAACCAACTAAGCCTAGAAAGCTACGATTTCGACATTCGATTTAGGTTGTTCTCAATCGTGACTCATATCCCAACCTTCGATAAGACGTTACAATGACACCTATCGGCTTTACTATCGCACTAATATGGTGTCCCCTACTTGAGAGTGGCTTTTTGCATTCCACAAAGGAAGTCACCAGATAAAGGCTCGTGTACCAAATTTATAGTTGAATTTTTAACTCAAGTTCAATAGAGCCATTCGATATGAGATTTTAGAAATGAGTTTTGTACCTGGGTTCAAAGTCGATACAATATTTAATATTAGTCTTTGGGAGTAAGCCAAGAAATTCTTCAGAAATACATCAGAAAAATCAATAACAACAGAATATTATTCAAATCGACGTGTCTTTATTCAAATCCATAACATGGACTAAGAAAACTTGACATCCATAATAAACGAACGACTTCATGGCTTGATATGAAAATGTTTGACTACAATGGTTTGATTGCTTGAATTCAATAACAAAGTTGCTTAGGAATATGAAAACTAAAAACCTTACGTAAAGTAATCAATTTTGGCATTTGATGAGTAGTTAACCTTAAAATCACATCAAAAGCAAATATCTCTATAGAAATAAGGTTAATTGTGTAATGTGATAAGTGCCAACTGAATCAAACAAGATTTCTAAACAATGGATGTAATGAAAGTTTCTCCTAATGGAGTCTCCATAAATAAAAGTCAAAGTCTAATTTCTCCGTAGTCAAGTTCAAACGCTGAGCGCAAGCAAGAGAGATAAAAGAATGGGTAGAACCCAGATTCAATAAGGTATAAACTTCGCAAGAATTTATAATTAACTAACCCGTGCTAACTTCGCTCGGGTTCCTCGATTTTGACCTGGCCACGCACAAACGCTTCTTCCAGAACCATTGACTTTGACTTTTCTCGGGACATCTTTTCGAGTCACCATTCCTACTGGATCGGGTTTCGATATCGCATAATCTCGAGCGATATGTCCTTCTTTTCCACAATTATAGCATACCTTAAACTGCTGTGTAAGGGGCCAATGATATGTCCCTCTCTTCCCAAGATTTGTAACATACGACCGGTGGTCTTTCTCCTCCCCTGGAACCAGGGCATCATCGGCAGGCCGACGCCTTCACATGGTCGTTGTTGAATCTCCTCTTTTTAAAATCTCCTCCCGACTCGCTTCTTCTATTTTCATGGCCACGATTACCACCAGAGTGGTTACCGCTTTGTCCGTATTCTTCTTTCTCCACCGGTTATCGTTATTCGATGGATCGCTATCTTCAGATGATCCTCGGTTATGGTCCCTCATTGAACGTATTTCATATCTCGCCTAACAACCGAGCCCTCGCTGACAACATCTCGAATAGAGAGAAAATTTATGAGAAATGAGATATCGACGACGCCGGGTTTCAAACCTCTCGTAAACATCCGCCATATACGCTCCTCATTCTCCACCAAATGAGGTGCAAACTCGATAACTCGCTAACTTCGCGCAGACCGGGACACCGCCATGTTATTCTCGCTTCCGCCTAATAAACTCCACTTCCTTCATACGATTTAATACTTTAGGGAAGTATTTGTCATTGAACTATTTTCAAATGTCTCCCACGACACGCCGAAAGAAAATGGACGGGTACGCTTCACGATTCCCACCAAGAATCGCCTCGCTACTTTAACATAAAAGTAGCGAATGGAACTTTCGTTCTCCTCCGCATCCCAAGACATCGAATATCTTGTAATTTGTTTGACCCACGCCTCCGCCTTTAATCGGATCCCGCTTCCCTGCACTCGTGGTCCCAACTTCGAATCGTTTTCACGTGGACAACCCGTGAATTGCTATCATTTCTCCTCGTATTTTGAACACGAAGTCTCCTCGTCTCGATTTTGCATGAATCGCAAAAAGCTTCTAAACATCCCCTCGCTCATCATTTGCTCAAAGGTGGTGTTGTTCACAGGAGGTACATACATTGCCACCTGTTCAGACGTTTCTCCTCGCTGGTAAAACACAGCATCTCCACGGCCTCATTTACTCCATCGTTAATATTCTCAACGACATTCTCAAACATCGCCATAAAACAAGGGTTAATTAAGGAAATCAATATATCACATAATATCCCTATATACTAACCAACTAACAAATAAGCTTAGGTAGGACACAGCAATAATGATTTACTCTGCCTCCCTCCTAGTTCTATTCCCGATCTCCGCCAAAGATCATATCCCTAAGCTCGATACCAACCGTGACGCCCCAAAATAGGTCCATTCCATCCAACCCATTCTCGAGTCGCCAAATACATGGTACGTAAATAACTACAACTTTATTAATACATTTGTCGTGGCAAAATATAAAAATATATAATGTGTGAGTTTAAATACAATTATTGTCTTCTGATAATATCCACACGCAAATAAATCCCCATCACAATTATTGATACATTATTTTACAAAAATGGTGAGGACTACTAAACAACTCTCTCTAACCTTCATTCCATACCCCGACTAGTACTCGCTACATTCTCGCCCCCGAGAAGAAAAATGGAACAACAAGGAAAAGGGTGAGCTCAACTAGCCCAAAGAAGAATATTACGACTAAGATAATATACAACAAATTATCGTTAGTCTCCAAACAAAAAAAAATCTAATAGAATACAATAGACAACAAAGTTTTAAATCATCAATTCGCAAGCTGAAATAATAATTCATTAGAAGAGTTAAGTAGAGAATGCAAACTACTATCTTCTATATATGAATTTAAAAGTTCATCGTCGATATTTTATCCTCGTAACATCAATCAATATATATCTCGAATCAAATATTCATCTGCACACACAGTGCCAAAGATATTCATCACTGGTCATGTTCATCTAAACACTGCTCATCTTTGCACTCACGGCCAAAGATATATTAATCATTGGTCATGTTCATCTCAACACTGCTCATCCTCGCACTACGGGCCAAAGATATTCATCAAGAAATCATTCATCTTTGCACTACAAAGCCAAAGATATTCCATAATATCATCATTTAAGATCGAAGATGATGAAAAATATTTTAAAGAAACGAATCCAAAGGAAACAAAATGACAAGGATTAAGGATTAAGGATTCAGATTTTGTTTTATCCACGCCCAAAAATACCTCAAAAATAATCATAGGGTGTAAAATTCAAGAATGATCAAAACATGGATACAATCAAAGCTAGTATCCGTAATAGATATTTTGGACAAAAAAAGAAAATTTTTCATTTTTCATGAATAAGGTCAGATTCGTGGAAAAGGTCAGATACGTGAATAAGACCGATACGTGAATAGTAAATCGACACCAAAAGATAGAAATTTCAAAAAAACATCTTCACGCTTCATGAATAGTACTCGTGAATAGTAACTCGTGAATAAGAACTCATGAATAAGAATCTCATCGTAATAAGAAACTCATGAATAAGAACTCGTGAATAACTCCTCTGAATAAGTAACCTAATATGAAAAAGTTCCAAATTTGATAAAAAGTTTCAACCAATATTTCAAAGATAATGATATCAAGAAATAATATCATTCGAGAAGAAAATAACATCCCTTACCTCGAAAAGACAAGATTTCTAAATAAACACCTGATATAAAGCTATGATTGAACTCTTGCACCGATATAGCAATACTCAAAGTATACTCAAAATACTCACAAGAATACGCCGATAATATAGAGAGAGAAACTTCAGCTTTCGTGTGATTTTCAATTCTAACCCAAGACCCTATTTATAGAAATCGCTTTAACACCAAAGTTAGTAAAATTGAATATAATAATATTATATATAAACAAAATTCATACGCCCACATCTTGAATCTGAATTTTAGCCACCATGCACATGTTAAATATGCCCACAACATATAAAAACGTTTTTATTAATAAAATAAATAAAACTTCCAAAAATCAATTATTTGAATTTCGTAACTTCAATAATTCATAATAAATATTCATTTTATCAGAAAATTCGAATCTTATGAGTTTTTTTATAGGAAATTCAATTCTCTACAACTTTGCGTAAGAAAGTTTTTCCAAATTCCAAATGTAAATTGATCAAATCCACAAACCCGACAATTTTACAAGCTATAATCAAATTTCTACCAAGAAATGGGGTCCACCGACATGTTTAACATGTTTTAAACATTTATTGCAACAAAAATACTCTTCCTCCTCATATACTCATATATCCCACATTCATTATAAAATATCACCGTTAATATATTATTAAAATAATATATTTAAATGAATTATTTTATCAAAAATGATAAAATATTAATTTTCAACAATTGTCATTTTAAAAATTTTTCCATCTATATCCACATAAAATCAATATTTTCCTCATCATATAAATCAATAATTAATTATTCACAAATAATATTATTGAATCACAAGATCGGCAACTGTGCCGCTCCTCAGAAAGAGGGGCTTTCAATAAGAATTTCTTCTCATCTGCGCCGCAATTAGGTGACCAAACCTCTCCTTAGTATGTAACTTTCTAGACATTGCCAATAATGTTATCTAATAATATTATTCAGATAATATGAATTATTGCTTTGATAATGAAAAATATCGTGTAATGACAATTATCAAACAACAAAGAATATAAAATATCAACGCAAGCAATTATTAAATCAATAAAATAAAATATCGATAAAGAATTATCGTAATAATTATCGAGTAAAGGCCTTTCACGTAAGAATCAATAATTGGTGCAATACCGTGTGCTATCGCTCAACAACGCCAGATTAGTGTGTTTTAACCACCGGTATTCCAACAAGATAATCTCAGAATAACTACGCCGTTATTTATAAACAACTTATATTTGTCGCTTTCTTCATCCAATCGCTTTCCGTTATGGGCCCATAAAGATCGCGCCATTGCATTTAATATTCCCGACAAAGAAGAATATTCCACCACCAAACTAATATTCCCCGACAACAATGAATATTTTATAACCACTGCTTATTCAAATATTTCATGATTTTACCCATAACTATCCACATTAATCAAATCAACCCTTACTATTTCAAAATAATAAATAAAGGAAATTCCTTTTTATTTATTAAAAATTTTGGGGTCTTACAACTACCCCCCATGCATGTTAAGAGGTATAGGAGATAAAATCGAATATAGCTTTTTGGTGGCGATGGGATCGAACCATTTAGTCGACAATAAAGATCCACATGAACCCTCAAGAATAACATCTGCTGACTTTTGGTGGCACCCAAAATTCCTCAATAGGGGAGATGGGTCCAAAGTGGAATAATTACCGCAAACAACGCCCATTTAATTTCGATTCGTCAAGCATCGCAACGGTTTTGGACGGACTTTTCAGATTCTCCATAACGATCATCATCTTATTTTTTCATCCTTAAGGACACGACTTACATAAAAACCGTGTCAAGCTTCCCCAACTTCTCGCACTAAAATCGCTCCCCATTGTAAACTAACTAGTTGCGAGATACAAATAATATATCTCGGCAGGATAAGCTTCACCAACAAAGGTACCGAATAAAGATAGTTGTTTATTCCCGAAAGGGTCTTTATACCAAGTCCATCGAACGCCTTTAGCATTCTTCTACTTCTTTCCACGCACTCAAAGATTGGCAAACATCTTTTCGCCGATTTGGACATGAGACCTTCTCAAAGTCTCTTCCGAGTAGTCTTGTCTTTTCCATTCGAACCTACTGACTTTAGATGGGCATCTCCGAAGACGAGTATCCACAGGGCGGTGTGCCCTCGGTGGAATCTCAAGAGTGCGGCTTCTGGATCTGCTTTAGATGGCGGTTGGATCTTAAGGACGGCCTTGAGATATGTCTTTAAAGTGTAGACTTCTTTACGATTGATCTATTCGGTCACCGACCACTTTTCAGATAGATTCTAAGAAGATGCCTTTCATCATTTTTTCTCCACCCATGGTCATGTTAGGTTTTGTAATATTCATAATGCAATCAAATTGCAAAATAATGCTAAGCGTGTAAAAATCGAGTTTAAAAATTTTACAAACCATATACCCTTGATCACCCTTTATGCATAATTATTAATTAAACGAAAAGATAAATAATAAAATCATACTTGAAGATCGAAGCTTCCTCGTGTACAAGTTCACCTCCAAATCCTTTCGCTCAACTTGAATCCACGGGGTTTTGTTCCTTCCTTTCGATCAACGTTAGCCACCCATATGTTTGGCCTCTAGAGGTGATCCACCAAGGAATTATAATGATTCAAGAAAAATGGTATTTGGCTCAAACCCTAGTTTTCTATCTCTATGTAAAAAGGGTACTCTCCAACAAATTGAAATTATGTCATTGTCAGTAAAAGTCCACAACCCCCACAACCCATAATAAGACTCCTCTTATTTATAGATGTGGGCAACCCACCTTAACAATTAAGGAATTGAGATTTATTTAATTAATTAAATTCTTTTAATTAATTAAGCTCCCTAATCTTATTAGGGATAATTAATTAAACTCTTTTAATTAATTTTCCCTCCTAATCCTATTAGGAATAAATGAGAGTACTTATATTAAATTAATTCCTAAACTCTTTTAGAAATTAAAATAATAATAATTGTAATAATATTAATAAGACTCCTCTTATTAATTTATATTTAATATTTCTAAAATATTAAATAATAATATTAAGCTATTTAATTTATTCTATCACCATAGATTAAATTAAATATACTTAACATATTATTACGATTATGCCATTAACTTCTTAAATAATTATTCTTCCTTTTATGGTGTGACCCTTTAGGTTCTCCATATTAAACCTACAGAATAAATCAATTAGAATAATTTAATCTTATTTAAATAAATAAATTAAACAATTAATTTATTTAAATAAATAATATTTATTCTACAATAGTAGGATAAGCCTCCCAATGATCAACGCACTTTCCAGATAATATAGATTTCAACATTAATCATTAAAGAACCTTTGAGTAAATAGTTACCGTGATAATTCAATCCTTCCACCATACAATGTCCCAATTAAATATAAGACATGGAATTATCACAAGTCTTATTTTATTTAATTATATGTATTTTCGATCCTTAAATGCACAACTCAAATAATGCAAATTAGAAACTCCTTTCTAATTTCATTCTCGCCGCCAAGGACTACCGGGTTGTCATTTATCGAATCACATAGACATTTTCTTCTTTATTAGAAGTGGTAGATTCTTTATCGATCATACATTATCTCCATGCATACAACTTATTATACCCAAGCATACCCTTTGATATACCCTAAGGGTCTTAAGGAATAAGTCAAAGTATAACTCATCATACACAAGATACTATGATGATCTCAAGTCCAAGGATTACTCAGACTACTATCACTACAGAATTCCTATCGACAGCAAATAAAACTCCATTAGGTATTCCTTAATGAGCCACGCTCAAATGAACTTATTCTCTAATAAGCACCTACATACTTGCTTTAGTGTCTCCACACAAATGATCATGAGATCAATCATCCTCATCCAAACGAAAAAAGAACGATGTACCATTCAATCTATCCGGATTCACTAATCCCCAATTTAGTAATCCAACGATTGGGAACTATTTTAGTTTTAAGCTTTCAAAGAATTTAGATCTCATTAGAATGATCATCATCATTATTCTAAAAGCATTGCTTAAAACTACGGGTTTATCACATATTATAAAAACAAAGATCATGTAGATAATTAAAAGCCTTTAATAAATTAATACTTTTTATTAATAAATGAATAAGATTGTTACAAAGTATATGCTTTATCATCAAACATGATGGCTTTGTGTGCATATTACTTTCAATCTCCCACTTGCACTAAAGCCAATCGTCATGGTATCTTATACTCTTCTTCTCTAAGTGACGATTATCCCCGTCCGTTGGATAAGCTTTAGTTAATGGATATGTAATGTTGTTCTTGAGAGTCCACTATCTCTATAGTGATTTCCCATCTTTCAATGATTCTAATAATCAAATGAAAGTGCCACAACACATGTTTAGATCCAAGATGAGACTTAGAACTTTTCCTAGTTCTCAGAATGAACTTATCATCCAAACAATCAACTTGCAGCCTTCATTTATAGCTATATACTTTGTCTTTATCACTAAACCAAAGAACTCTTTCATTGCTTTGAACCTTTCCAATTCATCGCACCAATCGCTCAAGGTAACCTTTACCTTAAAGTGAATTTTTTCGTCGTCTTTTTCGTCTGTTCGAAAAACTTGAGTTTGTTAAGCCCTCTAGTTTTAATTTAGACCCACCATGAATATGATCACATCCTTAGTGCTTGCTTGCTAAGCACTTTAAGATGTTTTTCACCGACTCATAGTGAACTTCTCCATAATACGAATCGATCAACATCGTGTCTCGATATTTCATTGCATACATGATTGTCACTCATGCGATCTCTCTCTTTAATAGTTTGTGGGGACTATTAAGAGAGATACACTCCATAGCTCATCGACATGAGACATCTCTTGAGTTTGCCATGCTAAACGAATTTTAGCATCAAATGAATATACGCCTCGGGTTAAGTCGAGCATCCTCTTAAATCTATCTATATAGATTTATATCCCCAATTAAGATATTCTTCCAAATCATTCATGGAGGAATGATTTAGACAACTTTATCTTTTACCGATTGTAGCATTGGTATGTCATTCCTCATCCGTAGTATATCAACATATAATATTAGGAATGTCACGACGCCTCCCACATCGTCCCTTTTTTGTACACACTAGAACTCTTACCTCATCAGATGTAATCGGATCATCATCTTCTATGATGAGTACCTCATCATCATCATCTATGATGAATCCATACCTCCTAGGTATCTTCTCTGACTATTCGAGATTTATTTATCTCGGGTTGTGGTACAATAGGTCTATCTACGTGTTCCTCTTATTCGACTTATAAAGTGTTTTGTGGTTATTGAACTCTTCAAGATCTATTATCCTCCCACTAGCCCCTTCAATAATAAAACACATTTATCTTTGTAAGGCGCGTGTTGTTTCGCAACAAACACCTTTTGCTAAGTAGGATTATAGAACATATACCCTAAACTTACTTTAGGATGTCCCACAAATCGACATTTGTCAAATCTTGTCCCAAGCTTATCCTTTGAAACCTTTTCACATAAGTCGACAACCCCTTATCTTAACATACTTAAGATTAGAATCCTCCCCATCCATAACTTTTATGGAGTCTTCAATGGATTTTGAGGTTACCATTTTCGTAGATATGCAACCATTTCTAGGACATTATCCTGTAAGGATACCGGAATGCTCAGTAAAATCATTATGGACCGCACTCATGTCCAACAAGGTACGAATTTTCCATTCAGATACATCAATCAATTATTACAGATCGATGTGTCCATTATGAGAAAACCATTTGAGACGATCTAGAAACTTATTGCACAAGTATTTATTCCTCGATCTAATCAAAGAATCTTAATACACATTGTCAATTTGTTTTCACTTCAATTCTTTGAACCTTTCAAATAATTCATACTTGTATTTCAAAGCAAATACACACATTCAACTCTTTGAATGATCATCTCCTTTTCTTATACTAGTTTGTTCAATTTGCAAAATATATTTTCACGTAAGTCAAGTATACAAAATTTATTAAGTAATATTCCAAATTTATACAAAACATTATTATTATAAATAGAACAACAATTTGTTCTTAATTATAATACCAAAGATTTCATTGTCCAACAATAAAATGGAAATAATATTTTTAACAAGAATCGGAATACAATAACAACTTATCGACTTAATAGATTTGCTCAGTAGCATTGCTAAACTATAAGTTTCTATGGCTAATATGGCAACCTTTGCTACATTTCCCACACACATAGGATTACTTATATTTGTTTAGCTTTCTATCGCTTGGTCCCTTCATAAATCTATATTTATGATAACCAAAGTCTCAGATCCAATACCCAAGTAGAACCTCGACTTAAAGAAAATTTTATTTTAAATCATGAACAAATTTGTATTTATAACCAAAACTTCACTAAGCTTCTTTTCGTTAGCCTCTCGCAAGATGCTTTCGCAGCTTTCTTTCCCGTGTCCAAAGCTTATTGCAAGTGGAAGCAAACTCCTTTGCTATCCATATCGCTTTTGTTCTTATTATCCTTTGTTTTTGCCTTTTCTATTTACCTTCTTAGAATCATTCTTCTTTTCGTAAGATCCTTTGGCCCCTACCTAATAAGACTTGATCTTTCTTGGTTGGAAAGTGACTCTCAACATTTTTCAATATGTTACAAATCAAATCGGCCGAGGTCGATATCTAGCTTGTTCATATGAAAAATTCACAACAATTGTGAAAAGAGTCCCGGAGTGAGTGCAAGATCAAATCTTCGCTCAACTCTCCATCCACGACAAAAACCAGTTGTCCTAATCGATCAATCAAATTGATTATGTTAAGAACTTTTTTGTCTGCATTTATAGTGCCATGGGCCATTCTAGATCTAAGAGCTCCTTAGATATCTCGATATCTATCGGCCCCTACTTTCCTCACCATCAACTACTTGATGTGCAGGAATATAGTAGAGCATCCATAGTTTCATCGACAACAAGCTCTCGTTACTCATGGATGCGAGCATGATGCATCGAGCCAATCGTGCATCATCTTCGCCACTTTCTAAAAGTAGGAATGTCTTCCTCAGAGGCATTGTCTCGCAACCATTGCAGGATAGGCGTATAAGGACATAAGATAGCTTTTCAACTATGAGAACTATTCTCAAATTCCTTAACCAATCCATTTAATTATTCCCGTTAATTTAGCATCTAATATGCTTCGCAGTTGATAGTAATTTAGACATTGTAAAATTTCAGTAAATGAATTTGTAATTAACAACATTTTAACATACATTCTTTTATTAATTACCAAAATAAATTAGGTCTTGTTTTAAATTGGTATCTCCCACTATTTTCTTCAAACTATATTACCTCACTTATATAGTTCTAAGCAAAATCTAATTAAAGATTTGCTAGTGAGAATAAGGATCCCATTTCAAATGTATATAGCCTTGTGGTGACACAACAAACTATATATAAATAAATAGGTAGACAACTTTTGTCAATTACATCAACTATGCAACTCCTTTTCTTTTGCCTCTTAGATTATTTTGATCAAGTGGTGGCACATCCGAATCAAAATTATCCAAGTTAAGTCCGACCTAGCACTCCATATATTCAAAAAAGAAAATATCATCCTTGTGGTGACACAACAAAATAATATTGTTCAATTTTCTTTATAAGCATCAAATGTGATAAATTAACATCTTAAATACTTAATACTTGCCTTTGTGGTGACACAACAAACTCATATTAAATATTTAATACTCTATTAATTTTATCATGCTAGAAGGCTTAACGCTCGATATTCCAAATATCTTTGAACGCTTAGGACTTAATATAAAAATCGAGGGGTTTGTTATTAATTTGTCTCATCTTGTTTATAGCTGCATGCATATATATATAAAATACGCATAATATATTAATTAAATACGCGAAGCATGTTTGCATAATATATAATATATATAGTATAAGCATGCATATATAGAATACTATATTCTACCCGGATTGATTATGACTTTTATTCTAGTTTGGTTCACTAGAGCCACCAAGTGAACCAAAAGGTCAAACCCTAGGGGTGCAAGAAATAATATTTAAATATAACTATTACATTTAAACCCTGCTCCATTACAAATGGGTCTTCAAGCGCCTTTGCTTCCTCGATCTCCAATTCTTCAAAATTAATTCTAACTATTCCTATTACAAAACTATTTAAAATAAATAGAAACCTTGATCAACATCAAGAGAAGTACATAGAGAGAGAGATAGAATTTACATTAAGAAAAAATTAGAGAAGACGAGTACGCAGTAATCCCATTTAATAAAAACCCATACATTCATGCATCCAACTAAAATAAAATCCAATCGCATTGGTCAATAGTCCATAATCAATCCCATTTATTATCATACACATCATCATACGATCAATAAATAACATTCATCTTATGAATAATAAACATTCAATATATATATTGATATCATTTAATGGGCAAATTTAGTTAGTATAAAATCTATTTTTGAATCAAAATAAACTCCTTTATTTTAATCCAAATTTAAATCAAAATAAAACTATTTTATTTTAATTTATCCAATTTTGAATAAAATAAACTATTTTATTTTAATCAAAATTTTAATCAAAATAAACTCCTTTATTTTAATTAATTATGGAATCCAATTCCATGTAAAAAAAAAAAAAAAATCTTTTATTAAGGAAACACGGATATTTTTTCCTATTCACAAATAAACTCTTTTATTTTGAATAATATGAAATCTTATTTCATATCTAAACAAACTCCTTTATTTAAGGAAAGATGGATTTACTTTCCTATTCACAAATAAACTCTTTTATTTTGAATAATATGAAATCTTATTTCATATCTAAATAAACTCCTTTATTTAAGGAAATATCGATTCTTTTTTTTTATTCACAAATAAACCTTTTATTTTTTGAATAATATGAAATCAAATATCAAAATAAACTCCTTTATTTAAGGAAAAAGGATTCTCTTTCCTATTCACAAATAAACCTTTTATTTTTGAATAATATGAAATCTAATTTCATATCAAAATAAACTCCTTTATTTAAGGAAAAATAGAATCCAATTTCAACTCTAATTAGTTATCATGGAATCCAATTCCAACTCTAATTAGTTAGCATGAAATTTTATTTTAAAATTAAAATAAACTTTATATTTTAATATTAAAATAAACCTTTTATTTTAAAATTAAAATAAACTTTTATTTTAATTATAAAATATTAATATATATATATATATATATATATATATACCGTATATATATATATATATATATATATATATATAATATCCATATATATAATAAATATATATATAATATATATATATATATATAATATACCAAGTTGCTTTGATTTCCGTATACCATCCTCATTTTTTTTTTTTTTTTTTTTTTTAAACATGCTTCATGATCACTTTAATCATTACATGCTAATGATTACTTTAATTATTACTTGCTAATGATTACTTTTTTAATCATTACAAGCTAATGATTAGTGTAATCATTAATGTTTATATCATATATAAATAATTAGGAGCTTAAGAGACACTAAAAAAAAAAACAGACTCAAATAAATTCGGTTCCAGCTTTTTGGAAATTTTTTGCTTTTTTTTTTTTTAATAAATTTTATACAATAAAATTATGCCCAATTAAATTGTTCTAAACACATATCAATATACATATTAAATTAAAACAATTAATAATTTGCATAAAGGTTTGGCTCTGATGCCACCGTTAGGGTTTGTAATATTCATGTAGCGCAATCAAATTGCAAAATAATGCGTAAGCGTGTAAAAATCAGAGTTTAAAAATTTTACAAACCATATACCCGGATCACCCTTTATGCATAATTATTAATTAAACGAAAAGATAAAGAATAAAATCATACCTCAAGATCGAGCTTCCTCGTGTACAAGTTCACCTCCAAATCCTTTTTCGCTCAACTGAATCCACCGGGGTTTTGTTCCTTCCTTCGATCAACGTTAGCCACCCATATGTTTGGCCTCTAGAGGTGATCCACCAAGGAATTATAATGATTCAAGAAAAAATGGTATTTGGCTCAAACCCTAGTTTTCTATCTCTATGTAAAAGGCATACTTCCAACAAATTCGAATTATGTCGTCAGTAAAAGTCCACAACCCCACAACCCATAATAAGACTCCTCTTATTTATAGATGGGCAACCCACCTTAACAATTAAGAAATTGAGATTTATTTAATTAATTAAATTCTTTTAATTAATTAAGCTCCCTAATCTTATTAGGATAATTAATTAAACTCCTTTAATTAATTTTCCCTCCTAATCCTATTAGGAATAAATGAGAGTACTTATATTAAATTAATTCCTAAACTCTTTTAGAAATTAAAATAATAATAATTGTAATAATATTAATAAGACTCTCTCTTATTAATTTATATTTAATATTTCTAAAATATTAAATAATAAATATTAAGCTATTTAATTTATTCTATCACCATAGATTAAATTAAATATACTTAACATATTATTACGATTATGCCATTAACTTCTTAAATAATTATTCTTCCTTTTATGGTGTGACCTTTTAGGTTCTCCATATTAAACCTATTGTGAATAAATCAATTAGAATAATTTAATCTTATTTAAATAAATAAATTAAACAATTAATTTATTTAAATAAATAATATTTATTCTACAATAGGATAAGCCTCCCCAATGATCAACGACTTTCCAGATAATATAGATTTCAACATTAATCATTAAAGAACCTTTGAGTAAATAGTTACCGTGATAATTCAATCCTTCCACCATACAATGTCCCAATTAAATATAAGATATGGAATTATCACAAGTCTTATTTTATTTAATTATATGTATTTCGATCCTTAAATGCATAACTCAAATAATGCAAATTAGAAACTCCTTTCTAATTTCATTCGCCGCCAAGGACTCACTGGGTTGTCATTTATCGAATCACATAGACATTTCTCTTCTTTATTAGAAGTGGTAGATTCTTTATCGATCATACATTATCTCCATGTACAACTTATTATACCCAAGCATACCCTTTGATATACCCTAAGGGTCTTAAGGAATAAGTCAAAGTATAACTCATCATACACAAGATACTATGATGATCTCAAGTCCAAGGATTACTCAGTATTACTATCACTACAGAATTCCTATCGACAGCAAATAAAACTCCATTAGGTATTCCTTAGCGAGCCAATGCTCAAATGAACTTATTCTCTAATAAGCACCTACATACTGTTTTTTAGTGTTCCACACAAATGATCATGAGATCAATCATCCTCATCCAACGAAAGCAAAGAACAACGATGTACCAATCTATCCCGGATTCACTAATCCCCAATTTAGTAATCCAACGATTGAGAACTATTTTAGTTTTAAGCTTTCAAAGAATTTAGATCTCATTAGAATGATCATCATCATTATTCTAAAAGCATGGGTTTATCACATATTAAAAACAAGATACGTAGGTTTATAAATTAATACTTTTTATTAAAAATGAATAAGATGTTACAAAGTATAGATAATTAAAAGCCTTTAATAAAGAAAAATCAATCTTTTTATTATCATAAATCGTAAATAAGATTGTTCAAGGACCCAATCAAAAGATATATGCGAAGTCATTATCATCAAACACTCTTCTTCACCATGGATTCACGTAGTGCTATAATTTGTAATTGAAAATACTCGGGACACTAGAATTCACCCATCCTTCTAGCGCTAATATTAACGCCAAGATCTTTCTCCACGTCCCAATCACCAAGACGCGTCCGATATCTCGCGATTCAACAAGTCAACACAAAAGCTTCGACTACCGACTCGTTGGGATAGCTCCGGCGTGAGAGTCAAGATTTCGGCGATCACAAGGTCAACAATGGAGAGAAAATAATGTCTAGTGTTCAGAGAATAATAATAATATTATTGTGTGTGTTATGTTTTGTTATCTACCTCTTTTGTGATCTTAGCCCCACACGCACTCCAATCCCTTGGTTTACCTTGCCACTCATCACCTCCTTACACCTTTTCCCCACTCCCCATTATTTCACGGTAAAGTATGCAAATTGCTTCCACACTCGCTACCACTGCTTGCCATCACGGCATTATCCGAGTCCCATCCTCATGGCGTATATAGTAGTCAACTATTATTTGGCATAATGATTCTGGCACAAAGTTGTAGATATTTAAATATATGATGGGTCAACCAATCGATTTGGTCCGATATTAGAAGGACTTAACAAAAGATAATAAAGTGATTAGATCCAATAATGTCAACACCCAATAGTGAAGACCCAATGGACTAACTGAATATGTAGGCCCAATCCATTCGGCCCAATAGGAGAAATATCACGACCCAACAAGCTAAAATTATGATCAACATTGATCATTTGTTAAAAATTCATTTTTAACATAATTTTAACTAATTATCATTGATCATTTGCTAAATAACTAAAAATTAAAAATATTTAAATAACTATTTTAAAAAATGATAACTATGATCAACAAATGATAATTATCATTTAACTTTTGAGGGCGCAGAATGAATTTTTAACAAATGATCAATATTAAAAATGGTGCAAATTTTGTTTAACTAATGATCAATGATAGAAATGGGATTTTGATTTTTTATAACTTACTAATCTCTACTCTAAAATTTTGTAAACAAAAATCATTTTCTCGCCCATAGATCATGCTGTTCCATCTTTACATGACAACAGAGTCGTTTTTTAATACTATTTGTTATATGATTTTAAATATTTCCTAAACAACTTTATATTGGCCTGAAAGTAGCTAGCTAGCTTTTGATAAATAAAGAGGCCAGAGTCAGACGTAAGAGGTTAAGGTATGAGATGATGCAAAAGAGATCGATCTCTGGTTTATGAACTGAAGTTGTAAATATTTTTTGATGTTGTTTTACTTACTTTCTGTCTTGATATTCACATCGATCATACATCCTCCTTCGTGTAGACTTACTATCCAGAGCGGTTAATATTAAATATGCCAGCTGCATGAGTGTTATGGTTTCCCGCGCGCTTCCTTTATTGAGAAAGCAATTAAGGTATGCTGTTTTTACGAGGGAAGATATTAGGTCCTTAACTAGCTAGCTAGGTCATATAAACTCATGCACATTGAAATCTATAATGTTGGTGCTGCTGTGGTACTTGCACATGCTCAGCTCAACACATATTAGCTCAACTAGACAATAGGATATGTACGTACGTACTATTATTATATATATATTTCCAAATTTCAATCTATATATATATATATGTTCTCTAAAGTTTTCATCATTTTGACTTAATTCAGAGTTGGCTGTGATTCTGACATTCAATGCAGATCGTAATTGTAACAAATGAAGATGAAAAGAAGGAGATATATTGGTGAAGATAGAGGTCTTAATTACCGCCCGGAAGAGTATATATATATATATATATATATATGCATGGAGGGCAGGCAAAGTTTGTTCCCCTACAAGATATGTTGTCTTGTACCGACTCCGGTGGAATATGAACTCAGTAGATAAATCAATAGGCTGACATTTGTAGCTTCATGTTATTAGTTGGGGATTTCTGTATAAACTGGTGCAACTACTAATGCACCATTTTATTAGTTTTACAAGTATGTGACAGATGATTCTTAACTAACATTCAACAACTCAAGGTAACAGTTTTATTACAGATTTTCTCTATAATGTATATATGCCTTTTTCTTTTTGTTGAATAAACATAACCTATATATTAAACCAAAAAAGGCCAGCATCATCTTTCAAAACGCTAGTAACAAAAGTAGGCAATTAAAATTTCTATTTTTAGATGTTTTGAAAAGAAAAAAAAAAAAAACTAACTAACGGTATAATATAGAGTACATTAAAAATCTACTAGTATTTCAAAATAATTTGATGTTATTTATTTTTATTTTCTTAACCCCAATAGTTGCCTGTATTCTGTTCGTCTCAAAAACCCTACCAACCAAACCACCGCCCCTCTTCTCTCTCAATTATTTTAAAAACTTCAAACTTGAGCTGCTCTGCAACATCCGCCGCCTACTGCAACTCAAAAAACTCCATTTCTCTCTCTAAAACACTTATCAAACACTTTCCTCAATAATGAATTCCCCCGCCCTAGCCCACCACCAATTCCTTCACGGCGGCGGCGGCGCCACCTTCTCTCTCCTCCATCCCAAACCATATTTTCCCACCACCACCACCTCCTCTCCCTTCACCGTCTCCATGTCACTCAGGGAAGACGCTCCGTCATTGGCCGTAGTGGGCGTAACCGGCGCCGTAGGCCAAGAATTCCTCTCCGTCCTCTCTGACCGCTCCTTCCCTTACCGTTCCATCAAAATGCTCGCTTCCAAGCGATCCGCCGGTAAAAAATTCATCTTTGAAGACAATGATTATGTCGTGGAAGAGCTGACTCCCGATTCCTTCTCCGGCGTTGATATTGCCCTGTTCAGCGCTGGCGGCTCCATTAGTAAGCAGTTGGGTCCTATCGCGGCGGATTGCGGAACTATTGTAGTGGATAACAGCTCTGCGTTTCGTATGGATGAGAACGTTCCTCTTGTGATTCCAGAAGTGAATCCGGATGCAATGTCGGGTATAAAGTGGGGATCCGGGAAGGGGGCTATAATTGCAAACCCTAATTGTTCCACTATAATATGTTTGATGGCCGCCACACCTCTTCATCGAAGAGCCAAGGTTTATGAATTTAATCTCATTCGCTTCAAATGGTTAAATGCTTATCATTATTTTAATTATTATATTAGGATATTTGATGGGAGTTTATTATGTCAATAGATAGTCAAGTAAATGGTCTAATGCATTATATATGCTCAAGTCAATGTTAAGCACACGCATCTGTGGAATTTCATGAATTTAAATTATTGTGTAAAGACCGTGTGTATTCTGCCTTATTGAGAGTATGGTTTGTTATATGAATATCTATACGTGTAATTAGTCTGACTGAGCACCAACTGGGTATTAGTTATACTTTCAGGATGTCTTCCCCCTCTCTTTTCCCTTTAGGTTATTCCGAGGATGTTTGACTGACAAATTATTGTTATTGTTTATGAAGCCAAGAGTTTAAATGTTCTTGTGAAATTTTAGGCTTGAAGAACTGGAGGTTGTACCAAGTTTAGATAATAATTATAAAGGTGTGAGAAAGGGATAACATTTTTATTGAGAGGGCTGATGTCTTTGGACTATATTAGCTCATAGCCTAATACTAACCAAACACTCCGGCGCTCCATTTATGTGGGTGTGTCTCTCTAACTTGACATGCTGATGTTCATCTATAGGCCAACTGGACCTGAATAATTTTGGGATTTGATTAATTATTGGTTAAGAATCTGTAAAGGCATGCTTTTGTATGTGTGAAAATGAGGTACTTTGCTTACTTAAGATTTTGTGAGGGGGACTTTCCTAAGATTATGTGAGTTCAATTTTATAAATGTGGAAGAACTTTGTAGGTTTGACGTAAAGCCTTGATCATAAAGGGTGTGTATCTATTGTCACTCAAATATATTCTGAAAACTAGGAGTCTAAACTAGTGAAAAATAGAAAATAGCAGCATACAGGAATGAGATTCTTCACTAATCCTTGTAAGATATGGCAAAAAGTTTATAATCTCTATTGTAAATAAGCATGTATGTAGACCAAAAAAACTGAATAAGTACAGAAATTAGAAATGTGCTATGCTGAAAATTGACACAACCCATTTCCATACAAACAAAAAGAAGAAAAGAAGAAATTATGTGGACTCTTAACTGTTGAAGAAAAAATGGTATACTAAGAATCTACCTTTCTTGTTGGCATTCTCACTCACACGTTTGTACCTAACTATTTTACTTTTATCATCTATTTATATCTATTCTTTTCTTTTCTTTTTTCCTTTAGAACACCTTCCAGGTAGTGGATTGAATGTTTTAAACTCCACCACTGTTCATGACACATGAATGTTTTAGGTAGTACGCATGGTTGTTAGCACATACCAGGCGGCTAGTGGTGCTGGTGCTGCTGCAATGGAGGAGCTTGAGCAGCAGACTCGTGAGGTTTCCTCCTACTTTCTTTACCTTATAGTTTTGTTTCCAATTGGCTTGTTGTACCCATCTAATATTAAATAATTTGGTCTGTTATTCTTCTAAATTGATTTTTTTCCTCATTGTTTTGTGGCTAGGTCCTCGAAGGAAAACAACCAACTTGTAAAATCTTCAAGCGGCAGGTTTGTCTCTTTATTATTCATGTTCCTTAAATTTAAAGGTGAATTAATTAGGTAATGATGTGGATATATTTAATTGCTTAATTTGCTATACTTTCTATATGCAGTATGCCTTTAATCTTTTCTCACACAATGCACCTGTTCTTTCGAATGGGTACAATGAGGAGGAAATGAAATTAGTAAAAGAGACCAGGAAAATCTGGGTAAGCGTCACTATCCAATCTTTTGCTTATCATTTGTCATATTTAAGACAGTTGACAGTATCTATTGGAGGATAATTGGCATGTAGACTTTGTATAACTTGCCTCTCTTTTTGTGCTACAGAATGACACTAGTGTCAAAGTGACAGCCACTTGTATACGTGTTCCTGTGATGCGTGCACATGCTGAGAGTGTGAACCTTCAATTTGAGAAGCCCCTTGATGAGGTAATGTTTTAGTGACCTGAACCATGCTGTTTTGTTCAAACTCAAACTTTTGCGCATGACTGTTATAAATTTTTGTTGGGTGACTAAACTTTGTTTTAGAAATGGAGTTCCAATTATATTCACCTGTGGTCAGATATTTTTTTAAACTTCTGGGATTCTGTGCTCAGAAGATTGAAAGCTAGCTTTGTGATGGTTTTGACTTTTTATCATTCACCCCTCCGCATACATGGGGCTCCTTGCTTGTTAGTTTTGGCTTTTTGTGAATATACAGTAGAATCTGATTACCAAGGCTCAATTAGAGCATTAGCTACCATTTAGTGACCTTACATGCCCATTTGACACAGTTCTATTCTCAGCAAAACCATCATCGAATGCCAATCAGTCCCACTTTTACTTTCCATTTCTCAATGTAGATAATCTATTTCCTCGTTAAGCATGCAGTTCTTAACTACTATTGTATGTGTTTTTATTTGGGAACACTGCATTTAGTGGAGCTGCAGCATATATTATGTCTTTCTCAACTGGGGGCAAGGGGACATTTTTACTGGCTTAAGCTTTGTGTCAAATTGGTTCTAAACGATTTGGCACAACAGTGCAATTTGCAACAGGTTTAGTAAGAAGTGTTAAAAATAGGCCTTGATGGATGGTTCAACTGAGAACCACCACTTTCATTTGGACTCTCATAAAGCAAATTAACACAAGAAATCACATCAAAACCTAGTTGACTTGTTAAATAAAGCAATTCACACTGTACAAAAATCATAGATGTACAGCTGTAAACAATGAGTCAATTCTTGCTGCTGCTTTTTTTATCCCAGCTAAAACAGTAAGATTAAGGTAAACAAGAAAAGAAAAAAATGAGATTTAGTTTCTCTTTCTACCTTTTCCTCAGGTGTAGGATTATAGGATAGAAGGGGAAAAGGGAAAAAAAGGGGGAGCTGGGGTGAAAAGAAGTAAATTTAAAAAAGGGGGAGCTGGGGTGAAGAAAAGAAGAAAATTCTACTGTTTTTCTCTTAAGGGCCAGCTCTTAATTCTCCAGGACACAGCTAGGGATATTCTGAAAAATGCTCCTGGAGTGGTGGTTATTGATGACCGGGCATCCAATCACTTTCCTACACCATTAGAAGTTTCAAACAAAGATAATGTAGCAGTTGGCAGAATACGCAGGGATGTGTCCCAAGATGGAGACTATGGGTAACTTTCATATATGAGTCTATTACTTCTGCCTAATTCTGATTCTACATTTAAAAACTCAAACTAAAAGGTACATGTAAAACAGGTTGGACATCTTTGTTTGTGGTGATCAAATACGTAAGGGAGCTGCTCTAAATGCTGTCCAGATTGCAGAGATGTTGCTATAGTTCGGTTTCTGTACTAATGCCCTTATGTTAGAATAGTTATTAACCCTTGGAGTTGAAGAAATGACCATCTTTGCAACATAAACAGTTAGGCATACTAATATTTGGTTGCAATGATCATTTTCAAGGGCTTGACTTTTTTTATAATTAATTTTTTTAAAATTTTAGTTTTGTTACAATCTTGAGAGTTCTGAATAATTATCCCTTTTTGAGTGTTATGTTGCATGGAACATCTAATGAGTGATGTGTGGAAGTTGGTGTCTCTCAAAATATGTATAAAGTCATTGCAAATCAGTAACCCATTTGTAGTACTTCCTTTAAGATCAATAATTTTAATGTCCATGCACTATGGCTGTACTTCTGCAATTTTTCCAAGCCGGGCTTGTTAATTCTTTGGTAACATTACATGTTTCTGTATATACATTCTTAAATTAGTGAGTTGTGAAGTTTTTGTACTAGTTATATAATGCGGCACTTGCGATGAATTTAGTCTTTCTTAGTGAGTTCTAATTAAAGGAAATGGATGGCTCAAGGGGTGGGGGAAGTGCGAGTATCTTTTGCCTTTGTGTGTTTTCTACAGAATGAGAATCTTTCATAAATTTGACAAGAGGAATGGACAAATCCAAATTAATTTTCTAGTTTGTTATGTAGGAAGGAACTGGTGGGAAGAGTCGAGACTGAATAAAAATCATTTTTGGTAGTAGGTTTTGTAAAGGCATGTGATGAGGACATTATATGGGAATCATACAAATTGTACTATCCAATCCCCATTGATTCCTTGGTAAACAAGTTCTTGAAGAATAACCAATCCACTAAAGTAAGGTTGCCCCCACTATCCACATATGGGGTTGTGGTCATAGGTTAATCATAGTCTTTAATTATGATTATTGTCATTTTTGTTTACTTTTCTTTTTACTTTTTTTTTTAGTTGTAAAATTGAAACATACTTTTCTTTTGTTTGTTGATAGATTTCAAAAATTTGATAGTGTCTAAGTTTCTCTCCCGACTAAAACATGGTCCATATATATATATATATATATATATATATATATATATAAAGTTATATTGTTTGATAACTTTATTATAAAAGTAATTTAAGCAACTATAAATTTTAGTCCCAACAAAAAAAACTTTTAAAAGAAGCAACAAAATTATATATTTGATAAAAACATTTTTATTCAAATTACAATTTAAAATATTGTACTTAAATTTGTTGTATAAAAATAAAAATTCATACCAAATACTTTCGTATAACCAAATATTAATATAAATTTCTTATGAAATAAATATTATTCTTATTTTATTTTGTCCTTCCGAACGAGTACATAAATTCTTTACTCCATCTTTTGAAAGTTAATTTGATATGTTTTCAAATGAAATGATTTTATAAAAATAATAATAATTTTATAAGTACTTCTGAGATGGTTTAGAATATTTATAATTGTATTGACAATAATTAAAAGAATTTATATTAATTTTGATTTTACAATTGTCTTTAGTTAGTTTTAAAAGTTAATAATAATCTTATATTTTCTCAGTCCCAAAATTAAAGATATATTTTTCTTTTTAGTCCATTCTAAAATTAAAAATATATTTATATTTTAATGCTATAAAATAGCATGTTTTTTATTTTTCACTATCATTTTTAATATCACACCACTATAACTGAATTCATAGTTAATAATAAAATTATATTTGAAAAATAAAATTATTTTTAAAAATAATCATTTAGTATTTTGTATGGAGTAACATATGTTTACACAAAATATATATTGCTATCATTATAAACAAAAATTAAAATGTCCGTGTGGTCATATGCTGATTTTTGATTGGACAATGCAGTAAAGGCTACGTAAGCTACACAGTACATCATAACATCAGCAGATATATAAAATACATTTACTAGTATTAGTACTAGTAGTGTAGTAGTATTAGTAGGTATATTATAGCATTAATTTTCCAGTGAATAGGGAATTTGGAACGAGTTTATACTTTTTCTCTTCCTATTTTTCATTTTATTCCCCTATGACCTTAAAAACAGAGAGAGAAGGGGAGAGAGAGAGAGAAAGCGACCTTCTTCCTGGTCCACCAATTGACTAGGGATTGACGATCATCTAACTATATCTGTATATACATTTATATATATAATTGAGTGTATGTATCACCTTCTTCTTCAAGCAGCTGCTTAAGCGGGTGGAGTATCAATCAATTGAAGTCATTAGTGAGATTTTCTTTCTTTCTAAATCTAGTAGGTTTTTGATCAATGTGAAAAGTCTGAACAAGGAAATGAGAAGAAAAAACGAAGAAAGAAATTACTGATCTCTCTAGTTTTGATTTGGTAGTATTATTGCTGGATTTGCTAAATTAATTAAAGCAAATTTGTGGACATAACTTTGCTTATATATAGGAATATTCTGTGCTTATGAGTGTTATTTACTTGATCTTTAGTGTTTACAGACATAAACATAGATTTGTGCCATTCAACTATGTTTATTTTCAAATTTGTTTTTCTCTTGCTACTTGTAATATGTTACTTTATACTTGGAATTATAATCCATCATCAAATCACCTTAGAAATGACTTAATATAGTCTATTAAGATTAAATAACTGACTAAATATACAATAACATAGTCCGTAGTGATAATAAATTAGTACAAATAATTTTATTTTATCCATCATTCTTGCAAACAAACGTAGCCTTGGGAAGTAAAATTTTCTAGATGGATTGCTGTTTTAAGTACAAATTAAAAAATTGATTTTGAAGTGAGCTTAAGGAAGAAAAAGAAGCCGCCAAAAATCCTACTCTCAATTTAAATGTCTTTATTGAGATTTTAAGTTCTCTTTGTCAATTTCACTCTAATTTTATTTGTTGTCCAAAACTATTGGTAAGTAATAAATGAGAAAATTTGATGATGGTTGCAGGAAAAGGCAGAAAGACATATAAATCGGCGAGTAATTCCCAATTGGTAGGTTGAAATGTTAACTGCCTTTTAATCTAAGTATAAGTGTTAATTAGCAAAAAAGGTGTACTATAGCTCCTCTTTGGTTGCAGTCTTATGAACTTGAATGCTTAACGTGAAGAATTGCACTTGTGTACCTGATTTTCTTTTCGTACTTGCCAATCAACAATTTAAAAATCCAATATTGTTTACCTTTTCGTTGTTATGATTATCCAACTCAGTGGTATTCTATTTCTATCTATTTTTTGTATAATCTTTATAGTGGCCGCTCCATATCAGTATTGTTCAGACTAGGGGCTTGTCTTCTAGGCCTGTGAATAGTTTCACTAAACAAAAGTAAGAGCTAGCTTGCATTGAGCTACGAATGACTTCTTTTTAGTGCCTTATTGACCTACCCTTATATATTTATACGAATTAAGGAAAAAGAGTCAAAATTCCAATGAGAGAGAGACAACAGTGTAATTGGCTCTATAATTCAAATATTTGAGATGCTCTGTCATATAGCTTTACTTGCAGTGTCAATAATGGAATTATATATTTTGCATATACGTAGTGCATTTAACTAGTATAACTAATTAATGAAGTATTCAATTGCAGTGAAATGTATAATTCTTAGATCATGGCTATTCATAGTGCCATATTATTTTTATTCTGTAGGGATTTTTACTTTCAATTAACATGACAGCTCAGAAACATGTAGTATTTAATAGCAGTCAAATATATAACTCCTTCGTCAGTCAGAGACATCAACAGATAAAACAAGAGCGAGAATTGCCAATGATTCTGTTATACGAAACTTTATTTACCCCAGGTGTTTCGGGATGGAATAACCCTGAGGCGGGTTGCTAAAGAGTGATGCTATCGAAGAGCGTAGTAGAGTGAGTACGTACTTTCGTACTCATGCTATCTTCAAGCCCCTGGGGTCACCCCGAGGAGACGGACATAATCGTCTGGCGATACTCGACTTATATTACCGATGTAAGCTCCTTCTAACAGAAATTTCAAAAGAAAAAGGCTAAAGTACGAGGAAGAAGAACTAGAGCTCAAGCTCAACGCTCTCGCGAGAGATAACATTTATAGTAACTACTTTTTAACCGTAAGTAAACTATGGAATAGCTAGTGAAAGCGAAAGCGATAGGGAATGTCGAACTCAAAAGCGGAGTGAATAGAGGACTTGGCATACATACATAACATGGTAGACCAACCGGTAAAATGGCCCGGTTCGATATTTTCCTATCACAAAAAACTTCATACTACTATCGGTCCCGATAGATCAATATTTGTTGAAAAATTGTACCGGTACCGAACCGGATTCCAAATTTACGTAACCGCCTGATTCGGTAGCACCGGTTTCGGGAAAATCCCGATTATACCGTTTATTTTGCACAGTCCTAATAGATGTTAAATTCCAAAGCCATGACATGGAATTTAGCATCAAATTTTAAATAAGAGATATTCATTGTTTAAGCACATAGCTAAGGTTTTGTGAGAAAATTTGATGATGGTTGTAGGAAAAGACAAGAAGACCTATAAATCGGTTTGTAATTCCAAATTGGTAGGTTGAGGTGTCAACTGACTTTTAATCTAAGTATAAGTGTTAGTTAGCAATAAAGGTACACTACTGTTTGGTTGAAGTCTTGTGAAGTTGAATTCGTAATGTGAAGAATTGCTATTGTGTTACCTGATTTTTTTTGGAAATTGATATTTTCACATGACTTTTTGATATTTCCACATGAAAATTGTCGCTATAGATCTTATCAGATATAGATAGGATCTATAGAGACACTTTTCATGTGGAAATATCAAAAAGTAATGTGAAAATATCAAAAAGTCTTGTGGAAATATCAGTTTCCTTTTCTTCGTACTTACTAAACAACAATTTAAAAATCCAATATTGTTTTCCTTTTCATTGTTACAATTACCCAACTCAATGGTATTCTATTTTTATCTAGTTGTTTGTACAATCTTTATAGTGGTTGCTCCATATCAATATTGTTCAAACTAGGGGCTCGCCTTCTAGGTCTGTAAATAGTTTATCTAAACAAAAGTAAGAGCTAGCTTGCATTGAGCTCCAAAAGACTTGTTTTCAGCTCGTTACTGAGCTACCCTTATATATTAATATAAATTAAAGAAAAAGAATCAAAATTCCAAGGATTTCCGTCTAGGGAGAGAGAGAGAGCGCAATGTAATTGGCTCCATTATTCAAATAATTGAAATGCTCTGTCATAGAACTTTTCTAGCAGTGTCGATAATGGAATTATATCTTTAGCAAATCGTAGTGTATTTAACTAGTATCACTAATTAATGAAGTATTCAATAGCGGTCAAATTCTTAGATCATAATAATTCATAGTTCCATATTATATTTATTTTGCAAGGATTTTTACTATCAAAGCAAAAAATCTTGGTAATGTTTAATAGCAATCAAAGGTATAATTCCTAAATCATGGTCGCACTAACGGTGCCATATGATTTTTATTTTGTAAGTATTTTTACTTTCAAGTTGTGCCTGGCAAACCAAGTTCAAGCTTTGCAATTGGAATTGAAAGCATATTTTCAATTCCATAGAATTTAAATTTAGTTAAAATTTGATGCTAAATTCCAAAACCATGGGTTGGAATTATGTTGCCAAACATAGCTTCAGTCAACATGACAACATAAAAGCTTCACAAACTATAGTTTTCAATGCTTTTATACTTGTCTTTTTTGACTAACAGTTTATATTGTTTTGCATAAAATATTTTAGACAAAATAAACAAAAATGAGAGAGGGGAGACCTTTTATATAAAAATACTTTAAAATATGCCTTGATAGTTGATGCACCTATAACGGATCTGTGGAAACCTGATGACCAGCTAAGAGACTTCCTGCATGTGAAGGTCTTGAATATATATTTTGAAAAGTTATTTGTGAACCAGAGTTACAAACTATTAGTGGTAAACTTTAGTTAGAGATATTCATTGTTAGGGTACTCATAAAATAAGTTATGAGTTAATCTACGTTAATATATTTGTTTCGTAAGAATCCTGTATCAAAGTATTATGAATATCATGATAAATTCTTCACTATTAGTCTCTTTGATGTACTATGTACTTCAATGAAGTGAATTAAATCATAAGACTTTATTGTTGCTTATTTACTGAAGTTGTTATTTGGGAGAATCGCAAAATACTTCTGCACATGGCCCAATATAAGGGAACTTAGACTGCATTGCAGTGGATGGATGGGAATCACATTCCTATATAGTTAATTGAAGACGATGATTATAGTAAATCCTTGTAATGTCTATATTACTAAGACTTCTACAAGTTAACAGGGATTTATGTATTATTCACTCTGTCCTAAAACTTGAACTATTTGACTAACCACAATATTTTAGGAGGATGTATTAAATGCACTTAAGTTTGTCAAAAAATTCCAGGTTTGCAATTGCTGTTTCTCCGTAACTAATTTTCTTTTAGCGATCCGTTACAGGATCAGGAGTAGGCGTCACTTTGGCTGGGCAATTTGCTCCTGTCTTTGGCCTTTCCTATACTCTTCCATATTTCTTCTCTTCACAATGCCTTCGTAATTCGTTCCATTAGCAGGAAAAGAATTTCCTTTCCTTAGATTCTGCTCTTCCTTCATAACCCTAGTGATAGGGAGGTTGCTGATTTTCCACTCTTCTTTCTCTGTTTTCTTCTTGCACCTTCTCTTACTCCCCAGTTGAGAAACTGGTCTTTAGATTTATTTGGCATTCTTTCTTGCAAATCCTTTTCTAGGTTACTTATTCGACATCAGTCTCCCTGTAGCTTTCCTTGTGTCTCTTATGTCTGGACAGCTAAATTGCTCTTTAGTGCGGCATTCCACCCAATGATTTGAGGCCGAAGCACAGACCTCTCAAGCTTTTATCTCTTGATTGTGTTATGTGTTTGCATAGTTTGTAGTCTCTTGTTTTGTTCATTTCCATTTGGGAGTAGATTTTGGTATTACTTGTTTAGGATTTGCCCTTCTAATATAATTTTCTCTATTAATGAAGTGAAAAACATAACTCTGGAAATAAACAATAAATAATTGTTGATAGAAGACAATTCTTCTTGGACATATTAGAAGGAAAGATAGACTATTTTATTTTTTTATCCTTTTATTAGTTATTTATTTTATCTTTTTCCTTTTCTCTTGCCTTTCTGCTTCAGGTTTAATATGGGATTTAATTTCCGCCTACCCCAATTAGTTTCAGATAAAAGGCATTGTTGAGTTGAGTTTATGATAGTAAACATTTTTTTTTTACAAGTCTTCTTATGATTGTAAACATGAATGCAAGAAACTCTAGTGATGTTAAAGTGATATCCTTCAATCATAGAATTACAAACTGGTTTATGGGGTATGCTTCAAGGACCTCAGTAATACAGTTTGTGTCATAGCATGCTTTGTGTTGGCATTTTTCAATTAGGCTAAATTGTTGCCAAGGTGATATGTGTGTTCCATCTTAGCCAATATACTGGTTTGTTCCAGAGTTTTGGTTTGTAGCAGCTTTTACTGGCACGTACATGCTTAGGTAACTTTTTTAATAGGTGTTATAGATTTTCCTTATGAAAACTTATGGTAATATTATGGGATATTAAAAACTATGTTAGTAGTGTTTAAATAATTTATGGGTTGAAGACGGTATTCATATCTATGCTATAGGAATTTACCTTCTTAAAAGACTATGATGGGGGACCTGATGATGCATATATTCATCTTCTTACTGTTCCATGAATATCCACTGTTTTGTTTGAGTTAATTGTTCTGTGTTATAATTGCTTTTCTATTGGTTCTTCTCACTGCAAGTAAGATGGGGGACTTTTACGTAGTTGCATGATTTTGCTGCAGTTAAATTCATTTGCGTTTGGATGGGTAAGACGATTCATTTGTCTGGGTTCTGCTCTTTGAGTCCGCTGAAAAGTTAAGGCATTTTGGAGAGATATACAGGCAAAGGAACTGTCTATGCTATAGAGGTTAAAAAATGCAAGAAAGGTGGAGCATATGCTAAAGTCCAATTCACCACCAGCAATAGTGCCAACCATATTATCACCTTGGCTAATCGACGCCTTTGGTATGGGTCTCGTTATTTGAAGGCTTTTGAAAATGACTTGGACATTGTACCAAAGCCGAAGACAAAGACCTTTGTGGATTACATGGAACATATAACTCTACATTTTGGTTGCCAGGTCTCAAAGGAAAAGTATTCAGTGTTCTGGAAAAAGGAGGATGTTACTGTGAAATTTGGGTTTGGACTTAAAAAAATTTACTTCTTTCTGTCCCATCAATCTGTTGATTATAAGCTTCAACTATCCTTTGAGAATATGTGGCAGATTGAACTACGTCATCCGCGCGATCAAACCGGAGCGTTTATCGTCATTCAGGTTTACATTTTTGAATTTTTATAGTTACAAGGAAACAGTTTCAGGTTTTCTTAATCTCCTTGTTCGAAAATTTTATTTGGATTTCTCTTTACATTTTTTGTCAATTGCTTGTATTTAATTGATTTTGCCCCCTTTTTTTGTGGTAATCATACTTCCGCCATTTCATTTGTGAAACTTCTAAACTCGTTGTAATAGTCAATATCTAATCAATTGAAGATGCATAAAAAACTTTGAAGATTTCTGTATATCAGCTTTTTTTTCTTTTTAATTATATATATATATATATATATATATATCAAAAGATGAACTTCAAATTTATAATATTATTGAACTTAGTCAACCTTGGATTTATGTTTGTTTGGTTGTTCATATGCTGATGTGGTGTCACAGTAGATTGTGGAAATAAGTTCATAACAATGTTACTTACTTTGAAAAACAGTATCAAGTGATGTGATAATATGATAATTCATTGGTGGGATGTAAATTCCCATGGTGAGATGATACATGAATGGAAGAAAACATGGATAAAACATTGTTTATCTTAAATGATGTGAGCTTGCTGAATGGGTGCCCGATTTGCAAACCTATTTTTTTTGGTATTGGTTAGTTTCAATTCTGACGAGATTAATATTTTGTGGCTCCTAAATCAGTCAAATTCCCCTAAATCAAGAAGTGAGGGATAATATGCAGTTGTGGAAACTGTGGTTATTGTTTAGCTCTCCATAGATATGAAAATACATATCTTTCTTATTAACAAAAAAATTGATTTATCAAGTTTCTTATAAATTAGAGGGTGCACTTTTTCCTGCAACTATTCTGCTGCTGACAGATGTTGACATTCAACCTTTCATATGTACATGCATTTAAACAATTCAAACTGAATCAATGCAATAAATTGGGATTCAACTATGTGCCCTTTCGACACACTATACTATTGTTAAAGCATGCTTTTATTTGTTACCTTATTTTTTTATTTGTACATATTAGCTAGGTCGGTTGTTAACAGATTTGGACATGTATTTTGTTTTCCTTGTTTTTATAAAGTTATCAGGCGCTCCTCGGATCTTTGAGAAACCTGAAGATTCCATTTACAGCTATTTCAAAGAAACTGCTGATGATCAATGGGTCAGAACAACTGATTTCACTCCTTCATTTGCTCTAGGGCAATCTTCTGCTTTATGCCTGGAAATTCCAAATGGTGTTGAAATTCCAGATTTCAGTGAAATTGTTGTGTATAAAGAAAATGAAAGCCAATTCATTTTGGAGAGTGGGTCCACCTTTTCTCAAAATTCGGACCTAGTCCCCGTTTTGGCTCCTCCCCGAGGAATTCAGTTGCCATATAATATATATTTCAAGATTTGTATCTTGGTTCAGAATGGCTATGTTCCTGGGCCAGCAATTGATGAAAATTTCTATCGGCTGGTTGATCCACGGAGAGGAATAGACATTGCATTTATAGAACATGCTCTGGAGAAACTTTGTCATTTAAAGGAGTGCTGCTATGATCCTGTGAAGTGGTATAGAGAGCAATACATAAAATATAGTACTTCTAGACAACGGCTGAAATCCCCTACAATTGCTTTAGATTCTGGATTGGTATACGTTCACAGGGTTCAAATAACCCCATGCAGAGTATATTACTGTGGTCCAGAGGTTAATGTGTCAAATCGCGTTTTACGCAAATATCCACAAGACATTGATAATTTTGTTCGTGTTTCTTTCCTTGATGAGGAGTGGGATAAAATGTATTCCACAGATTTGTGTCCACGTATAGCTACTGTGAATGGGGAAAGAAGAACCGCCATATATAAGAGGATACTGTCAACGCTCAGGAATGGTATTGTTATTGGTGATAAGAAGTTTGATTTTCTTGCGTTTTCATCAAGTCAGTTGCGAGACAATTCTGCATGGATGTTTGCTTCAACAACATCACTTAGTGCTTGTGACATAAGAAGATGGATGGGTGATTTCAGTCAGATCAGAAATGTGGCAAAATATGCAGCCAGACTTGGTCAATCCTTTAGTTCGTCTACTGAAACTTTAAGCGTTCGTAAGGAGGAAATCGAAATTATTCCTGATGTAGAGGTTGTGAAAGGTAAAACTAAATATATATTTTCTGATGGAATTGGGAAAATATCTGCTGACTTTGCGAGGAATGTTGCTATAAAATGTGGCCTTAAAAGTTCTACTCCATCCGCCTTTCAGATTCGATATGGTGGGTACAAAGGTGTTGTGGCTGTTGATCCCATTTCATCAAGGAAATTATCATTAAGAAAGAGCATGAGCAAATTTGAATCAGATAACATAGGGTTGGATGTCCTTGCGTGGAGCAAGTATCAGCCCTGTTTTCTGAATCGCCAACTGATCTCACTTTTATCTACCCTTGGTGTTAAGGATCATGTTTTTGAGAAGAAGCAAAAAGAAGCAGTAGATCAGCTGGATATGATCTTAAAAGATCCATTAAGGGCACAAGAAGCGCTAGTTTTGATGTATCCAGGAGAGAATGCTAACATTCTCAAGGACATGCTTAGCTGTGGTTATAAGCCTGATGCTGAACCATTCCTTTCAATGATGCTACAAACCTTCCGGGCATCAAAGTTACTGGATTTGCGTATTAAAACAAGGATATTTGTTCGAGGTGGAAGATCAATGATGGGATGTTTAGATGAAACCAGAACTTTGGAATATGGCCAGGTATTTGTGCAGTTTTCTGGTTATGGACGTAGAGCATTTTATGATGATTCTCTTCTTATGTACGGTGACAGTGGCTTGGACCACCATACACATATTGTTGAAGGGAAGGTGGTGGTTGCTAAAAACCCATGCTTGCACCCTGGTGATGTCCGTGTCTTAAGGGCTGTTAACGTGCCAGCTTTGCATCATATGGTGGACTGCGTTGTTTTCCCACAAAAGGGAACAAGGTAACTAATGATCATAAATCCTGAACCGTTAGTCTTGTTATGATGTTTTGATAACTTTCATTTTTAGTATTAGAATTCAATTAGAATGAATGTTTTATTGTTATGTACACGAACATACTTGCAAAAGGTAACGTGGCAAAATGCAACGAAATGAAGAAATAAAAAAAAGCTATTATGTAAATTACTGGATTCTGGTTCAAATAGGTGTCATATATATTATATTTTTTTTTCATAATTTTTTTTTAAAATTCTTAATCTAATTTTTCCTGTCTTCATTTACCCCTTCCGCTCAAAACTCCAATAAGATGACACACAATTGATTTAATATGCTCTGGCAATGTAAAATAATTCTCAGTTGCACAGATAGACACATTTAATTTATTTTTATTTTTTTCTGGTTCAATTTATAATTCAAGCATGCATACATTATACATACATACTTTTTGTGCCTTGATCATTATTTTCATTTCATGTATGAGGAACTTTAATTTTCTATGCTACTTGCAAGTAATTTTAGCTTCACAAAACAATTTTTAGATATTCTTTAATTTCTGAAAACTTGGTTTATTTCCCTTTTTGATGTTTCAGTTGGGTGTTTTCTTAATTGTGGCTGTTATCTCCTAATATATTTGACCAGGGTGTTACTTTGAATTGATTGTGTCCCTCTGGCTATCTTGCATAGTTATGGACATATTCGCCTAGTATTTCTATCAACACTTATTGAACTTTAATGACAGGCCTCATCCAAATGAATGTTCAGGAAGTGATTTAGATGGAGACATTTACTTTGTCTGTTGGGACCCCGATCTAATTCCACCACGGCAAAACCAACCCATGGATTATACCCCAGAACCTAGTATGGAGTTGGATCATGAGGTTACAATTGAGGTAAAACTCTTCCACGCAATTCTATTTGAAGCTGTTTGTTAGCTTTCTCATTTAAACCTGTTATAGATTTTAACCATAGGGTTAACAGCGTCCACCAATGGATCTTGATATTTCTCTTCCTCCATCTCTCTCCTATATAAATTATACACGGCTCCTGGTGCAACAACAGGCACCAGTTTAAACTAAGAAGCTGCCAATTCTTCTTTTAATTTAAGTGTTCAACTGTCCTTTACTGATACGTGCTTCAAAATGAATTTTGACAAGTAATAGTGTTGGAATTAGGCTTGTCAATATTTTATATGTTTTTCTAATTCCTATTCACAGGTCAGGGTTTCAGCATCACATTCTACTTGCGTAGTTTGATAACTGAAAACACTGCATATATTCAATATTAAAAAATAAGTACCATGCTTTATATTAACAAAACTTCCACTACCAAAAAGGGAACAATACTCCTATCTGACCATATATTTTGGATCACAATGACGCTTGAAAATGGAGGGGTAGGAAACAAAGAAAAATATGGGTCAGGCTCTCCACTCCACGGAAGTCCACCTATAGAGATAAGAGCAACTTCCCACTACCCAATGGATAAGAGAAGAAACCACCACCTGAAGGAATCTACCCCAGGGATACGAGTTCGAACAAGAAGAAATCCATCTTCTAGAACCAAGCTTGAAGCTCAAGTATAATATCACTCAAAACATTTCTTCTTGTACTAGTACATAATTTAGGTATTTATAGATATTTAGGTACATCACTTGAAGCCTAAGCAATAAAAATAATAAACACAGTTTGACTAATAATAGGACTACATTGGTAGGATGCATTGAAAAATTCCGAAAGTCACTTAAAAACTAGAGAATGGTCAAATTTATATGAATCTGCCTGCCCACTCTGCACCACCAGTAGTAAAATGCAGATTTACTATGAAGCAATCAAATCATGCACTGTTTTTATGTTAGAAATTAGACTTCCAAATCTTTCCCACCAATTATGGCACGTGTTCTGAAACTTCCTACGAAACTACAGTTTTACCCTCAACATTGGACCAAAATATTGACTGTCAATTTCTATTCCGGTTTTCATCAATTCTTTTTGGGCTTGTGGACTATGGGGCTGTGATTTTGGGACAATGGGGTGGACGCCAAGTTGTACCAACACACAACCCTTCTCTTGTTGAATTAGATTGCAATTTCATCGAACTTCAAAGTACAATTCAACACCATGCGTATAAGATGTTGTATTTTTTCTCCACACCATGCTTAGAAACTATGATAAAAGAATTAATATTCGTGTACATGAGTACGTTTGGTGGGGGCACTCGTTAGAGCCCTTTAAATAATCAATTTTATGTGCTTTATTTGCACCCACGGATGTTTGATATTAACTGCAAGCTGCTTATGTTGAATGCTCTGTAAACATTCCGTCTCATTTTAAACAAGCTTTTCAATCAGCTGTTTATATTACTGGCAGGAGGTTGAGGAGTACTTTACCAACTATATAGTCAATGACAGTTTAGGAATCATTGCGAATGCGCACACAGTCTTTGCTGATGCAGAACCTGATAAAGCCATGAGTGAACCTTGTTTAGAGCTTGCACAGCTGTTTTCTGTTGCCGTGGACTTCCCAAAGACTGGTGTCCCGGCCGAGATACCACCTAAACTACGCGTCAAAGAATATCCAGATTTCATGGAAAAGACTGACAAGCTCACTTATGAATCAAAATGTGTGCTTGGAAAGCTTTTTCGGGAGGTGAAAGAGATTGCACCCCACAACAGCTCCATTAAGTCCTTCACAAGGGAAGTGGCAAGGCGGTCATATGATCGTGAGATGGAAGTAGATGGTTTCGAGAATTATGTTGATGATGCTTTTGACTACAAAACTGCCTATGATAACCAGTTAGGGAACCTGATGGATTATTATGGAATTAAAACCGAGGCTGAAATACTCAGTGGTAATATAATGAAAATGTCAAAATCTTTTGACAGGAGAAAGGATGCGGAAGCAATTACTTTGCATGTAAAGTCCTTGAGGAAGAATGCTAGGACCTGGTTCAAAAAAAAGGAGTGGTCAGATGTCGGAACTGACAGCGTTTATGCAAAAGCATCTGCTTGGTACCATGTTACGTATCATCCTGAATACTGGGGTACCTACAATGAAGGATTGAACCGTTCTCATTTCCTTAGTTTCCCATGGTGTGTTTATGACAAGCTGATCCACATCAAGAAAGAAAAAATAAGAACTAGAAGAGCTCACAAATTGTCTTTGCTTGGGCAGCAGTTTAATCGTGCATTGAATTTGAGTTGAGAAATTTGGCACTTCGTTGGTTCAATGTTTCCTTTAGATCATTTCGTAACTCTAGGTTCCCCCACACCCTAGTCATATGTTCATATTAATGGTAACAGCGGAATTGAGTGAAACTTGAATGTAATTACATGCTATCAGTAACTTCTATGTTTTCCTTTTTATTCTGAAGCTTGTAATCTGATTTGTGAATGTGAAACTTTGTATCTGTGACTAATATTACGACCCGAATTGTGTGGATTAGGCTTCTTGAGTTAATTTCGTATGCCATTCCTCTCACCATGTATATGCATGACATGCATATTTAGATAAACAAAGAGATTTCTTACATTTTCATAACGAGGCTGATAGTCTTAGCGCTGAATTTCACATTCTAGCGAAAACTCGAATCTTGTTTTGTGCTGGAATGTCAACTGTGTGTTACTTGATTTCATAGTTTGAGTTTGAGAGCAAGAAATAGTGAAGTTCCTTTCTGTTGGCTAGATACAATGTGGGAAAATCTGGTAGCTTTTTACGCACTATAACGAACTTATAATACAGTTGGTACAATTTCCCGCCTGAAATGAGCTAATGCAAAAAAAAAAAAAAAAAAAAGTTAAAACGTTGGCCTAAAAACGATGCAAACTTTCTCTATACTACCAATATAAATATTACGAGTGTGCATAATTCAAGGCTACCTGTTTTTGTCAAAAAATGTTCAACAAGAAAAATTAATCGACATGCAAGCATATATATCTTCCCTTTCTCCAACTCCAGCTTTGCACCAGTAACCAACCAATTAATGCCCCGGACAATCCGACTCCGACATATCCACAAACTTCAACAGCCTTGGCGTTTGTTTTTAAAACGGATGTGCTTATAGCCGAGAAAAACCCAGACTTCTGGGAAAGATACGAAGGACATTGCATCCAATTTGATTGTATAATGCATGAATGCATACGAGACCTTGGAATATAAAAGACGAAGATGCAAAACGCTTATGGAATCATGTTTTTTAACGTGAAGTTGAGCACCTCATGTGACATCTAGATCTTTTTTTGTCCTCCGTTTGGGATCATATTTCACTGGGGCTGTGCTTATGAGAGAATTTTTTCCATTGGATTGGCTCCGAGTATCCGTCCTCGCCAAATTGTTCTGACCCACGCAGAGCCCGTCCAAACTTTTTGGGGCCTTATTCCAAATCTTAAATTGGGGCCGCAATCCTGTAACCTAATAATAAAAAAAGTTTATAAGTAGGTAATAGTTTAATTTGATATATCCTTCAACTATAATTTAAATCACATTAATCCCTGATATTGAGAGAGAGAGAGAGAGAGAGAGAGAGAGAGAGAGAGAGAGAGAGAGTGTGTTGGGTCGTAGTTGTCCATGCTGACCCTGATGACTTGGGAAAGTGTGAGCTTCATCTACTCTGTACTATGAACAATTTTCTTTAGAGTTCCCTTGATTTTTCTCAAATATATATGGGGCATCTGGACTGGACATGTGTTGTGCTATAGTCTTGCATGATTGCAAGAGTAGAAACATAAGTGCAATTAACACTGCCATCTTTATGTGCAATGCTAGGCCATAATAATTTGAACTTATTGGGCTGCTTTTATTTGGGCCTTTGGAGTATTGGGTCATTATTTAAATAAGGATATATGTGGGCTTGGACCGATGGGTATTAGATGGATAAACATTGGACAGTTGATCCAACATCTTAATTAATGTGGATTTGACATAATCCTAATTAGTGGGGAACAATGATGTGACCAGCAGGAGGTGTTTATGCATGCAATTAGCTGAGATCACTTTTGGGTAAGTTGCATGCGAGGCGGTGAGAGGAGTATATGAGCACAGGACACTTCACAGAAAAAGGTAACATGCATTTTATTACAAAAACACTATAACTAAAAATATTCATTGTTAACCTTGAGTCGGCATGAACTAATTCTCATAGGAAGATTTATCACGTCGAGGATTTCGATCTTGATTGAACAACTCAGGAGTTAAATGGCGTTTTCGGTGATTGAAGCGCGTAGAAAGATCTTAACGTTAACATGCAAAATTTTACAACTACAAATTAAGGACATTTACTTGAATGCGCATTATTAATTGTGTATGCTAACTGGGCAGAAGAAATTAAAACATTGAATTGTTGTTCTCGAAAAATATATCCATTCGGCCAGACTTTTTACTGTTTACTATATTTCAGTGGGAATTCTGGAAAACAAAAGTTACTGAAAATATATTCAGACATATACTGGACATCTTCTAAGTGTGAGGTAAATTAGTTTCTGAGTTGGTTGCTTCCCTTTATTGTTCAGGTGGCCTTGAACTCAGCAAAAGCACCGGAAACGCTGGTGGAAGGCTTGCCTGTGGTAAGTATTACAATTTTTTGTTTTACCTTTGAAGTGTCTAGAATGTGAATGACCGTATGGAGTTTAAGTTAACCATATCATATTTTATCTAATTTATTATCATCAGCAAATTAATACTAATTGGTACAATATAAGGACAGATGAACTTGACCTTGGAGAAAGTATCAAGTACTCAAAAGTGCATCTTTTATAAATTCAAAAAATATATACTTCTATGAGAACTTATATTTCAACATAACTTAAAAAAATCTTCCTTTTTGTGTTCAACCTAAACATGGTATGGCATGTTCTATCTATAATAATAAGATATAACCCAATTTGAATTGATTTGGGCAGAAAAACACAAAAATCATACAAAAAAACACAAGGGTGGTGGGAGAAGAAGGAAGAGAGAGAGAAAATGAAAGTAGAATTGTTGAAATTGGGTGAAAGGGAGAATTTAGTTCCACTTTGACAATTACTAGTATATATATAAAAGTGAGTAGCTAGGAAGACCTTGACCTCAATCAAGTACACAATTGAGATGACTTAAAAGAGTTGTTGATGCTAATTAATTTCCATGAACTATGAAGACTTGGTTAGAATGAACAGTAATGAACATGAGCAGAGATGTACACTACTTCAAGGTTTTTGGATTGGAGCCTAAGAAAAACAGATCATGCACTGATGCAAACATATACGTACATCTTTACTAGATAAAAACACGACAACAAAAAAAAAAGTTACCGGTTGTTTCACTTTCTCGTACTCTACAAATTTACAGCCGATAAAAAGGAAAAAGGAAAAGGAGGGATAGGAAAAGGACTTTCTCATATACCCTAACATGTTACAGAGTTCATTTCATTATGTATTTGCCAAGCCTATATAGGTACCGATTGTTCTGAAACACAGGCTAATCCCTGCATCAGCCTGACAATTTCCACGGTATCATCAAGGTAATACTTAGCCTTACTGGGTTTTTTACCAACAGTGCATGCAAACACTTCAGCACTTGCAGCTATAGATGGACCAGCAATGGAACTGGTAATCACCTCAAACATATCTTCATCAGAACAGTCATCTCCTATGCACAAGACAAAATCCGGTGTCATTTCTCTCTCTTGCATAGTGGAAAGTAGGCGTTTGGCTACAAGTCCCTTGCTTACACCCTGCATACATAAACAGATTGTAACCGTTAAATTGTAGCACCCCCCCCCCAAAAAAAAAAAAAAAAAAAAAAAAAACTTTTAAAGGTTGAAAGTTGGTTTGGAAACATGAAAATAAATAGATTCAATAACCTTTTTAAATAACCTAGGTGAAGTTTTGGAAATGCTTATAATTATTAATTGCTTTTTCCTTCTCTTTCTCCAATTTTTTCATATGGTTTGCTATTCATAAAATGAGATCAAAATAACTGAGACACGTACCATAGATTGAAATTCTAGCCAAAAAGCTAATGCAACAACTTAGTATGTGACCGAATCCTGATAAAGACTAAGCAAACAAGTTTGGATACAGCCTTGGAAAGAAATTATTTAGGTTGAGATAACTCAATTCTGAATTGAGACAGGAGAGTATTAAGCAAATGGAGCTAACAGCTGTCAACTGCAATAACCCTGATGGCATATCCAAACACTTAATTTCAACCATGGATTTCTCAATTTGATATAGCTACATTCACTGCACATCATGATTTCATTTAGGTTACAGAAGCTATGGTATTGGAAATAAAATTACAGAAATTCTATCACAACTTTGTTACTTCAAATCCACCTAAACAGAAATTCTAAACAGTTGACAGACTCGACCATATCTTGCCCAGCAGCCCGGATGACTAAGAAATACCTAAGCTCACATAGGAGGTAAGAAAATGCTTGATTCTACCCACAACACAACATAACAGACTCTAGATACACCCAACAAAACACATCGGTTGAACCTACATTTTGAACTTGAACAACAGGCAATTAAAATATTTCGAGGGTTAACATGATGCAAGATGAATATTTGATTTGGAAAAATCCATACCTGCGGCTTAACCTCTACAATATTCTGCCCACTCTTGACTGTAACTGGTTCATTGGCCAGCACACTTTCAAGATGATCAAGAAGCTCTTTAGCTTGACATGATCCAAAATCAGGATCCGCATCCTCAAAGCACCAGACCATTGCAGTTTCCTTGCCTTCAATTGTGGACCCATCAGTTGTCTCCGTGTAAAGCTTCATAACCGGTTCTGCAATCTGCTTCCAACTACAATCTACTACTGGTACACATGTTTCCCATTCTGCATCTTTCTTCAGTCTAAAAAGCATGCAAATTCACCAGATTGTAGTTAATGTGTATGTTGTATAAATATTAAGTGCATAGAGCTAGAGAAAAATAAATAAAACAATGTTATTCAAATACAAACCTTAAGAAACAGCCATGTTCAGCTGCAATTCCCAGATTATCACAAGCAGAAAACCATTCACCTAGAGTCTTTCGGCTTCTTGCACTGACAATAAAAAACACATTGTCCTTATCTCTGCTCAAAATGTTCAGGACTTCTATGGTTTTAGCAGTTGGGCTCTTATCAATAGCAGCCTGAGGCATTAAAGTGCCATCATAATCCAAAAGTATTACCCGAGTAGTAGTCCTTTTGTAAGCTGAAACTATGTGCTCCATAGAGAGCTTCCTAAAATTTGGATCAAGTGACACAACCCTGAAACTCAACCCAAATCCAATACCCCAGCATCTCCGCCTCACATGATCTTTACACGTCCTCTCCAAATCTTGCAAAAAACTACGAGCCCAATAACCAACGTCATGGGTGCTAACATACCTATAATGTTTCTCATGTCGCAGTTGTTTCTCTGGCTCTGCCATTTCCAGGGCACAATCCATAGCCTCTGCCACAGCATCAATATTCCATGGGTTCACCCGAATTGCTCCACTTAAAGATGGAGAACACCCAATAAACTCAGACACAACCAACATACTCTTCTTTAGAGTGTTCGAGCTTAACCCTAACACTTTATCGAGCCTCTTGTTCCCTTGGCGACTAATTATGTACTCATATGGTATCAGATTCATGCCATCCCTAACCGCTGTAACCAAACAACACTCGGCAACAACATAATAAGCAATTCTCTCAGAAAATTTCAGGGGCTGATCAATCAAGACAACTGGCTCATATCCTGGTTTCCCAAATGTATCATTAATTCGCTTCACTGTGGAGTACGTCTCAGCCTGAACTTCCTTTACATCTTTTCCTCGGCCCCTAGCGGGATTTGCTATCTGCACTAGGACAACCTTCCCCTGCCACTCTGGATGTTGAACAAGCAGCTGTTCCATAGCCAGTAGTTTCAGGCTAATACCCTTGAATATGTCCATATCATCTACCCCAAGCAACATGATCCTACCCTGATCACGAAATTGTTTGATGAGCTCAAAAACTTTTGCTTCAGTCTCTGGAAGGCTCAAAACCGATTGAAGTTGAGCCATGTGGATACCGACAGGAAGAATCTTGATAGTCCGACCGTAATACTCAAGGCCAATATAACCTCGCTTAGATTCGTAAGACAGACCAAGCATACGACTGCAGCACGAGAGAAAATGACGAGCATAATCAAAAGTATGGAACCCAATCAGATCGGAATTCAACAGTGCTCGCAATAGTTCCTCCCTGATAGGTAAAGTCTTATAGATCTCCGACGATGGAAATGGACTATGAAGGAAAAACCCGAGTTTTACTCTATTGAATCTCTTCCTCAAAAAGGTGGGCAACACCATGATGGTAGTCATGAATCCACACAAAATCATCTTCAGGATTAATTACCTCCATAATCCTATCCGCGAATATCTTATTAACCGATACATAAGCCTGCCAAAGCGAGCGGTTGAACCAACCACCAAGATCCAGAGATAAGGGCAACATGTAGTGGAACAACGGCCACAATTGCTGCTTACAGAACCCATGGTAGTATCTGCTAAACAGATCAGGGGGCAAAAAAGTGGGCACACATTTGAACGTCTCTAGGAGGATTTGTGATACCTCATCTTGGTCATTTGGGTGAATCTCTTCCTTAAGAGTACCCACATAAATAACTTCAGTCTCATCATCACCCAACCCATCTTTCAGCTGGAGGAGAAGAGAATTCTCGTCCCAGCTGAAAATCCAACCTTTGCTATCATCAGTTCTTCGCTGTGCCCTAATGGGCAGCTGGTTAGCTGCAATAATTAGTCTATCTCGTTGGGATGTTGATGAAGATGGATCAGAGCATACACTCTCTGATGGGTCATCATCAAGATTGGACAATATGCCAGTAACTGTCATAATATGTGGAATTCTCCTACTCATATGGCCAAAAGACGGCGATGGAACCTCGCCAGAGGCAAGCTCCAAGAGGTTTGAGTATGATCTTGACACCATTTTCAGTTCCCACTAGCTACCAAAGCACAACAATGTTTGTCTATGCAAAGTTTGAAAATTACTACTCAACTAAAATAGAAACTCCACTAGCAGATCACAAATATAAACAAAATACTAAATGTCGCAAAATGTCTTTTCCTGGTTACCATCTTAAGAAACCAAATTTACTGGATCAATAATTAGTGTGTGTTAAATCAGAATAAATCCAACAAAATCCGGATTAGACTTCGCTTTGACAATTCAAACAAAACATGGGGTAGATAATACATCAAGTTTCTTGTCAAACAAATAGAATAGAAAGAAATAGAATAGATTCAGATCATCGGTAAAGATATATACTGTAGCCAAGCACAAAATGACTTTGATTGATATTACATTTGCTAATAACAAACCCACAACAAAGTGATAAGATATAAGAAAAACTTAGCAAAGAACAAAAGTAAAATAATAATGAGAATTCAAGAATAGTTGAAGATAAATTACCAGTTTTTGACACTTGACTTCCAAAAAGTACAAACCCTAATCTAGAAAAATAGTCAAAAGGGGGGGCACAACAATTCTTTTGGGTATCTTTATGGTTGAGCTTCCTCAACCTTGTTATATACACTGCCCAGTGGAAATATGTGCCATTTTTAAAATTTTGAAATTCCAAATTTTTATTGTTAATAATAATATATAATAACATAATAATTTAATATTTATACTCAAAAGTTTATTACTAATACAACTAAGAACTTAAATTTTAGAATAAATATGTAAAAATACAACTAAGAACTTAAATTTTAGAATAAATATGTAAAAATATATTTTTATATTTAAATATTTTAGTAGTAATTGAGGAAGCGTATGACAACTTTGAACCGTTGATCAGAGTAGTATGGACAATCTACGGGTGGGAAGTAAGGAGGATATGGTGCAGAGTTGACAAAATTGTATTTGTATGGATGATTTAAAGTCGCCACGAGGTTAACAGTGGGACCCGATTTGAGGTTTTGTCCTTAGATGTTTGTAGTATTCTGTGCAACCTACAACGTGGCTATTTATGTTGGCTGTCTTGAGCAAAAAGGTCTAGTGGCGGGGAACTACGGATTCGGGAGTAGTCGATATGAAATAAATTTTGGTTAATTATTAATACAGTGTCAATATATAAATAAGAGGTTATTTTTCTAAAATACTATATTATCCACATTGTTTCTTTTTATTTCTTTGGCCACCCAATATTTATTTTATAATTAATTATTACGCACAATTTTTATGTGAATAGTTATCCTCAATATATTCAGGGTTATTTTTTTAATTTTGATAGCTTAGGGCGAAAAATAAAAATAAAACTCTTTTCGAAACATTATTTTTATAAAAAAAAATAAATAATTTTAGATGTGGGTCCTCACCCACGAAAGGAATTCAAGTTGAAAAAAAAATTACTTGTTAGATTAGTTGGTAACTAAGATAAGGAGATGTGATCACTTTTGGGTAGAAGAATAAATTGTTATGAGTACTATAAATAAAACTATGAGATAGTCTTTTTTTTATATTAAGATGTTGAAATAATAAATTGAGAGGATTGCATTTTGTTGTTTGTAGAGGTATCTGCCACCATCTTCGTTCAATTGAAAGTTTGAAAACTTATTACTTGGGGTGTTTTTGGATTGTGAAATTAATTAGATTTCTCAATCTAATTAAAGGTAAATTTGTACTCTCTTTCTTGTGCATGATTATTTCATTATTGGATTTGTTGAATTTTTATTTAATTGCACAAAGAGTAAAATGTAATTCATGAGATTGAGTTTATTTTAGGTGCACTTTTTCTAACAAATAAAAAATAGAAGGTGTATCCAAAAAAGTATATTTCTGAAGATTAAAATATAATAGTTATACTACAACATTATTACAATAAAATATATGAAAATATATTTATTAAAAGATATTTCTTCTAGTATTCCTAGAAGCAAAATCATCAATCAAATGTTCAAAATCAAACTTGTCCATTATATCTTCTAGATACACACATAATTGCCAACTCATTTAACATTTCTTGTGTCGTAGTTGACCGCAAATAATTATTAGTAAAACAATCCAAATCTTTTGTAAATTCCAATTAAGTCCTTAAAAAATTGCTTTTGTATACCTATACTATTATATATTTATATTTTTTTAATTCAAGATCACACTCATACACACACCTTACATACACACACATATATATATATATATATATATATATATATATATATATATATATATATTAGAACGGATCTAAAACACTTTTTTAAATAATAGTCTCTCTTAAATATCACTCATTTTATTAAAATTATGTCGTTTTGGAGATTTATTTAAAATAAAAAATAATATTAAAATAGAGTGGTCTTACTTGCTTTCATTTTATTTATAAAAATGCCACCAGCAGCCCTATTTATTTTTTAAAAGAATCTCAAAAACAACGCAATTTTAATAAAAAAATATTATTTAAGAGAGAGTGTAATTTAAGATTAATGTTTTAGATTTGTCTTCTCTTTATATATATATATATATATATATATATATATATATATATATATATATATAATTTGGGGGCACTGATCGGAGTGAGGATGAACGACCCTCAGAAACGTTCATCAGTATATGTGAAAGCTAATGACATGACTTTCGAAATTAAAAATATTAAGTAAAGTGAGAGATTAATTGATGCTATTGTAAAATACTACTAGTATTGGTAGTGGATAAACTTGAGATAAAATGAGTAAGTTTTCTGACGTGGATGGTTTCTTAATTTTAAAACAAAGTTTTGGATGGAAACTCAAAAAGGACAAACGGCCGGCCGGCAGGCAGGCAGGCAAAACTTCACACTCCTCCTTCCTCAGTTCCTTGTAAAGGATAAGGTTTGAGTTGAGAATATTGGAATACGTCGGCACTCCATGCGTCCTTTTTCCTTTTTTATTTGTTAAATGTTCTGCTAAGATCATCACATTCGAGTTATCATTTTCTTGTAAATAAATAAAATTGGGGAGTATTATTTTTATATGTATTTTTGATATTTTCATATTATTCATTCTCACATAAAGGTATGACTTATCGTATAGAATCATGCATCAAAAATATATGTTGAAATATCAATTTTCATAAAATATGGTCAACTCTTACAAAGTATTATGTCCGCCCCATAATATATGACGTTTTAGATTATTTTGTTTTTTTCAAATTATTTGACTTTTTATATAATCTAGGAAAGTTAATTACAATATTTCAAAATTATTCCTCATAGAAGAATGATGTACTCCATGAGAAAGAGAATATGAGATAAGTACTATAGGGTAAAAGGTAGTATTATAAACAATTAATATTATATTTAATGTTATACATTCATTTCTTTAATTCTTAAACATAACCCTAAAATGTCATATATTATAGAATAGAGGGATAATAACTTTAATATTTTATTTGCCAACGTTAGCTCCAATTACATTTCAATTGCCAATTGTTTTTAAAGATTAATTTACACATCATTCGATATTAAATTGTACTAGTAAAAGATTTTCTTTTAGGTGGTGGCTCCATGATTTGAATTTGGGAAGTTGAACTGTTAAAGTAAGGAGTACCACAATTCCCAAGTGTTAATCGCATGGTTTGAATTTAAGAAATGAAGGTTTAGCCAACATTTTTTATCGCCAAAACGAACCCCTTAAGGTTCTTCAATTGCTAATCGTATAGCTAAAATATTGGAGCACCTTTCTTTTGGGATGAGTATGATATATATATATATATATATATATATATATATATATATATATATATATATATATATATAAAGTTTGCATCTTAAGTTTATCTCTTATCTAATATATTTTACATACTTTTTTAGCTACTGAATCGAACGCGACGATTGATTACATCGCTATATATAAAACCGTCGTCTTAGCTTTTAGTGACAGACAACATATATCGACGAATAACATATAGCGACGGACGAATTATCGTTGGACCGTCGCTAAAGGATATGCAAAATATGTTAGATAAAAATGACTTAAGATCTGAAACCATATATATGATCAGATATATGTGGCGCCCCAAAATTAGGTATCGTCATCACCCATCTTGGGTAGTCGGATACGTAGATGTAATTTAAGATCGAGGTGAACTTAAGATCTCGGATAGTATATATGATTGTATGCTAGATCGAGGTGAACTTAAGATCTAGGCATAGTATATATAATAGTATATATATATATATATATATATATATATATATATATATCTATATATATCTATCGATCTTTATATTCACCTTTATCATTTTATCCGAAACTCACTTTTTTTTGCGGACGGACTGACGACGAGTTCGATCATACAATAGTGCTCATACTTTTAATGACGCTTATATGTTGTCAGATTGCTAAAAGTATAGATTACTGATTGTATTTAAGGCAACCGTCAAAGTCCGGTCGCTAAAAAGAGGTGAGCTTGTGAGTTGGATAAATAAAGTGAATTTAAGATCTCTCTCTCTATATATATATATATATAGGTGGGGATCAAAGTGGAGTCCGCATTTTAACAAAATGCAGATTTTTTTTTTTTTTTTAAATAAAAAAAAAGTTTAATATTTTATGGGCGAATTTTTTTCATATCTGGTGTTTTGGGCGTGATTTAGATATATATAACAAAACATGTATGCACACATCTGTATTTTAAGAACGTCCGAGATCCCGTATAGGATCAGGACTCTCTCTCTCTCTCTATATATATATATATATATATATATATATATATATATATATATATAGCAAAGATCAAGAGCATTTCTCTTAAATAACATTCCTCCTTAAATAACACTCTTTTATTAAAATTACGTCGTTTTGGAGTGACCACGAGTGACATTTTTGTAAATAAAAGGAAAATAAGTGGGACCACTCTCTTTTAAGTCACTCTAAAACTACGTAATTTTAATAAATGAGTGTTATTTAAATAGGAATGCTATTTAAGAGGAATGCTTTTGATCCTTACTCTCTCTCTATGTATCTATGTATATATATATGATTGAATAAAAAAAACTAGTTAAATAACGAATTCTATTTTGAATGGAGGGGGTTCAAAGAATAATTTATAATCAGTTGGTAAATAACGTTGGACATATATGCTAAACGACTATCTATTGTTAATTGTTAAATATTTGTTAGAAGGGAGATGATTTTGAAATAAAATTTTAAAAAAATTGAATGGAACTCAGGAATGAGCAAACAATAACTATTTATTCATTCAAGGGAGAGGTAATTTATTCAAGGGAGAGGTAATTTATTTATTCATTGAATGGAAGGATATCTATTTATTCATTTAAGGGAGAGGTAATTTGATTAGCGGAAAGTATTAATTGAGCAAACAATAACTATGAAACTCGGGCAGGATATATTGGTCAAGTCTAGATCATAGAAACAAGAAAATTGTTTACAAAATTAGCCAAATCAAGATGTTTTAAGCAGCAGCAATCTGTAAAGGCCAAATGGGAGTGACAGTTAGAGATTTGGGGTTGATTATGAAAATGTACATTAATATATACAAGGAAATCGTATTTATTTATGCGACTGTATAATTTCAAAATATGAAATTTTACATCATTGGAATCACTTACATTGTTCAATATCTCATTCAGAGCCGCAATGGCATCTGACTGAATGTAGTTGATCTTGTGCTCGACGCCAGCCTCTTGAATGAATGGCAGACCAACTTCATATGCCTCCCGATTTGGATCTATGGCTACTGTCTGCCAAACTCAGTAAGAAGGACCATGTGATTCGCAATTAGTATCTTTAAAGAAGGAATCTAGTTATAAGGTAGTTGGAAGGTCCTTGTGTCGCATCAACTATATGTTATAGAAACTGAAAGGAAATTATATATATATTTATATGAACTTATCTTGTAGAAAATAAATTGTCAAGGTTAGATGCTTGATGCTTGTCCTCCCAAGACAATTATCCCTCCGAATAGTTACCGAGTTGATAAAGACTTGCCTCTCCATGATACAACGACTCAGAGATACCTTAAGCAGATACAAAAAGGTATACACAATGAACCAAAACTAAATGCTCTAACTCTCTCTCTTTTTGAACTATGAACATGATGAAAACAGAATACTAAATGACTATTAATGCTAATTGCTTGTGAAAATTGAGTGAGTATGAAGGATGCCCCCTCCTATCTATTTATAGGAGGGGTTGGTGCCCCTTCGGATGGACACTTAGCCCTTGAAAAGGCATGGGAAGCCACTGAAAAGGCATATATGGTATCATTTGGTCAAAACGACGTAGTTTTGATCATATGCAGTATGGGCGCGTCTGTTCGGACCTATAAAACGACGTAGTTTTAGTATTAGCAGAATTAAAACTATGTAATTTTAGCCTTAAAAGAAAATGCGCGACAAAACGACGTTGTTTTGGGCTTATACCCTTTCAGCAGATCGCTTCTCAAAACGACACAGTTTTGATAATAGAATTAAATCAAATAAATAAATTCTAATTAAAAATTTAAATAAATTTTGTTTAAAAAATTATATAAAAGACCCGGACCCCCAAGCCCAAGCCAAGCCGGACAGCAGCACAAGTTCAAACCTAGGGTGCCTCTTGGGGCCCAAACCCAATAGCACTTTCCTTGTGTATAAACCTATTAAAAATTTATTTCCTAACCTATGTGGGACTTGGTTTTTCCCACATGTATTTATTATATTTTATCATTTCCAAGTGTGATCTTTGGGAGTTAATATCTCATTCATTACTCCATGAATTTGAGCTTCCAAATGCTTAATTTAATCTACTCATGGAGTAGAACACATTAATATATGGAATCATTAAAAATAATTAATGACACCTACATTAATTTTGGCTCAAATTCCAACACTATATAATTTCAGAATATCACTAGAACAAGGGTTAGGTTTTATACAAGTTAATACTTGCATATTCCATCCACCCGTTTCCAAATATTAGATAATTATTGACTTTTGAAAGTAAATTAGAAGCATTTTTTTTTTAGAATTCAAAATTTATATACAATACCTCCTAACTGTATCCTGGTTGCTACATAATTAATTAGCAATAGATCATCTAGACTAGACGGATATATATACCATGTTTAGAGATCATTAATTCTCCATTTACCCTAAGCTCATTTTACCTGAGGTGCATGTGTTGATAAGACAAAGAAAGTAGCATGAAAGAAAAACAAGCACACTGGATTAGCATTTAGGCATCTACCTGGCCATCATGAGGCAATGCAAGGGCAGTGACCAGGAGAGAGTAGCCAGTGAAAACACCGATCTCCAATGTCTTGTTTGCATTCATTAATTTCAAAAGCATCGACAAAAATAGTCCTTCATCAGGCGGCACACCCATCTCTGCTCTATATAGAAATAATCACAACTTCTATTCCTTAAAATTTATGATGATTTTTAGTATATATATAGATAAAAATTAAACATTATAAAATTACTCTGAAATTTGAGCATTTTTGACTTGCAAACTTGTAAAATTGAATAAATAAATAAAATCCATATGTATAGACTACTCACCTCTTGCCATATTTTTGGAATGTGACTTCTCTAATCTTTTTGAGTAGCTTATGCTCCCTTGGGTATGTACTAGTATTTAAAATGTACTGCAACAATTTTCATTGAACCATCCGTCAAATAGTTTAAGAAACAATAACGATCAAATTCATCACGGTATAAAATGGGTTGCTTCGTAGCCAACTGCATGTGGATATATATATATATATATACTATGCATACCTTGAAGAAGGAATAAAATGAAATTAAGGATATATGTAAAGTTATTAATACCTTTTGAAGAGCCTCACTCTTGAGAAGTGACTTGCCGACTGCGATGCCATCCGCCGTTGATATTCTTAGCTTAGCTTAGCTAGCTCACTTAATTAATTATATTTTTTGGTAAAGGTGATCGAATATAAGTAATTGCGTTAGTGGGATTGTAGGAATACGACCCCTTGTGTAGCCTTCAGCTGTGATCACTACCTTTTTAGGAAAAAGATTTTATTGATCAAACTATAATTTTATGAATATAAAAAGCATAATTTTCTTCTTCCAAAAATGTACAAATGACAAAGGGATACCGAAGTCAGTGAGATGAGAAAGAAATATCTTCTGGTGAGCCTTTCCACAGTCCATGCTCAGTCTCAATAATTCTTGTTTTGGGTATCCAATGCCAATGGTTGTCCTGTCCTTGGCCTTATCCTTAGTTTCAGGACAGTGTCGACCCATATGGATGTTAACTTTACTATTTTTAGTGTCGTTTTGATTGTAATCATTTATGTTATCCATAGAGCGAGTCCGAATGTTTGTCCATAGAGTGAGTGTGCGAGTTTTGAGTTTAAGAAAAATAAATCAACATTTCTGCTTACATCTTTTCAAAATTCAAAACTACTACTACTATTCCTACCCCACTTTTATTTATGGTTTTCTTGATATGTGTCTAAGAGCATTCATAGCAGTTTTCCTAATTAACTCTCTATCCCTAATTTTAGAGAATATATTAAAAAATTATTATCCAATAGTTTCCTTATCCTTATTTAACTCTCTATTTTAATCCCTATATATGATTTTCTTTTTTTCAGTATGAGGGAGTCAAAATACTAAATTCTCTCTATATATACAAAATGTCTTTCACACATTTCATCATTTCAAATTGGATAACTCATTAATAATACACATCTTGACATTGTTTTACTACTTCATTTTCAAATTATAAAATTAATATTGATTTATTTTTAAAAATTATTTTCAAACATATTCAAATTAAAATTGATATAAATTTATTTAATTTATGTCAATATAATTATAAATATTATAAAAGTACTATTAATTATAAAATTTATTATTCTCAAAATTTAAATGAATCATATTAAATTTAAATTTAAAAGTATCACAACTTAAATTTTTAAAAGTTAATATTGATCTTATGTATATTTGTAGATACAATCCATTTAATACTCACTCTATAAATTATTTAAAATTTAAAATAAAATAAAAATTATTTTACATTGAGATACAATTGATAAATTATACTCTCTTTTATAAATTATAAGATTATTATTAATTTGATATTTTGATTGTTGGAATTTTTAAATTTTAACTTTTAAATTTTAAATTTTATTATTTAAAGAATACATGCTGGGTACATAGTGAAAATTTTGAATTTTTATTTTGCAGAATGATTCAATAGATTGTAGAATATGGATAGAGATAAAAAAAATTGTTATGAATACTCTAAGACCCATTTCAGAAACAACCTTCAAGTGAAAGTGATGGTTGTCACCTGTGGGGCCCATTTTAATTGGACAAGTGCATGCAACTAATGGCATTATTATTACGTGGGCGCAAGGGCCAAGAGCTGGATTTTAGTTGCTTACCCGAAAAAAAACAAAGGCCAACAATTAAAAATTAATTCTATTATTAGTGCATTCATAAAATAATTATTCCATCCGTCTCTAATTATTTGACGTTTTAGAGTTTTATATTTGTCTCTAATTATTTAATATTTGTTCAAATCTAAGAAAATAAATGATAATTTTTTCAAAATTATCGCTCATTACTCTACCTATTTTTTTTGATACTTTAAACTCTTTCTCTTTCCTTATCTCAACAAAACTCTCTTTATCCCAACAAAAGATTTAAGAGTATTATAGACAATTAAATACTATATTTAATATTTTTTAATCATTATCTTAATTTTTGTGTCTACCTCTAAAACGACAAATAATTAGGGACGGAGGGAGTGCAAAAAGAGGGTAACAAATTCAAATCATTCAATTTCACATTAATAAGGAAGTCAAAAATTAAGGAGAAATAATCGCCATAATTAATAATTCAAATTTAAACCATTCCATTTCACATTAATATGGAAACCTAAAATTAACGAGAAATAACCGCCATAATTAATAATTCAAATCAAATTTTTGGGATCTAATAACAAAAACAAATTCATAATTCAAATCAAAAGGAGAAAAAAACAAAAAAAAATATCTTCTTCATCCTAATTTTCATCTCCCTCACCGCTCATTGTCTTCATCACCGCCTCCTCTCTCCTCCCCGTCATCCTCCTCATTCGTCGCGAATCTCCAGAAGTCCTTGGTTACGCCGCCACTACATCGCCCTCCCTTCCCCTTCATCATTCTCCTCCCTCGCAAATATCCGGAAGTACCTGAGTTACTGTTCTGAATTCTTTTTTGACGATTTAGTTACTTATAAAAACTAAAATGGTTACCTTTGTATGAAGGTTTGGCTACCAACTACATCACATTCAAAATAAATTTGTAACCTAATAAAACTGAATTGGTTACCTTGGTCTGATGGTTTGGCAACCAATTGCATAAAGGTTTGACTACCAACTGCATCACATTCAAAATAAATTGATAACCTAATAAAATTGAATAGGTTACCTTGGTATGAAAGTTGGCTACCAACTACTTCACATTAAAAATAAATTGGTAACCTAATAAAATTGAATATGTTACCTTGGTATGGAGGTTTGGCTACCAATTGCACTATGGAAAAAATATCAGATAACACTTGGAAACAATTCTTAAATTAATTGGTAATTCAATAAAACAGAATTGACTAATAGTGGGGTGGTGGAAAGTGTTGCAGGTGACAAGACAGTTAATGGAGACGGAGGTGGTCATAACAAAGGTAGTGGAGACGGAGGCAGAGGTAGAGGAGGCGGCCATAATGGAGGCGACAGAGGAGGAGGAGGAGGTGGAGGTGGCGGCGGAAGGTGACCATAATGGAGGCGGAAGTGGTCATAACGGAGGTGGAGGAGGAGGCGACCATAATTGAGGTGACGGAGGAGGAGGTGGCGATGGAAAGCGAAGCGGATCGGGAGGGGAAGAGATGACGATCACAATGGAAGTCGCAAGGGAGGAAATGATAACAGTCACCAAATAAGAGGTTTGGGTCTGTGTTTATTTTTGATGATGATGATGACAACAATGAAGATGATATTTAAAATACCCACCTAAATTAAAGGGATAATAAATACATTAATTTTATAAATAAAATATTTAAATGCATTAATTGTGTAAATATTTTAGAAATGCACTATTGTTGTAATTATTTTAAAAAATGTACTAGAAAATATAATTGTTCCAAAAAAAGCAGGTGGCCGACCTATCTCCCTCGTAGCATCTCTAAGAATAGTAACAAAAAAAACTTTTTAAATTATTATTTGTTAATTTACGTTATAATTTAAAAAATATTATTTGTTACCTTTATATTTTGTATCTCATCAGTCTCTTCAATTTAATGAGTTATACATCAAACTCATCTTTAGCTTTTAATTACAAATTTGAAAAGCGAGGAGGAGATTATAGATTTGAAGAGTGAGAAAATATTTATTGACCTACATGAGACTGTTGGAGAGAATTTTTCTAATACGACCCACCTAGTTATTTGAATATTTCAAAGTGGTTGAAAAGACTGTTAGAGATGTTCTAAATAAAATAAAGAATAGACTAGCAAAAAAATTCTAAAAATAAGTTTTTTTAAAAATAAATAAAAATAAAATCAAGTTTTATACGAAAGAACAAATATATATATACTATGTACCTAAAGAGCGAATTCGTTACCTATTGCTTGGCTAGATTAACAAGATTTTGTGATAAACCTCGAGTGCAGTGTCCAAAACGTCCTTATGGGAAAAACAATTTTTCTTAAGTTGAAAAAGAGAATACAAAATTTTGATATTTTCTTCTAAAAAGTATAAAAACACGTTTCTGATTAATGATATATATAATAATATTGATCCATATCCTCTCTTAAGAATTTAATCCATATTAGGCTAAGAAGGGAATCCTAAAGGATTCTTCTTATGACTCCAATACTTATCTATATATTATTATCTAATAGTAATATTCAAAATAAATATTAATAACAATTAATACCACTAAATAATTATAATTGCACTCGCGTCTAGAATTTTTAAAACCATTTACTAATAAATTGTAAATATTTTCTCTATAAATATACATAAATATTTGAGAATAAATTTATATAATTAGATATATCTAAACTAATTTCAAAAATTCATAATTTATCTCTATTTGATCATAAATTGATTTAACAATTAAATCAATCGTTTTAATAATAAATATTAAAAAATTTGACCAAAATTCTATGATTAATGATAAATTATCGTATGAAAAATCTTATAGATGTTTTGATAATAATAATGTTTTCAATATTAATTATACATTAATCAAAATCTCACTATGAAACATCAAATTAATATATATAATAATATTAAGTCCACTATTATTTCAAATTTAATAAATTTTACAAATTAATATTTATGTGAAAATATTCTATAAATAAAATATTATCACATGATCCGCTTAATAACATCGTTAATGCACTAGTTCTTTAATTAGAAGTCCAACTTCAATGATTAAGATGAAACATATCTATTAAAATATTATAACTTACAAGATAATATCTCCAAACCATCATAGGTTATAAAACATTATTTCTTTATTTATGTATTACAATTTATATCTTTTGTGTATAATATTAATTTATACACATAAATCATAACATATATAATAATCGAGATATATATAAATAAACTAAATGATCATTTAAAAATTGATAAATAATGTATTTTTATCAATAAATTAATATCTAATATAAATAAGTAAACATTAAATAAATAGATAAATAGAATGTTTATAGCAAAAATTCAACATGGCGGGAAATGAGTAGTTTCTGGCTTTTAAAATAAAAGCACAAACTTGACAAGAATTAAAATGATTAGTTCCATTTCAATTATATATATATATATATATATATATATATATATATATATATATATATAGCGATAGCACAATATTTACACTTAATCTTTGCTACTAGTACTGTTCAGCAACCAAGCTAATCACCGTAGATCTGTGCGATGAAAGGCTGAGATTAAGTGTAAATATTATCTTCTTATTACAAAACTCTGGCAAGCAGTAATCTGAATATTAAATGATGGTTTATTACAACATTGTCCCTCACAATCTAATATTACCTTGCCGCTACAAGCTCTTGCGGTAGGACTAACTGACCGGCATTTATGGCTAATTTACTAACCTTTAGACCACATTTTCAGCTTTTATGACACCTTTTCGCTTTTATGACACCTTTTCAGCTTTTATGACACCTTTTGAAAACTTTTTAGCAGTCACGGATTTTAAGTAATGCCGCTACAGCTTGTAGCGGCAGTGAGAATTTTTTTTAAATACCATGCTTACTTCTTCCGTTGTTCAATTATCTCTCCAACCTTTCCTCTCACAGATATTTCTTGGTTTCCTCTCGATATTTTTTTTCTTTTTACATCTTTGGTTTTTTTGTTGATATAGTTGCCCACTTTTAATCTCAAGTCCGTCGTTGAAATTCTTATCTGGCGTTTCTTCCTTCTTATTTTAGAATGGCACACAACATACCTGCTCATAAAAGGTTTGTATCAAATTCTTCAGATTCTGTTGCTAGCTTAAATTATGAAGATGCATCTGAGTTTGTAAGTGAAGTTGAAAGTAGTAAATCTGAATTGGTGCCATACGTTGGTCAATTATTTTCTAAGTTGGAAAAAGTTGAATTTTTTTATAGGTCGTATGCTAAAAATAATGGTTTTGAGATTAGAATTACAACTAGTCATAAACATGCTGGTACTAATGATGTGTCGTCTAGGTTGTATGTTTATAAAAAAGCCGGTACACCAAATTCTGTAAAGAGTTTGCCTGATGATGAAGATGGTAGTAAAAAAATAACTAGGCAGCGAGACTCTATAGGACGCACATTATGCAAAGATAGAATATATGTTGTTCATAATAAGAAAGAAGACAGTTGGCGTATTTCTACTGTTAAATTAGAGCACAATCATCACCTAGTGACCCCTACCAAGGTAGATTTAATTGAGACACATAAAAATATTACTCCAGTTGCAAGATCCTTAATTGACACTTTAAATAAGTCTGGTATTGGTCCTAGTAGAATGATGAACGTTTTGAGCACAATGGGTGGCGGGTTGCAAAATGTTCCTTTTTCTAATGTTAATGTTCAGAATGTGGTTAGGGATTTAAGACGTGATTCTGTAGATGAAAATGATGCACAAGCTGCTGTAAATTATTTGCAAAAACTTGCATCCAAGAGTTCGAGTAAATTTTTTTATCGTGTCAAATCAGATGCAACAAATCGCATAGCATGCATTTTGTGGGTTGGCGCCCGATCAAGGTCTATGTATCAACATTTCGGAGATGTTGTGACATTTGACAGTACGTACAGGACAAATAAATATGACATGCCGTTTGTTCCTTTTACCGGGGTTATCCACCATTTTCAGTCTATATTATTTGGATTTGCATTGTTAAGGGATGAGACAGAGGACACTTTTGTTTGGGTATTAGAGACATGGCTCGAAGCCATGGACTATAAGATGCCTATAACCATCATTGTGACGCCCCCAAAATTAGGTATACGTCACCCATCTTGGGTCGCCACTTACATGGTACATAAATTCAAATACAACTTACTTAATATAACTGCGTCATAATAATCTGACATAAAGCGTGAGTTTGAATACAAATATTGTCTACTAGATATTATACAAACTCAAAAGGAGTCCTCATTACAACTATTATCACACTATTTCACGAATAGTGAGGACTACTAATGCTATCCTCTGGACCATTACTCCGCTTTCAGACTCGTCTCGGCTATATGTTCTCATTTCACGAAGAGAACGGTGAAAGAAAGGGTGAGCTCAACTAGCCCAAGAAGAAATATTATGACTAAGATAATGCGAATAAATTATCATTAGCCTTCAACGATGTTAAACCGATAAAATACAATAGATGACCCGGTTTAATCTGCGGTGAATATCTAATCCATTAAAAGAGTCAAGTAGAGAATAAAATCTACTATCTTTTAGGTTTTAAAAGGTTTTATCAATTTTATATTTGAGACTCGATTTTAATAAATAAACCACCACATCTAATCATCCCACATACCACGGTCAAGGATTTTCATCAAGTTATCAATGGTCATGACTATACCGAATCACCCCGGTCATAATCATACCAAAACTATCCATCATCGCATTACATGTGCCACCGAGAACTTTTGTCACATCATTTATATCAAGTCATGATTATACCGATTGATCCTCGGTCATAATCATACTAAGTTCATCTACGCACGTAAGCCAAAGATAACATAATATAACATGAGGATGATGACAATGACATAATAATTCAATAAAACAAATTCAAGAATTATTTACTCCATGAATTATTAACGTCCAAATTGTCAACATAATATTGTTTCAGTGAAGTAAAATTCAAGAATGATCAAGAATATTACCATGAGAAGATCTTTGGATGAAACGCAAATATCAAGGATATTCTACTAATTTCATGGAGTATATAAGTCAAAGTTTTAACCAACCGAGTATAATAAAGAATGGAATAACAAAAAGAAATCACCGTGACATGCAGATTTGATGTATAAAAGTTATTCAACAGAATAATAATAACGGAACCAGTCGGGTGAAATTACATCGGCAGGATGTTCCAATGTAATAATAAAGATGGAAACCGGATCCGATTGTAAAACACACACGAGATAGGATATTCCAACAGAATGATAAAGAAGCGGAACCAGTCCGGTGTAAAACACATGCATGAGGATGTTCCAGCGAGAATAATAAAAGCGGAACCAGTCCGTGTAAAAACATGCATGACGGGATGTTCCAAATGAATAATGAAGAATGTCACCAAGTATAGGTAAATCAGCATTATACAAAAGTTATTCCAATGTAATAATAAGAATGGAATAACATAAGGATTTCACCAAGTATAGGGTATGCCACAGATCTGAAAGTTATGTATAGGGTATGCCACTTTTACAAAAGTTATTCAATGAGAATAATAATGAATGGAATAATGTAAGTTCTCTTCGAGAAGAAATAATAACACCCCTTACCGTAAAAAGAACTGAATATGAAGTAGTGAAGTAGTAGAATACTCTTCTTCTTTCTATAATTTTTCTCTATAGCCTTCTCTATAATTTCTCTCTACAGTTTCAATGAATTCGTAAGAAAATAATGAAGGAATGAGCTTATTTATAGGAAAATGAAATGCATAAGAATTAACTAATCCATGAACGGTCCAGATTGATTTACTTTAATCGGCGGTCCATATTTAAAGAAAAATCTTTTAAATAAAATATAATATATTCTATTTATATAAAAATATTTTACTATGCAAACACTATGCAATCTTATGCAAAACACTATAAAAAAACACTATGCAACACTATGCATAATAAAATATAATATATTCTATTTATGTAATAACTTTAATAAAGTATTCTATTTTATATAAAAGATGTTTCATTTTATTACGTTAATAATACTGAATAAAACAAAACGTCATTATCATTATAATAATTCATATTATTAATCGATGATAATGGAATCAAACCGGGTGACTTCTCACATAAGCATTAATAATCAATCACCGGTGTCTTCTTATGCAACCACACGACATCGTACTTTTACTACCGAAGTAGTTCAACAAGAACTACTTCAGTAAAACTTCCGCCGTTATTTTAATAAAAATATTTTTGTCGCTTTTCAATCCGAATAATAATTACATTGTGGGGTCCACCAATGATTGAGTAGTTGTCATTTAATATTCCTCGCTAACCTAATATTCCCGACCAATCGAATATAATATAACCGCCAGATACTTTTGCAAAATTTATAAATACTACCCACAACTATAATATTATCTTAAATTCACACCATAATATTAAAAAAATTATTTCAACAAAATTTAAATCTTTATCGATAAAATCTGGGTCTCACAATCTCCCTCCTTATGGAATTTAGCCCGAAATTAAGTGCGTGACTGATATGATAAAGAGGTGAGGATACCTTGAATACCTTTTATCGTTGAAAATATTAAGTTCATCTTTGCAATCCGCCAAAGATATTCATTAACAATTCATCTGCACTTCTGCCAAAGATATATAATCGTAAAACCAATAATATCGAGACTTAGCTTAATAGTATTACCGACCATGAATTATCCATACACTTCTTGGCTAAGGATATTCGTGTTTTCAATTACGGTCATGATTATACAAGAATAATCCGTGGTCATAATCATACCAAGTCTATCAATGCACTACTACCTAAAGATGATTTTTACCACATCCATGAATTAATATTTCATTCATTGAGACCATTTCAATAATTAATCCATATCATCGAATCATCCTCGCACTACTGTGCCAATGATATTCATTAAGTATCACGACCATTTAATTATCCATGCACTACTACCACGAGATAATCGTGTATTCATTAAGATATCACGACCATTTAATTATCCATACACTACTACCAAAGATAATCGTGTATTCATTAAGATCACGACCACAAATTATCCATGCACTACTACCAAAGATAATTGTGTATTCATTAAGATATCACGACCACAAATTATCCATGCACTACTACCAAAGATAATTGTGTATTCATTAATATCACGACCACGAATTATCCATGCACTACTACCAAAGATAATCGTGTATTCATTAAATATCACGACCACAAATTATCCATGCACTACTACCAAAGATAATTGTGTATTCATTAAGATCACGACCACAAATTATCCATACACTACGGCCAAAGATAATTGTGTATTCATTAAGATTATCACGACCACAAATTATCCATGCACTACTACCAAAGATAATTGTGTATTCATTAAGATATCACGACCACAAATTATCCATGACTACTACCAAAGATAATTGTGTATTCATTAGTATCACGACCACAAATTATCCATGCACTACTACCAAAGATAATTGTGTTTTCAATTACTTGTTATGATTATACCGAACAATCCCCTCGGTCATAATCATACCAAGTCCATCTCTACTACTGTGCCACGGATGACTTTCAACATAATATAAACATGAGGATAATGATATAAAGAATCAATCAAATGAGATAAAGGATAAATATTAAACATTTATAATATAATTTATCCGTGATTCAAGAATATACCCATGTTATCAATCACTTAATAATCTCATAATCTAATAACATTAATATTATAACAATATTTTAATCACTTCTTAAATTTATAAACAATTTATCTCAATTGTTTATGTTTTACCATATAATGCATTTAATCATTCAAAATGTCATACTCATAAAATATCATCACCAATTATCAAATCCTCATCAAAAAATATGCATATACTCTATATAGGATTCTTCTAGCCATAAAATCCTATTTTCAACTTTGTTATTTTCACATAACATATTTAACTCATATGTTCAGAATTAAACTATTTTCATGAAAATACCAAATCAGTCCCAAAAATATTTTTTTCTAGGATTTAGCATAATATAGTCCCATAATGAAAATATATATTTTCTCGAATTTTTAAAATTCATTTACTATTTTTAAAAATCAATTTCTAATTAATTCCTTAAGAAATTAGCTACCTCAAGTTTAACTCCAAAATTCCCAAATCTTGGCAGGACCTTACACATATTAACGTGAGCTTCTAGTTTAAATTTCATGGTCACCTGAGTTATAGAACTTTGGTTATAGTTTTTCATTTCGGAAAAACCTAAATATTGAAATAGTCATAACTTGCTCATTTTAAGTCAGAATGAGCTCATTTTTGGACAGGAGGTACTTTATACCATATACTTTCATGTCCCAAAAACCCAGAATTTTTCTCATAATTTAAGTGGCCGAAACAGTCCCTTAAAGTATCTAGGCAGTAGCATTTTCGAAATTTACAGCTTTGGCCTCCTTTGCTAAAATCAGTCTACACAAAAATCTACAACACCTTTTCCAGTAATTCCACTTGGATTAGTTAGGTAACTCGTAGATCTAACTCTAGGACTTGACCACATTCAAAAATTCAAAATATAATAGGAGATATGGTCAATTGAATTTCATGTTACGTTTTTTCACACAATCCGATTTTCAACTCTTTGTGATTTCTAAGAAACTTTCATGTTTTCACATACTAACCAACATAACTCATCATAAAACTTACTAATACTTCATATACCCATGATTTTCATTAGTCCAATGCTTTTATTATGACTTTCATCATAATCCACGTAAATGCATCCTTTTAGTTGAAGAAATATTTGAGGTTTAAGAAATGGGTTTTCAGATGGGGTCAATACAAAATTCGATTTCACGCCTAGGTAGGCTAGAAAATCTTCAAGAATACGTCAAGAAATTTATTAATGATAGAAATATCATTCAAAATCACATCTCGTCCAAGACTTGGATAAGACGTCACATTAATACCAACTGTGACTTTATCCCTTAACGTGGATAAGACCTCACAATGATACCTACCAACTTGCCATCTTGATACGACGTCGCCTACGTGAAAGTCCGGCGATTGCATTCCACACAAGGAAGTCAATAACGAAAGGATCGGGGCTCTTTACTTTATGGCTTGATATAATAGTGATTAACTTTAGGGTTTGGTTACTTTGAATTCATATATGGGTTGGTTAGGAATATGAAAGCTAACAACCTTACAAAAAGAATGATGAGTAGTTAACCAATTGATTCCTAAAATCCCATCAAAGGCAAATATTTTCAAAAGATAAGATCGACAGTAACGTGAAAATGTTTATTTGAACCAAACAAGATTAATAAAAAGAGAGGTAACAAAGGTTTCTCCCAACGAAGTTTTGATAGATAAATCAAAGTCTAATTTCTCCTGAGTCAAATTTAAACGTTGAACGCAAGCAAGAGAGATAAAAGAATGGGTAGAACCCAGATCTAATAAGGTATAGACTTGCAAGAATTTATAATTAACTAACCTGGGTATAACTTCGTTCGGGTTACCCACTTTTGAGAAGTCACGAAAAACTTCTTCCCGAAACCATCGACTTTGTTTTGTCCAGATCCGCCTTTGGTGCCACTATCCCAAATTGGACTTGACTTCACTATATCGACAAAATCGAGCTAAATGACCTTTCTTCTTGAAATTTCCACTTTATTATCTTTGCCATGATTACCACCAAGTGGTTACCATTCTTAAGCATGATAATTTCCCCCACGATGGTTATCATTGTTTCGATAAATTACATTGCCACCGAAGATGATTATTATCGATTATTGGTCGTTACCTTTTGTTTGAAATTGAATCAACACTCTCATGTGCTTCATTGCTTATCTCAAAGATTTTCGGATGTCATTCTCAAACACCGTCACAAAACAAGGGTTAATTAACATATCACATATTATCCCTATACTCGACCGACCAAATAAATACCACATAAACTTAGGTAGGTCATACTAATGGAAGGAATTCCCGTCTCTCCCTCCTAGTACTATTCTCACATCTTAGCTTGGGGATCATATCCCTAAGCTCGATACCAATCGTGACGCCCCAAAATTAGGTATACGCCACCCATCTTGGGTCGCCACTTACATGGTACATAAATTCAAATACAACTTACTAATATAACTGTCGTGGTATAATACGATATAAGCGTGAGTTTGAATACAAATATTGTCTACTAGATATTATACAAACTCAAAAGGAGTCCTCATTACAACTATTATCACACTATTTCACGAATAGTGAGGACTACTAATGCTATCCTCTGGACCATTACTCTCAGTTCTCGACTCGTCTCCCATGTATGTTCTCATTTCACGAAGAGAATAAAGTGAAAGAAAAGGTGAGCTCAACTAGCCCAAGAGAAGAAATATTATGACTAAGATAATGCGAATAAATTATCATTAGCCTTCTTCAATAAGTGTTAAAGCGATAAAATACAATAGACAACCAGGTTTAGCTGCAATGAATATCTTAATCCATTAAAAGAGTCAAGTAGAGAATAAAATCTACTATCTTTTAGGTTTTAAAAGGTTTTTATCAATTTTTATCATTTGAGACTCACTTTTAATAAATAAACCACCACATCTAATCATCCCCGTACTACGGTCAAGGATTTTCATCAAGTTATCAATGGTCATGATTATATACCGAATCACCCCCGGTCATAATCATACCAAAACTATCCATCAACGCATTACACAGCCATCGAGAACTTTTGTCACATCATTTATATCAAGTCATGATTATACCGATTGATCCTGGTCATAATCATACTAAGTTCATCTATGCACGTAAGCCAAAGATAACATAATATAACATGAGGATGATGACAAATGACATAATAATTCAATAAAACAAATTCAAGAATTATTTACTCCATGAATTATTAACGCCCAAATTGTCAACATAATCTTGTTTCAGAGTAAAATTCAAGAATGATCGGAAGAATATTACCATGAGAAGATCTTTGGATGAAACGCAAATATCAAGGATATTCTACTAATTTCATGGAGTATAGAAGTCAAAGTTTTAACCAACCGAGTATAATAAAGAATGGAATAACAAAAGAAATCACCGTGCATGCGCAGACAGATGATATAAAAGTTATTCCAATGAGAATAATAATAACGGAACCAGTCGGTGAAATTCACAACCGGCATGTGATGTTCCAACAGAATAATAAAGATGGAACCCGATCCGGTGTAAAACACACGATAGGATATTCCACAGAATGATAAAGATTTTAACCAGTCGGTGTAAAACACATGCATGAGGATGTTCCAACAGAATAATAAAAGCGGAACCGTGTCGGGTGTAAAACACATGACAGGATGTTCAATGTAATAATAGAAGAATGTCACCAAGTATAGGTAAATCCAGCGTATACAAAAGTTATTCCAACAGAATAATAAGAATGGAATAACATAAGGATTTCACCAAGTATAGGGTACGCCACAGCATAAAAGGTTATGTATAGGGTATGCCACTTTTTACAAAAGTTATTCCAATGTAATAATAATGAATGGAATAATGTAAGTTCTCTTCAAGAAGAAAGAATAACACCCCTCACTACAGTAAAAAGAACCGAATATAGAAGTAGTGAAGTAGTAGAATACTCTTCTTCTTTCTATAATTTTCTCTATACCTCTCTCTATAATTTCTCTCTAGAGTTTCAATGAATTGTAAAGAAAATAATGAAGGAATGAGCTTATTTATAGGAAAATGGAATGCATAAGAATTAATCCATGAAGCGGTCCAGATTGATTTACTTTTAATCGACTGGTCCATATTTAAAGAAAAATCTTTTAAATAAAATATAATATATTCTATTTATATAAAAATATTTTACTATGCAAACACTATGCAATACTATGCAAAACACTATCGCAAAACTTTATGCAACACTATGCATAATAAAATATAATATATTCTATTTATAGAATAACTTTAATAAAGTATTCTATTTTATATAAAAGATGTTTACATTTTATTACGTTAATAATACTGAATAAAACAAAACGTCATTATCGCATTATAATAATTCATATTATTAATCGACAATAATGGAATCAAACCGAGTGACTTCTCACATAAGCATTAATAATCAATACCGTAAAGTATTCTTATGCAACCACACGTACATTGTACTTTTACTACCGAAAGTAGTTCAACAAGAACCACGGTAAAACTTCCGCCGTTATTTTAATAAAATATTTTTGTCGCTTTCAATCCGACAATAATTACATTGTAGGGTCCACCAATGATTGAGTAGTTGTACGAATATTCCTCGCTAACCTAATATTCCCCACCAATCGAATATAATATAACCGCTTGCATACTTTGCAAAATTTATAAATACTACCCACAACTATAATATTATCTTAAATTCACACCATAATATTAAAAAAAATTATTTCAACAAAATTTAAATCTTTATTGATAAAATCTGGGGTCTCACAATCATCACTGACCAAGACAAAGCCATGAGTAATGCTATTGCTAAGGTACTCCCTTCTACTTATCACTTATTGTGTTCTTGGCATATTAGCAATAAATTTCCTGAGAAATTGCATCATGTTTATTCTGAGCACCCATCATTCAAGAGCATTTTAATAATTGTGTGTATAATTCATTATCCATTGGGGAGTTTGAAGAGCGTTGGCAGATTCTGTTGAAGAGTTATGAATTGTATAATAATGAGTGGATTAGAAGTTTGTATGATGTACGAGAGAAATGGATTCCAACGTATACAAAGAGATATTTTGTCGCGATATGACAACTACTGGAAGAAGCGAGAGCATGAATCATTTTTTTGATGAGTTTGTCAATGCTTCAACGGGAATGATAGAATTTGTAGTGCAGAGTCAGAAGGCTATAGCAAAACAATTTATCAGAGAGAGGAAGGCTGACTACATAACACAACATCGAAAAAGAAATATGGTACTCGAATCATCTTTGGAAGTGCATACTGCGCAGGTGTACACAAAAGAGATGTTTAGACGTTTTCAGCGTCAATTCGTCGATTCCATGAAGTAAAATGTTAGTAAAGTTAGTGAGTTTATGTGGCCCTGAAACAAAGGTTTATGCAGTGTATAAGACAGATGCAGCTGAAAATGGTGTAAGATATAAAGAAATCATCAACAATCGTCAGCTGGGGTCGATAACATGTAATTGTCAATTATTTTCACATTCTGGTGAATTGTGCAGGCACATCTTGAGATATTTCTTGGCTAAGAGTAATTCCCAAATTTCGAACGACATGATTCTTTCTCGTTGGACAAGAAACGTGAACAAAACCAATGTTGAAGAATTAGTCTTTAGCCCAACAATTGCTGACTTTGAACAAGATCAGGTAATGCATTTTAATCATTTGATGACCGACAGACCTGAGTTCGATAAAGAAAGTCGCTTGCTTTCGATTCGAGGTTACAAAACTTACCTTAAGTTGAATGCACGAGGAAAAGCATTAATTGACCAGTATGATCCGGACGAGAATGTTACTGAGTTGGCAGACGATGACATCGATTGCACTGTCGGTGAAACTCAAACAATGGGCTATGACAATGACGATGAAGATGCAAAGGAAGAAGCGGAAGAACATGAGTTTTTACCACCAGTTTTTACCACCAGTTATTTCTCAAACAAAGGGCCGCAAAAAATAATCAAGGTTAAAGAGTGCATTCGGAAAAATAGTGAGTTCTAAACCTCATCGAAAATGTACAATTTATGGCTTTGAAACCGACCATGATAAGCGCAATCACTATCGAGTGTTAGGGATTCTTGAGCCTAAAAAATAGATCTCGGTTGTATTATGTTTGTATTTATGCTTGGTTGTATTATGTAAGCTATGTTTGTATTAATGCTCAATAGTATTATGTAAGCTATGTTTGTATTAATGCTCAGTTGTATCATGGAAGCACTGTTTTTATTAATTGCTCGGTTGTATTATTATTATTATTATTATTAAACGTAATAATTATAATAATAAGCATAATAATAATAAAAATAATAATAACACACTAACAATTGATAAAATAATAAGCATAATACAACATCGTCTCCGATTTATTTTGAAATCTCCGCCATTATAGCTCACGCGTGACAGCATTAATATTATTTGACTAACATAACGTAATTTTAACCCAAAATCCGATCGCATTTAAAGTTTGTAGTGATCGCACGGAAGCGAAAGGAGAGACGCTTGCCGCGCTGACAAATAGAAGTAGAAGCTCACCAACTATTAAACCCACGCCCTATCGGTCCATGCTTAAACTTACCCTCATCGCTACATATATTCACTCCCAACTTACCCTGCCGCTACACAATTTCACTCCCAAGTTGGACTGAGAAAGCATCAAATTTACTGAGAAAGCTTGCAACAATTCACCGGAATGTGAAATATCAAGAAAAATTGAAGATCAACAAATAGATTGCTTCAAATTGAAGATTCAGATATTATTTTGGTAAGATTTACTTAAACCCTAATATAATTACTTTTTTAACATGTATTTATAAAAAAAAATAGATGTTTAAACTTTGAAAACAAATAATCAATTATATGTACGTGAATTTAAAAATAAATTGTCATTTAGTTATTATAATTATTGAAAAAAATAATCAATTATATGCATGTAAATTATTGTGTGTTATGTGGGATATAATATGCATGTGAGTATTGTGATTAATAATGATTAATTATTATGAAAATGTGCTAAAAAAAGAATTATTAAAATTATTTATGTATGCAGTTTTTATTTATTAATATGATATAGATATAATTACATTACATAGTTATTACACAATATAAAAAACACGTGGTTGTTATTTTTTAGGTACTAGATGGACAGTTGGATTTATGGACCAATTGACCCAAGTGTCCTTAACAACCAACAAAATCATGTGTCGGATGATATATATGACGGGAAAGACAGGGGAAGACTACTCTCATGTCAATTAACTGAAAAAAAATACGATCAATGGATATTAACAAAAGCTCAAAAAATTCTTCTGAAAAAATGTGGGTTTGGGATTTTTTTCTATCCGGCAGTTGTACCACAAACTGACATTGGGTTCGTTTTCGCCTTGGTAGAGAGATGGCGGCCGGAGACCAATAGTTTTCACTTCAATTGTGGGAAAATTACAATCACTTTAGATGATGTACACTTCATTCTTGGGTTGCTTGTGGTTGGCAAGCCCTTAACTTGTCCGTTATTTGACACTCCATTGGCTCATTTTAAAGAATGTTTTGGTAGTGAAGTAGTTGCTGAATATCAGGAATCAAAAAAACGTGGCTCTATTTCATTACTATGGTTGCAGCAACATTTTAATAATTGTCCCCCTAAAGCAAGTAAGGAAATTGTTGGTCGATGCACAAAGGCCTATATTCTTTGGTTGTGTGAGGCAATATTGTTCCCCCCTAAGAATAAAAACACTGTTCATCCCAAGTATATGTATTTTATTGCTAATGCTGAAAATTGTGTAACGTATTCTTGGGGGTGCAGCTGTGTTGGGTTATTTGTATAGGTCTTTGTATACTGCCACTAGGAAAGGAGCAAAATATATTAATGGTTGTGTCACTCTTTTACAAATTTGGGCATACGAGCGTATAATAATTGGCAGACCTAACCCCTAGCCTCAATCACAGTTATGGTTACCTAGGGCCCTAGCCTGGGCATACTCTGAAAATCACAGCTACCCGATAGGCGACCAAATCCCTATCATCATTTAGAATTTTACCATGGGGAGTTAGATGTCCAGCCTGAATGGCAAGTAGTGTGGCGCCCTTACATGAGGTGGGATGACAAAATGGGTGGATTTAATTTTGAAGGAAGATTGTTGGGATCTCGTAGAATCCCCTTGATCCATTTTGATATTGTAGAATACCAGATGCCAGACAGGGTGATGAGACAGTATGGGTTCTTACAAGGTATACCATCTCCGGCAGAAAATCACAAAGAACTTAGAAAGGAAAAAGAAGATAGATTTGTCGTCGTTGATTGCATGGCCTTAAGGCAAGTGTACATCGCACATTGGGAGGCTTACATGGAGCATTTGAAGGGACAACAGTACGAAATTTCCAACTATGTGAAAATTGATTCATACATGGCTTGGTATAGGAAAATTACACATAGAAAACTGCATCGCCCTCGACGGGAAGGGGACCCAGACCCTACATACGAGCCTCGGATCGCTTTCTACCAAAGAAGATCATCTTATACAAATGGTACACTAACATTTGCATTTATATACAAGATATTGTCATTTACATACAATCTTGCTTATTAATAATACTAATATTGTACTTTTAACTTACATGATAGGTTGAGAGTGCAAAGTCCTTACTTGATAAGTGCTTTGCTTTTACTGAGATGCCTCCAGACTATGTAGTTGAGAAACAGGTATGAGACCATCTTTACGGTGTATAAAACTCTGAAGTCAGAGGGTGTGACGCCCCCAAAATAGGTATACATCACCTATTCTGAGTCGCCAAATACATGGTACGGAATACAAATACAATCTTTAATATACAACAAGAAAGATGTGAGTTTTAATACAAATACTGTCTTCTAGACAATATCCACTCTCAGAATAAGTCCTCATTACATTTATTATCACACTATTTAACAGAATAGTGAGGACTACTAAAACTATCATCTGGTTCATCACTCCGTTCCCCGACTCGTCCCGCCTATATATTCTCATTTCAAGAGAATAAACGGTGAAAGAAAAGGGTGAGCTCAACTAGCCCAAGAAGAAATATTATGACTAAGATAATGCGAATAAATTATCATTAGTCTTCAAAAATGTTAAACTGATAAAAAATAATAGACATCAAGTTTAACTGCAACGGATCAAGCAATCCATTAAAAGAGTCAAGTAGAGAATAAAATTTACTATCTTTTATGATTTAAAAAGTTTTTCATCACTTTTATCGCTGAGACTCAGCTTAATAATAATCCACATCATCCCTGCACTACGGCCAAGGATATTCATTAGGGTTACGACCACAAATTATCCATGCACTACGGGCCAAGGATATTCGTGTATTCATCAATGGTCATGATCATGCCAATAATCGGCCCATCAATGCACTACTGAGCCAATGAGGACTTTTACCACATCATTTGTAACATTACGGCCATGATTATATAGAATAATCCTTGGTCATAATCATACCAAGTCCATCTATGCACTACGTGCCACGTAGATGACTTTCAACATAATATAAACATGAGGATGATGACAATGATATAAGAATTAATAAAACAAGTTCACGAATTAATTTGTACAGAACCAATAACGCCCAAATTGTCAACATGATATCGCTTTGTAGAGAAAAATTTAAGAATGCTCGGAAGAATATTTCCATGAAAAGATCTTTGGATGAAGCTTAAATATCAAGAATATTCCACTAATTTTATGGAGTATAAGTCAAAACTTTAACTAACTCGAGTATAATAAAGAATGGAATAACAAAAGAAATCACCATGCATGCAGACTTTGCGATGTATACGTTATTACAATGTAATAATAATAACGGAACCGGTCAGGTGTAAAAACACATGCATGTGAGATATTCAATGTAACAATAAAGGCGGAATCGTGTTCGATTGTAAAACACATGACGAGGATATTCCAAATGTAATAATAAAGAGCGGAATCAGTCCGGTGTAAAACACACGATGTGATATTCCAATGTAATAATAAAGATTTTAACCAGTCCGTTGTAAAACACATGCATGTGATATTCCAATAGAATAATAAAAAGACAAATAATAGAAGAATGTCACCAAGTATAGGGTAGATCACAGATATCTGAGTTATTCCATGAGTAATAATAAGAAATGGAATAACAACAGCCTTCTCTTCATGAATAAGAAAGAATAACACCCCTTACCATAAAAGGAACTGGATATAAGAGTAGGGAAGTAGCAGAATACTTTTCTATAGTTTCTCTATAATTTCTATCTTTGGAATTTAACTGAATTCGTAAGAATAATGAAGGAATGAGCTTCTATTTATAGAAGAATGGACTGAATAGTAACCAATTCATGAACGGTACAGATTGATTTACTTTAATCGAACGGTCCATATTTAAAGCAAAATTTTTTAAATATAATATAATATATATATATATATATTAAATATATATAACTGACATGTGCTAAATTGTGACGCCCCCAAAATAGGTATACACAACACCCATTCTGAGTCGCCAAATACATGGTACAAGAAGCAAACTACAACTTCAATAATACAAATGTCGTGTGAAATACGACAATATATACTTTGAGTTTAAATATAATATTGTCTTCTAGACAATATCCACACGCAAATAAATCCCCATCATAATTATTGATTCATTATTTTACAAAAATGGTGAGGACTACTAAACAACTATCTCTAGAACCTTCATTCCATACCCGACTAGTACTACATTACATTCTCGCCTCCCGAGAAGAAAAATGGAACAACAAGGAAAAGGGTGAGCTCAACTAGCCCTAATAAAGAATATTATGACTAAGATAAAATACAACAAATTATCGTTAGTCTTCAACAGGAAAAATCGATAGAATACAATAGACAACAAGTTTCGGATCAATATTCGCAGCGGAAATAATAATTCATAGAAGAGTTACGTAGAGAATGAAATCTACTATAATCTATGAATTTTTAATCCATCATCAATATTTTATCCTCGTAACATCAATCAATATGCATCCGAATCAAATATTCATCTTTGCACTACGTGCCAAAGATATTCATCATCATCATGTTCATCTCAACACTGCTCATCTTTGCACTACGTGCCAAAGATATTCTTCGAAATCATTCATCTTTGCACCATGTGCCAAAGATATTCAATAATATCATCATTTAAGATCGAGGATGATGAAAAATATTTTTAAAGAAACGAATCCAAAGTGAAACAAAATGACAAGGATTAAGGATTAAGGATTAAGGATTCGTACTTGGTTTTATCCACGCCCAAAAAATACCTCAAAAATAATCATAGTGGTGTAAAATTCAAGAATGATCAAAACATGGATACAATCAGAGTTAGTATCCGAATAGATGTTTTAGACTTAAAAGAAGAAAATTTATTTTTTATGAATAAAGGTCAGATACGTGAAATAGTCCGAGTATACGTGAATAAGTAACTCGACACCAAAAGATAGAAATTCCACAAAAACATCTTCACGCTTTCATGAATAGTACTCGTGAATAAGAACTCGTGAATAAGTAACTCATGAATAAGAACTTCGTGAATAAGAACCCATGAATAAGAACCCCGACATGAAAAAGTTCTAAATTTGATAAAAACTTCAGATCAACATTTCAAAGATAATGATATTGAAGAAATAATATCATTACTGAAAAAATAATATCCCTTACCTCGAAAAGATCAAGATTTAAATTTAAACAATTTGGATATAAAGCTATGACTTGGACTTGCAACCGTATAGCAATACTCAAAGTATACTCAAAATACTCACAAGAATACGCCGATAATATAGAGAGAGAAAACTTGATTTCGGTGTGATTTTCAATTCTAACCTAAAGACCCTATTTATAGGAAATCGCTAACACCAAAGCAGTTGGTAAAATTTAATAAATTAATAATATAATTATATTATTTTCTACACATGTCTAGAATCTGATTTCAGCCATCAAACACATGCCACCTTCTAGAAAAAAATAATAAAAAACGTTTTTCATAAAATAAATAATTAAAACTTACAAAAATTAATTATTTCGGAGCTTCAGAACTTCAATAATTCATAATAAATAGCCCTTTCATCAGAAAATTCGAATCTCGCGAGTTTTTATAGGAAATTCAATTCTCTACAACTTTTACGTAAGAAAGTTTTTCCAAATTCCAAATAGAAATTGACCAAATCCAATCCAAGCCAAGGCGATTTTATTGTGCTATAATCAAATTTTAGTCAATAAATGGGGTCCAACCGACATGTTTAACATGTTTTAAACATTTATTGCAACAAAAATACTCTTCTCCTCGTGATACTCATATATCCCACATTCGTTGTAAAAATATCACCGAATTAATATATTATTAAAATAATATATTTAAACGAATTATTTTATCGTAAAAAGATAAAATATTAATTTTCAACAATTGTCATTTTAAAATTTTCTCCATCTATATCCACATAAAATCAATATTTTCCTCATCATATAAATCAATAATTAATTATTCACAAATAATATTACGTAATCACAATATCGACAACCGTGCGGTTCAGGAAAGAGGGCTTTCCAATAAGAATTTCTTCTTCTGGCGCAATTAATTAGGTGACCAAACCTCTCCTTAGATGTAACTTTCTAGACATTGCCAATAATGTTATCTAATAATATTATTAGGATAATATGAATTATTGCTTCGATAATGAAAGATAATCGCAGTAATGACAATTATTCAAACAACAAAGAATATAAAATATCAACGCAGCAATTATTAACTCAATAAAATATCGAATAAGTAATTATCGTAACCATTATTGAGAAAGTGCCTTCTTACGTAAGAATCAATAATTGGTGCAATACCGAAAGTGCTTCTTGCTCAACAACGCCAGTATTAGTGTGTTTTAACCACCGGTATTCCAACAAAGATAATCTGTGAATAACTACACCAAGTTATTTAAAAACAACTTATATTTGTCGTTTTCTTCATCCAATCACTTTCCGTTATGGGCCCACACATGGTCACTAGGCCGTCAGCATTTAATATTCCCGACAAGCGATTTAATATTCCACCACCAAACGAATATTCCCTAAACGATAATGAATATTTTATAACCACTGCTTATTTTGAAATATTTCGTGATTTAACCCTTTAACTATCCACATTAATCAATTCAACCCTTACTATTTCAAAATAATAAATAAAGGAAATTCCTTTTTATTTAAAAATTTCTGGGTCTTACAACCTCCCTCCTTATGAAATTTCGTCCTCGAAATTGACGTGACGTACTGGTGTTTCAAAAGGTGAGGATACCTCGCTTTCATTTACATTTCCAATTCCTGTGTCATTTCTCTATAAAGATGATTCCTCCACAAAACTTTAACTTGTGGTATGACCTTTCAAGGCGTAGGACATGCTCCTTCCTATCCAAAATCTTGGTGGTACCTCCTCATACGTTAAGTCTTCATTTATCTCGTCGGTTCTAACTCAATAACGTGGTTCGGGTCTTTCACATATTTACTGAAGCATGATATGTGAAACACATTTTGAACACGAGACATATACTCGAGGTAACGCGAGTCTATAGGCTACATTTCCCACTCGGTCAAGAATTTGAAATGGACCAATAAATCGTGGATTGAGCTTTCCTCTCTTCCCAAATTTTGTAACTCTCTTCCATGGAGCAACTCGCAACAATATTAAATTCCACGTCCTTTCGATGAAGATCCGCATAACTCTTTTGTCGATCTTGTGCCGCTTTTGTAGCACGTTGTCGAATCATTTGGATCTTTTAGAGTCATACGTATTAACTTCGGGTCCCAACAATGTTGCTTCACCCACCTCATCCCAACATATTGGAGAACGACATTTTCGTCCATATAATGCTTGAATGGAACCATGCCTATATTTGTTTAATAACTATTATTGTATGAGGATTCCACCAATGGCAAGTACTTATCCCAACTTCCTTTGAAATCTAGGACATGAGTTTTAATATATCTTCAAGAGTTTGAGTAGTCCTTTCGATTGCCCATCCGCTTTGAGGATGGTATGCCAAATCGAATCGTAAATTGCGTGCCCATAGCTTTCTAACCCAAAATCATGAAGTGAATCTTGGGTCACGATCTAAAACTATGGATACAGCATGCCATGCAACCTCACAATCTCATTCACGCATACATAAAGCAAGACGTTCAAGGAATAAGTCTCCAGACGGCAAGAAATGAGCAGACTTGGTTAATCTATCAACAATAACCCAAATAGCATTGATGCCTTGAGAAACCGTAGGAAGACCCAGAACGAAATCCATAGTAATGTGTTCCCACTTCCATTAGGAATCTCAAGTGGTTGCAACGGACCCTTAGGTACTAGATGCTCCGCCTTTACACGTTAAGCAAGTTAAACACATCGAGATAAACTTTGCAATCTCTCTCTTCATATTGTTCCACCAAAATGTATGTCAAGATCACGATACATTTTAGTACTTCCAGATGGATTGCAAATGGCGATTGTGTGCCTCCATCATAATCTTGTACTTCAAATCGAGTCGTTAGAACACAAAGTCTAGAGTGGACTCAAGTATTCTTTCTTCATCAATTCTCGCCCTAATAGCTCCTTCTTGTACTTTCTTCTTCATACGCATCATTTCGAAGCCTCGGTGGCTCGAGCAATCTTAACTTTTTCTATTAAAGTTGGCTCTATGCGTATACTTGACATCATCGCACTCGTTCCCGCATATGATCTTCTACTCATCGCGTCAGCTACCACGTTCGCTTTTCCAGGATGGCATGGTTAGAATATGTGCCGAAATGAGTCGCCTCTTGAGCTCTTGGAAAATCTTCTCGCATTCCTCGCTCTATACGAATTTTGTATCTTTTCGAGTCAGCTAAGTTAACGGAATAGCGATTCGAGAATATCCTTCAACGAATCTCCGATAATAACCAACTAAGCTTCAGAAAGCTACGATTTTTCGATCGACTTAGGTTGCTCTCAACCGTGACTCATATCCCAATCTTGGATAAGACGTCACAATGACACCTATCGCTTTCTTATCGCATCTAATATGACGCCCCCTACAGAGAGTTCGGCTTAGGTGAATTCCACAAAGGAAGTCACAAGATAAAGGCTCAAGTACCAAATTTTATAGTTGAATTTTAACTCCTAAAGTTCAATAGAGCCATTCGATATGAGATTTTAGAAATGAGTTTTGTACCGGGTTCAAAGTCGATACAAAATTTAATATCAAAGCTTTGGGAGTAAGCCAAGAAATTCTTCAGAAATACGTCGGGAAAAATCAATAACAACAGAATATTATTCAAATCGACGTGTCTTTATTCAAATCCATAACATGGACTAAGAAAACTTAACATCCGTAATAAAACGAATGACTTCATGTCTTGATATGAAAACGTTTGACTACAATGGTTTGATTGTTTGAATTGAATAACAAAGTTGCTTAGGAATATGAAAACTAACAACCTTACGTAAAATAATCAATTTTGGCGTGATGAGTAGTTAACCTTAAAATCACATCAAAAGCAAATATCTCTATAGAAATAAGGTTAACAGTAATGTGATAGTGCCAACTTGAATCAAGCAAGATTTTTAAACAACGGATGTAATGAAAGTTTCTCCTAATGGAGTCTCCACAGATAGGTCAAAGTTTAATTTCTCCGTAGTCAAGTTCAAACGTTGAGCGCAAGTAAAAGAGAGATAAAAGAATGGGTAGAACCAATATCTAGTAAGGTATATACTTCGCAAGAATTTATAATTAACTAACCCGTGCTAACTTCGTTCGGGTTCTCGATTTTGACCAACCACAACAAACGCTCTTCCACGGAATCGTTGACTTTGACTTTTTTCGGGATGATCTTTTGAGTCACCGTCCCCATTGAACTAGGTTTCGATATCGCATAATCTCGAAAGCGATATGTCCTTCTTTTCCACAATTATAGCATACCTTAAACTGTGTGGCGCTTCAATGATATGTCCTCTTTCTCGTGATTTGTAACATACGACCGGTGGTCGTTCTCCTCCCTTAAAACTAGTTGCATCTTGCCGACGCGTCTTCACATGGTCGTTGTTGAATCTCCTCTTTTAAAATCTCCTCCCGACTCGCTTCTTCTATTTTCAAGGCCACGATTACCACCGAGTGGTTACCGCCTTTGTCTCAGTATTCTTTTTCTCCGTGGTTATCGTTATTCGATGGATCGCTATCTTCTAGATGATCCTCGGTTATGGTCCCTCGGTTGAACGTATTTCGTTATCTCGCTTCTAACAACCGAGCCCCGCTGACAACATCTCGAATAGAGAGAAAATTTATGAGAAATGAGATATCGACGTATGTCGGGTTTCAAACCTCTCGTAAACATCCGCCACACGCTCCTCATTCTCCACCAAATGAGGTGCAAACTGGATAACTCCGCGAACTTCGCCTCGATCGGGACACCGCGTCATGTTATTCTCGCTTCTAGTCTAATAAACTCCACTTCCTTCATACGACGAATACTTTCGTGGAAGTACTTGTCATTGAACTGCTTCAAACGTCTCCATGACATACGCCGAAAGTGCAATTTGGATGGGTACGCTCACGTGATTCCCACCAAAGTCCGCCTCGTTACGGAACTTAAAAGTAGCGAATGGAACTTTTCGTTCCTCCATGCATCCCAAGACATCGAATATCTTGGTAATTTGTTTTGACCCACGCCTCGCCTTTAATCGGATCCGGCTTTCCTGCACTCGGTGGTCCCAACTTTGAATCGCTTGTTTTGTGACCACCCGTGAATTGCTATCATTTCTTCTCAGTATTTTGAACACGAGTCTCCTCGTCTCGATTTTGCATAAACCGCAAAAGCTTCTAAACATCCCTCGCTCATCATCGCTCGGTGGTGTTGTTCGGGAGAACATTACCGACTGTTGCACATTCTCCTCGTTGGTGAGTACTGAGCATCTCCACGGGCCTCATTTACATTGTTAATATTCTCATCGACATTCTCAAATATCTTTATAAAACAAGGGTTAATTAAGGAAATCAATATATCACATAATATCCCTATATCTTGACCAACTAACAAATAAGCTTAGGTAGGACACACTAATGAAGGATTTACTCGTCGCTCCCTCCTAGTTTTATTCCCCGATCTCGCCAGAGATCATATCCCTAAGCTCGATATTAATTGTGACGCCCCAAAATAGGTATACACAACACCCATTCTCGAGTCGCCAAATACATGGTACAAAAGAAGCAAACTACAACTTCAATAATACAAATGTCGTGTGAAATACGACAATATATCTTGTGAGTTTAAATATAATATTGTCTTCTAGACAATATCCACACGCAAATAAATCCCCATCATAATTATTGATTCATTATTTTACAAAATGGTGAGGACTACTAAACAACTCTCTCTAGAACCTTCATTCCAAACCCCGACTAGTAAGATTTACATATTCTCGCCTCCCGAGAAGAAAAATGGAACAACAAGGAAAAGGGTGAGCTCAACTAGCCTAATAAAGAATATTATGACTAAGATAATATACAACAAATTATCGTTAGTCTTCAACAGGAAAAATCATGATAGAATACAATAGACAACAAGTTTCGGATCAATATTCGCAATGGAAATAATAATTCATGTAAGAGTTACGTAGAGAATGAAATCTACTATAATCTATGAATTTAATAAATCCATCATCAATATTTTATCCTCAGTAACATCAATCAATAAATACGGAATCAAATATTCATCTTTTGCACTACTGTGCCAAAAAGATATTCATCGGTCGGTCATGTTCATCTCAACTTTTGTTCATCTTTGCACTCTGGTGCCAAAGATATTCTTCAGAAATCATTCATCTTTGCACTACAGCCAAAGATATTCAATAATATCATCATTTAAGACCGAGGATGATGAAAAAATATTTTAAAAAAGCGAATCCAAAGTGAAACAAAATGACAAGGATTAAGGATTAAGGATTCAGTACTTGGTTTTATCCACGCCCAAAAATACCTCAAAAATAATCATAGTGGTGTAAAATTCAAGAATGATCAAAACATGGATACAATCGAGTTAGTATCCGAATAGATATTTTAGACGAAAAGAAGAAAATTTATTTTTAATTGAATAAGATCAGATATCGTGAATAGGCCGATACGTGAATAGTAAATCAGACACCAAAAGATAGAAATTCCACAAAAAAACATCTTCACGCTTCATGAATAGTACTCGTGAATAAGAACTTCGTGAATAAGAACTCATGAATAAGAACTCGTGAATAGTAACTCATGAATAAGAACCCATGAATAGTAACCCCGACATGAAAAAGTTCCAAATTTGATAAAACTTCGGATCAACATTTCAAAGTATAATGATATTGAAGAAATAATATCATTCTGAAAAAATAATATCCCTTACCTCGAAAGATCAAGACTTTAATTTTAAAACACCGGGATATAGGCTATGACTTGACTTGCAACCAGTATAGCAATACTCAAAGTATACTCAAAATACTCACAAGAATAACCGATAATATAGAGAGAGAAAACTTCGATTTCGGTGTGATTTTCAATTCTAACCCAAGCACCCTATTTATAGGAAATCGCTTAGAACACCAAAGCGTAAAATTTAATAAATTAATAATATAATTATATTATTTTCTACACATGTCTAGAATCTGATTTCAGCCATCAAACACATGCCACCTTCTAGAAAAAATAATAAAAACGTTTTTCATAAAATAAATAATTAAAACTTACAAAAATTAATTATTTTGAGCTTGTAACTTCAATAATTCATAATAAATAGCCCTTTCATTAGAAAATTCGAATCTCATGAGTTTTTATAGGAAATTCAATTCTCTACAACTTTGCAGAAGAAAGTTTTTCCAAATTCCAAATAGAAATTGATTGAAATCCACAAACAGGCGATTTTACAATTTATAATCAAATTTCAAATAATAAATGGGGTCCACCGACATGTTTAACATGTTTTAAACATTTATTGTAAAAAAAAATACTCTTCCTCCTCAGATACTCATATATCCCACATTCGTTGTAAAAATATCACCAAGTTAATATATTATTAAAATAATATATTTAAATGAATTATTTTATCAGAAAAAGATAAAATATTAATTTTCAACAATTGTCATTTTAAAAATTTTCTCCATCTATATCCACATAAAATCAATATTTTCCTCATCATATAAATCAATAATTAATTATTCACAAATAATATTACAAAATCACAATACTGACAACCAGGCAGTTCAGGAAAGATGGGGCTTTCCAATAAGATTTTTCTTCTTCGTTGGCGCAATTAGGTGACCAAACCTCTCCTTGTATGTAACTTTCTAGACATTGCCAATAATGTTATCTAATAATATTATTAGGATAATATGAATTATTGCTTCGATAATGAAAGATCTTGTGTAATGACAATTATTGAAACAACAAAGAATATAAAATATCAACGTTGACAATTATTAACTCAATAAAATGTTTGAATAAGAATTATCGTAACCATTATTGAGTAGTGCCTTCTTCACGTAAGAATCAATAATTGGTGCAATACCGAAAGTGCTTCTTGTTCAACAAATAGCGTATTAGTGTGTTTTAACCACGGGTATTCCAACAAGATAATTGTGTAATAACTACGTCGTTATTTAAAAACAACTTATATTTGTCGTTTTCTTCATCCAATCACTTTTTCAGTTATGGGGCCCACACATGGTCTTGCTGCTGGTCGTCATACGAATATTCTCGACGAAGTCATGAATATTCCACGCACCAAACTAATATTCCCTAAACGATAATGAATATTTTATAACCACTTGCTTATTTTGAAATATTTGCGTATTTAACCCTTAACTATCCACATTAATCAATTCAACCCTTAATATTTCAAAATAATAAATAAAGGAAATTCCTTTTTATTTAAAAATTTCGGGGTCTTACATAAATCATTCACGGGCAGAAAAATTTCAGACGCTTCATCCCATTTTTCAACTTATTAATATAATATTCAATAAAATATAATATATTCTATTTTTTTATAAAAAAACAAAACTTATAATATAATATATATATATATATATATTTATAATCATCACATGTTGTTGAAAAAGAGCACCCCCCGTGAATTAATTGCCTCCCTTCCGCAATTTTGTCAAACCTATATATATATATATATAATAATAATAATAATAATAATAATAATAATAATACTCCTTCCCGTACACCACCAATTTTCTCCACTTTTGTTATTCCTATGACACACACACACACACACTAATTCCCCCACCACATTCCACTAACAATAAATAAATAAATAAATAAATATATATATATATATATATATATATATATATATATATATATATATTCACACAGCGCAGACAATATATAAGGAAATTTGAGATTACTTTCTCCCACGATTTAGAAAAATGAGAAAGTGGGGGTCCAATCAATAATACGCCAAACTTTACAACAAATACTTCATAAAAAATTCTCTGAATATTTTTAACAACATTTATCATCAATATTATAATTCACAATATTAATCGACTGTGTCGTTCCTGGAAAGAGGGCTTTCAATAAGGATTTCTCCTATTGGTAGCCTTGCAATTAGGTGAGCAAACCTCTCCTCGATGTAACTTCTAGACATCGTTAATATTGCAAATAATAATATTAATAACCTCGTTGTCTCAATTATTGATTTAATAATATATAAAATATCGACAATAATTGAATCAAATAACGTGAGATACTATGCAACAATTATCGTGGTAATAATTAAACAAAACCGTGGACGCCCCCAAAATTAGGTATACGCCACCCATCTTGGGTCGCCACTTACATGGTACATAAATTCAAATATAACTTACTAATATAACTGCTGTGGTATAATACGACATAAACTGTGAGTTTGAATACAAATATTGTCTACTAGATATTATACAAACTCAAAAGGAGTCCTCATTACAACTATTATCACACTATTTCACGTAATAGTGAGGACTACTAATGCTATCCTCCGGACCATTACTTCGCTCCCGACTGTTCCAAACTATGTTCTCATTTTTCAAGAGAACAATAAAGAAAGAAAAGGTGAGCTCAACTAGCCCAAGAAGAAATATTATTGACTAAGATAATGCGTAATAAATTATCATTAGCCTTCAACAAATGTTAAACCGATAAAATACAATAGACAACCAGGTTTAACTGCAATGGAATAAGCAATCCATTAAAAGAGTCAAGTAGAGAATAAAGTCTACTATCTTTTAGGTTTTAAAAGGTTTTCATCAATTTTTATCGCTAAGACTCAAATTTTAATAAATAAACCACCACATCTAATCATCCCTCGTACTACTGGCCAAGGATTTTCATCAAATTATCAATGGTCATGACTATACCGAATCACCCCCGGTCATAATCATACCAAAACTATCCATCAACGCATTACATGTGCCATCGAGGACTTTTGTCACATCATTTATATCAAGTCATGATTATACCGAATGATCCCTGGTTATAATCATACTAAGTTCATCTATGCACGTAAGCCAAAGATAACATAATATAACATGAGGATGATGACAATGATATAGTAATTCAATAAAACAAGTTCAAGAATTATTTAATCCATGAATTATTAACGCCCAAATTGTCAACATGACATGTTTCAGAGAGTAAAATTCAAGAATGATCAGAAGAATATTTCCATGAAAAGATACTGGATGAAACACAAATATCAAGGATATTCTACTAATTTCATGGAGTATAGAAGTCAAAGTTTTAACCAACTGGGTATAATAAAGAATGGAATAACAAAAGAAATCACCACGCATGCAGATTGCTTGACATGTACAAAGTTATTCCAATGTAATAATAATAACGGAAACTGTGTCGTGAAATTCACACCGATGTGATGTTCCAACAGTAATAATAAAGATGGAACTGGATCCTGTAAAACACACATGATAGGATATTCCAATGAGAATGATAAAGACGGAACCAGTCCTGTAAAACACATGCATGTGATGTTCCAATGTAATAATAAAAATGGAACCAGTCCTGTAAAAAACACATGCATAGGATGTTCCAATAGTAATAATAGAAGAATGTCACCAAGTATAGGTAGGTAAACACAGATACAAAGTTATTCCAATGTAATAATAAGAATGGAATAACATAAGGATTTCACCAAGTATAGGGTATGCACAGATACAAAGTTATGTATAGGTATGCCACTTTTTACAAAAGTTATTCCAATGTAATAATAGTGAATGGAATAATGTAAGTTCTCTTCAAGAAGAAAGAATAACACCCCTCACCGTAGAAAGAATCGAATATAGAAGTAGTGAAGTAAAGTATACTCTTCTTCTTTTCTATAATTTTCTCTATAGTTTCTCTCTATAATTTTTCTCTAGAGTTTCAATGAATTCGTAAGAAAATAATGAAGGAATGAGCTTCTATTTATAGGAAAATGGAATGCATAAGAATTAATCCATGAAACGGTCCAGATTGATTTATTTTAATCGACGGTCCATATTTAAAGAAAAATCTTTTAAATAAAATATAATATATTCTATTTATATAAAAAAACATTTTACTATGCAAACACTATGCAATACTATGCAAAACACTATGCAAAAACACTATGCAACACTATGCATAATAAAATATAATATATTCTATTTATGTAATAACTTTAATAAAGTATTCTATTTTATATAAAAGATGTTTCGCTTTTATTACGCTAATAATACTTAATAAAACAAAAACGTCATTATCGCTTATAATAATTCATATTATTAATCGACAATAATGGAATCAAACCGAGTGACTTCTCACATAAGCATCAATAATCAATACCGTGTGTGCTACTATGCAACCACACGTACATCGCATTTTTTACTACCGAGTAGTTCAACAAGATCAACCAGTAAAACTTCCGCCGTTATTTCAATAAAATATTTTTGTCGTTTTTCAATCCGACAATAATTTCATTGTAGGTCCACCAATGATCGAGCCATTGTACAAATATTCCCTACTAAACCGAATATATTCCCCACCAATCTAATATAATATAACCACTGTGATACTTTGCAAAATTTATAAATACTACCCACAACTATAATATTATCTCAAATTCACACCATAATATTAAAAATTATTTCAACAAAATTTAAATCTTTATTAATAAAAACTGGGTCTCACAATCTCCCTCCTTATGGAATTTTCGCCTCAAATTTAGGGGGTACGACTGGTATGATAAAGAGATGAGGATACCTTGAATACCTTTATCGTTTAAAAATATTAAATTCATCTTTGAAATCCGCCAAAGATATTCATTAACAATTCATCTTTGCACTACAAAAGCAAAGATATACAAATCAGAAACCAATAATGCTAAGACGCAAATTTTAATAGTATCACACACCACGAATTATCCATGCACCAATCGCCAAGGATATTCGTGTTTTCAATTACTATTATGATTATACCGAACAATCCTCGGTCATAATCATACCAAGTCCATCTATGCACTACTACGTAAGCCACGAGATGACTTTGAACGCATCCATGAATTAATATTTCATTCTTTGAGACTCATTTCAATAATTAATCCACATCATCGAATCATCCCCGCACTACAAAAGCAAGGATATTCATTAAGATATCACGACCACAAATTATTCATGCACTACTACCAAGATAATTGTGTTTTCAATTACGGTTATGATTATACCGAACAATCCTCGGTCATAATCATACCAAGTCCATCTATGCACGTAAGCCAATGAGATGACTTTGAACACATTCATGAATTAATATTTCATTCTTTGAGACTCATTTCAATAATTAATCCACATCATCGAATCATCCCCGCACTATAATGCCAAGGATATTCATTAGTATCACGACCACAAATTATCCATGCACTACTACCAAAGATAATTGTGTTTTCAATTACTGATTATGATTATACCCAACAATCCTCGGTCATAATCATACCAAGTCCATCTATGCACGTAAGCCACGATGACTTTGAACACATCCATGAATTAATATTTCATCACGAGACTCATTTCAATAATTAATCCACATCATCGAATCATCCCCGCACTACGTGCCAAGGATATTCATTAGTATCACGACCACAAATTATCCACGCACTACTACCAAAGATAATTGTGTTTTCATTATTACTGGTTATGATTATGCCGAACAATCCACTCGGTCATAATCATACCAAGTCCATCTATGCACGTAAGCCACGGATGACTTTAAACACATCCATGAATTAATATTTCATCACGAGACTCATTTCAATAACTAATCCATATCATCGAATCATCCTCGCACTACGTGCCAAGGATATTCATTAAGTATCACGACCACAAATTATCCATGCACTCTGTACCAAAGATAATTGTGTATTCATTTACTGGTTATGATTATACCGAATAATCCGTGGTCATAATCATACCAAGTTCATCTATGCACTACAGCCACGTAGATGACTTTCAACATAATATAAACATGAGGATAATGATATAAAGAATCAATCAAATGAGATAAAGGATAAATATTAAACATTTATAATATAATTTATCCAGATTCAAGAATATCCCCATGTTATCAATCATTTAATAATCTCATAATCTAATAACATTAATATTATAACAATATTTTAATCACTTCTTAAATTTATAAACAATTTATCTTAATTGTTTACACTTTTACCATATAATGCATTTAATCATTCAAAATGTCATACTCATAAGATATCATCACCAATTATCAAATCCTCATCAAAAAAATATGCATATACTCTATATAGGATTCTAGCCATAAAATCCTATTTTCAACTTTGTTACTTCACATAACATATTTAACTCATATGTTCAGAATTAAACTATTTTCATGAAAAATACCAAATCAGCCCCAAAAATATTTCTTTTCTGGGATTTAGCATAATATAGTCCCATAATGAAAATATATTTTTCTCGGAATTTTTAAAATTCATTTACTATTTTTCAAAAATCAATTTCTAATTAATTCCTTAAGAAATTAGCTACCTCAAGTTTAACTCCAAAAATTCCCAAATCTTGGCAGGACCTTACACATGTTAACGTGAGCTTCTAGTTTAAATTTCATGGTCATCAGAGTTATAGAACTCCGGTTATAGCGTTTTTCATTCAAAAAAACCTAAATATTGAAATAGTCATAACTTGCTCATTTTAAGTCAGAATGAGCTCATTTTTGGACAGGAGATACTTTATACCATATACCTTCATGTCCCAAAAGGCCAGAATTTTTTTCATAATTTAAGTGTCCGAAACAGTCCCTTAAAGTTTCTGGGCAGTAGCATTTTCGAAATTTACAGCTTTGGCCTCCTTTGCTAAAATCAGTCCACACAAAAATCTACAACACCTTTTCCAGTAATTCCACTTGGATTAGTTAGGTAACTCATAGATCTAACTCTAGGACTTGACCACACTCAAAAATTCAAAATATAATAGGAGATATGGTCAATTGAATTTCATGTTACGTTTTTCACCAAAATCGATTTTCAACTCTTTGTGATTTCTAAGAAACTTTCATGTTTTTACATACTAACCAACATAACTCATCATAAAACTTACTAATACCATAATACCCATGATTTTCATTATTCTAATGCTTTTATTATGACTTTCATCATAAACCACGTAAACTGCTCATTTTAGTTGAAGAAATATTTGAGGGTTTAAGAAATGGGTTTTTCAGATCGGGGTCAATACAAAATTTTATTTCACGTTCTAGGTTAGGCTAGAAGTCTTCAAGAATACGCCAAGAAATTTATTAATGATAGAAATATCATTCAAAATCATATTTCTCATCCAAGACTTGGATAAGACGTCACATTAATACCAACTGTGACTTCTATCCCTTAACCCGGATAAGACCTCACAATGATACCTATCAACTTGCCATCTTCATTCACGACGTCGCCCTTACAGAAAGTCCGCTTTTGCATTCCACACAAGGAAGTCAACAACGAAAGGATCGGGCTCTTTACTTATGGCTTGATATAACAAATGATTAACTTTAGGATTTGGTTACTTTGAATTCAGATAAAAAGTTGGTTAGAATATGAAAGCTAACAACCTTACAAAAAAAGAATAATGAGTAGTTAATCAATCGTTTTCAAAAATTACCTCAAAGGCAAGTATTTTCAAAGAGATAAGATCGACAGTAACGTGAAAGTGTTTATTTGAAACAACAAGATTAATAAAAAATGGAGGTAACGAAGGTTTCTCCCAACGAAGTTTCAATAGATAAATCAAAGTCTAATTTCTCCGAGTCAAATTTAAACGTTGAACGCAAGCAAGAGAGATAAAATAATAGGTAGAACCCAGATTAATAACGATATAGACTTCGCAAGAGCTTATGATTAACTTACCCGTGATAATTTTATTCAGTTCTCGTCACGAGAAAAAAAACGCTCTCTTAAACTACCGGCTTTGGCTTTGTTCGGGACATCCTTTGGCATCACTATCTCAACTGGACTTGACTTCACCATACGACAAAAATCGAGCTAAGTGGCCTTTCTTCCGTAATTAAAACACGCTTTGGATTGTCACAGATGGTTTGGACGGATGTGTCCCTCCCGTCCAAGATTTGAAACATATGACCGGTGGTCGTTCTTCTTTCTTTGAAACGGTGTCGATGCCGACGCCTTCACATCATTGTTGAACCCTCTCTTCTTGAAATGTCCATTCTTATTATCTTCGCCATGATTACCAATCAAATGGTTACCATTCTCGACATGATAATTTCTCCCACGATGGTTATCATTGTTCGACGACCGTTGCCACACCGCAGATGATTATTATCGTGTTGTTGCTCATTACCTTTTCGTCGAAATGACTCAACGGCCTCATGTGCTTCATTGCTTATCTCAATATTTTCGGATGTCATTTTCAAACACCGCCACCAAACATGGGTTAAATAATATATCACATATTATCCCTATACTCGACCGACCAAATAAATACCACATAAACTTAAGGTCATACTAATGAAGGAATTCCCCGTCTCTCCCTCCTAGTTCTTGTCTCACATCTTAGCTGTAGGATCATATCCTAAGCTCGATAGGAATCGTGACTGGACACCAACTTGTGTCAAGACCTCCTAGTACTATTCTCACATCCCCTTAGCGGTGCATTCCCCATCATGAAGTCACCAACGAGAGGCTGGGGCTCTTCACACTTATGGCTCGATATTAACCGTGACGCCCCAAAATTAGGTATACGCCACCCATCTTGGGTCGCCACTTACATGGTACATAAATTCAAATACAACTTACTAATATAACTGCTGTGGTATAATACGATATAAATCGTGAGTTTGAATACAAATATTGTCTACTAGATATTATACAAACTCAAAAGGAGTCCTCATTACAACTATTATCACACTATTTCACGTAATAGTGAGGACTACTAATGCTATCCTCTCGGACCATTACTTCGCTCCCCGACTCGTCTCAGCCTATGTTCTCATTTCCTCAAGAGAAATTGTGAAAGAAAAGGGTGAGCTCAACTAGCCCAAAGAAGAAATATTATGACTAAGATAATGCGTAATAAATTATCATTAGCCTTCAAACAAATGTTAAACCGATAAAATACAATAGACAAACGGTTTAATCGCAGAATTGAATAAGCAATCCATTAAAAGAGTCAAGTAGAGAATAAAGTCTACTATCTTTTAGGTTTTAAAAGGTTTTCATCAATTTTTATCGTTAAGACTCAAATTTTAATAAATAAACCACCACATCTAATCATCCCCGCACTACTGGCCAAGGATTTTCATCAAATTATCAATGGTCATGACTATACCGAATCACCCCCGGTCATAATCATACCAAAACTATCCATCATCGCATTATGTGCCACCGAGGACTTTTGTCACATCATTTATATCAAGTCATGATTATACCGAATGATCCTCGGTCATAATCATACTAAGTTCATCTACGCACGTAAGCCAAAGATAACATAATATAACATGAGGATGATGACAATGACATAGTAATTCAATAAAACAAGTTCAAGAATTATTTAATCCATGAATTATTAACGCCCAAATTGTCAACATGACATCGTTTTCAGAGAGTAAAATTCAAGAATGATCGTAAGAATATTTCCATGAAAAGATATTGGATGAAACGCAAATATCAAGGATATTCTACTAATTTCATGGAGTATAGAAGTCAAAGTTTTAACCAACTGGGTATAATAAAGAATGGAATAACAAAAGAAATCACCACGCACGCAGATTAAGATGTAAAAGTTATTCCAATGTAATAATAATAACTTAACCAGTCGTGAAATTCACACCGCATGTGATGTTCCAAATGTAATAATAAAGATGGAACTGATCCTGTAAAACACACATGATAGGATATTCAAATGAATGATAAAGATTTTAACCAGTCCGTGTGTAAAACACATGCATGTGATGTTCCAATGTAATAATAAAAATCGGAACCAGTCCTGTAAAAACACATGCATGTGATGTTCCAAAGAATAATAGAAGAATGTCACCAAGTATAGGTAAATCACAGATACAAAGTTATTCCAATGTAATAATAAGCAATGGAATAACATAAGGATTTCACCAAGTATAGGTATGCAGTATACAAAGTTATGTATAGGGTATGCCACTTTTAAAAGTTATTCCAATGTAATAATAGTGAATGGAATAATGAAGTTCTCTTCAAGAAGAAAGAATAACACCCCTTACCGTAAAAAGAACCGAATATAGAAGTAGTGAAGTAAGTAATACTCTTCTTCTTTCTATAATTTTCTCTATAGTTTTCTCTATAATTTCTCTCTCTAGAGTTTCAATGAATTCGTAAGAAAATAATGAAGGAATGAGCTTCTATTTATAGGAAAATGGAATGCATAAGAATTAATCCATGAACTATCTGCATTGATTTACTTTTAATCGACTACCATATATTTAAAGAAAATCTTTTAAATAAAATATAATATATTCTATTTATATAAAAACATTTTACTATGCAAACACTATGCAATACTATGCAAAACACTACGCAAAACACTACGCAACACTATGCATAATAAAATATAATATATTCTATTTATGTAATAACTTTAATAAAGTATTCTATTTTATATAAAAGAGATGTCGCTTTTATTACGTTAATAATAATTAATAAAACAAAACGTCATTATCGCTATAATAATTCATATTATTAATCGACAATAATGGAATCAAACCGAGTGACTTTCACATAAGATCAATAATCAATACGTGGTGCTACTATGCAACCACACGACATCGTACTTTTACTACCGAGTAGTTCAACAAAGATCAACCAGAAAACTTCCGCCGTTATTTCAATAAAATATTTTGTATTGCTTTTTTCAATCCGATAATAAATTTCATTATGGGTCCACCAATGATTGAGTCATTGTATTTAATATTCCCTCGCTAAACCTAATATTCCCCACCAATCGAATATAATATAACCACTGCATACTTTGCAAAATTTATAAATACTACCCACAACTATAATATTATCTCAAATTCACACCATAATATTAAAAATTATTTCGACCAAATTTAAATCTTTATTAATAAAATCGGGGTCTCACAAAACTGAAGTGACTTCTTACGTAAGCATCAATAATCAATATCGTGTGCTACTATGCAACCACGTGTATTACTGTACTTTTACTACTGAGTAGTTCAACAGTATTAATGGTAAAACTTCCGCCGTTATTTTCATAAAATATTTTTGCCTTTTTCTCAATCCGACAATAATTCTATTGTGGGGTCCACCAATGATTCTTGTGGTTATTTAATATTCTCTGTTAAAACGAATATTCCCCGACCAATCGAATATAATATAACAACTTGCATACTTTGTAGAATTTATAAATACTACCCACAACTATAACATTATATCAAATTTATTCCATAATATTCAAAAATAATATTTATAGAAAATTCATCTTTATTGCTATTAATAATTACTAATAGCAATATTTTTACTATTAGTAATTATTAATATGCTACTTTTTTTAAGTTTATCAATATATTTACCCAGGAATTCGAGACTATGTTGGAATTAAACATCGCTTATGGTGTGAAAAAGTCTCTGACCAAAAAACTGAGGGAATACAAGATAGAGTTTATAAATAATTACTTGTTTGGGAACCAACTTTCGAATCCACCAATATTTTCTGTCATACATCCGCAAAACTTGTATACGCTGCATCACAACTCATTCGAGGCCTTAAGCCCTGCATCTTGGATTTTCGAGCATTCGTTGGACGCAGTATATCTTTATTATCATGACATAGAGAGAGTACTACAGACGCTTGAGGGAATTCGAAGGTGGGCAACTTTTGGCTTCATGGAATCATTCTTCATGCATCTTGGCAAGAGCGTTGTTTCCCTATCCAGGCGAATGCGGCAAAGAATTTTTGTCACCCTTATGTCCACCCAGATGTGGGTCCGACATTACACGAATGCACGTATATATTCATGCCAGTGTGTACTCAAGAGACCAAGCATTTTATCTTGTTTGTATTCTCGGTCCCCGAATGGGCAGTCACTATCTTTGACCCTCTATACGATGATACCCCGTATATGACCATCCACGCAGGTCAAATTGATACCAGTTTGTTTGAGAATTGGTGATCCACAATGTGAGTGACCAACACAGGATCTGCGTGTGCTAATACCAAAGAATAGACCTGTGCAGCCAAACAATTATGACTGTGGTATTTTTGTCTGCAAATATGTTGACTACTTTGTCAGGAGCAGTGTTAATATTCGTCGAGAACAATGGTCCTCAAAAGATTTAATGGTATTTCGATGCAAAATTGCGTGATAACTCTTTAGATGTCAAGCTAGACTTCTTCCTGCGGATGATATTTAGACACATTATTGTTGCACTTATTATTGGGAACTCTTTAGATGTCTATTACTATTTTATCAATTGTTAGTGTATCTATAATTATTTTTATTATTATTATGCTTATTATTATAATTATTACGTTTAATATAATAATAATAATAATAATAATAATAATAATAATAATAATACAATTGAGCATTAATAAAAACATAACTTACATAATACAACTGAGCATTAATATAATAAATAAAAACATACCTTACATAATACAACTGAGCATTAATACAATTGTAACGGCACTCCATCAATGCTCAATTTGTCATAAAGTTGAAAAAGTGGTCAAAAAATCGATCCACTTTGTCATAAAACTGAAAAGGTGATAAATTTGCCATAAATTCCTACCGCAAGAACTTGTAGCGGCAGGGTGAATTAAATTATTAGGGGCAATATTATATTTAACCAACATTCTGTAACGGCAGGGGAGAATATATTTTAATCTAAACCTTTCATTCCCTATATATATATATATATATATATATATATATATATATATTCCAAACACAGTATTAACCATAAACAATATATTTACACACATATATAAGAATGCTTTCTCTTTTCTTTTTGTTGGAAATTATCATTTATTTTGATGATTTACTCCATGTTGTTTTTGGAGCCAATTTAAGAGAGAAATTGTTGTAAGAACATGAGAAAAATTTTGCTCCTCCAAAATAATTCTTGCACGTCCATTCTTTATTTTCGTTGATGTGTAAAATTAATACTTTACACATTCTTTTGATAATACATATATATATTAGAAAAGATAATTAAATATAGAAGAAAATTAAAAAAATAAAGAGAGACTTATCTTTCCCACTAATTTTTTTTTTAAAAAGAAAACAATTCCCCTTAACACAATATATGTAGAATAGTAAAAATTATTTAACATTCTCTCTGCATTCGTCCAATTGGGTTTTGGTATAAACCTACTGTCATAAACAATATAATAAACAGAGATATTCTACTGGAAGGATAGAAAAGATTACAAATGAATATTGATGAAACTAACTCATGTATCTTCAGTTCAGGTCTCAAAAACTTTCAGCATATATAAAATTCAGAAAGTTTAAAACTTGCTTTCTCATCAACAAAGCAAATGATCAATTAAATACTGAAAAAGATGCTAATTTATATATTAGGAAAGCATAATCAAAGCCTCTTCAGTTCAGGTCTCCATGAATCTTCCTCATTGAATGAACTTCTTGGAAGAACGAAAGTTTTATTTAAATCATCATCAGAGGCAAAAATGGCGAACCCTTCAAATCCATTGAAATAAATAAAATATCACAAATCATCATTGACATAGAAAAACAATACAAGGAAAAGAAAAGAGATTGTAAATTGGTTTTCAATCAAATAAAAACCCAGTAGCACAAATAAATAAAAGTGTCCGTCTCTTCAGTTCAGGTCTCCAGAAGATTTCCGCACCAATTTGCTCTCAGAAGAACGAAAGTTATATGTGAAATCATCATTAGAGACTAAATTCAATAAAAAATACAATTACATTTCATATAAATATATTTATTTAATAATCCAAAAAACATAAGCAACAATCTCAATTAACAAACCCTGATAACAAGGATAAAGAGGCAACGAATGGAATATAGAGAGAGATTTGCACCTCGTCGATTCATCTGCATTTGACTTGACGGAAAGGCGGATAATTTATAGCAAAACCCTAGAATTTATCAAGTTACGGGCTTAAGGTTTTTACATTGGACTGGGCCTCATTTGGGAGTTTATTTATTTAAATAACAGTGGGTTTATGCTGGAATACGGTGCTAGGTTACTTGGGCCCTTAGGAGGGAACCGAAAATCAAAACACTGAAATCCAAATCCTAAATGAAAATGATATAACTTTGTGGCCCGATTACATACAATAAAGAAACATTGGTATAAAATAATAAACATTTACAAAGAAAATATTGCACCTAGTCTAGCCTAGCCTAGCCTAGCCTAGCCATATTAGAAAATCAAAAACATGGGAGGATATTATATTATATTATATTATATTATGGGTAGCAACAGCTAGCTACTGTTGGATACAACTCCCTCGTATATACAATTTTACTTGTTAAAGATTTTGGTTACAGTTTCACCGAGCAATCCTCCGATTCCATTCGATATAATATTTTTTTTGTAGTAATCAATTAATTTATAATATTGAATAGTATAATTATTTTTTAAATAGAGAGTAATTCTACATTTTTATATCAAATGTAAATTTTTTTATCAAAATTTCAATTGTTTAGAATTCTTTTAACTGTCATTTTTTAATGACTCAAATTCTTGATAAAATTGATTTTAATATAAATTATCTATTAACATGTTTGGATCATTACTAACAAAATATTATTAACAAATTATTCACTCTCTCTTTTCTCTCTACAAAAATTATAGCCTCTATATTTTCATATATGGGAAGGGTCTGACATTTACACTAGAGAGACTCTCCCCCAACTTTTTTTTTTCCTAAAAATTCATTCGTTTAATTGTTCTTATTTTCTCATTTTATGTTTTATTTCTTCTAATTTGGATTTTTTTTTAATCTATGAAGCCTTTCTTTTACTAGTTTGAGATTTTCTAATTTTACGGAGCTTTTTTTCATGCTCTCTGTGAATAAGGTTTGATTGACATTAATCGGCAGAGACAGATCTATTCATATTTGGGTGTTGAGTTATGACGGCGAGCTTTTTTTGTTGTTTGTGTTAAAGAACTACTTAACTTGGACGTTTCCTACTACTATTAATTACTCCCTCTCTCTCAAATTTTGTCGGGAGTGGGTGTGGGAGTGGTAAGCTGAGGAATAAATTATGTAAGAATGAGTTATACAAGTAATTTAGGAGAAAATAAATTAATTATTATGACATATTATTATTATTATTGTATAGTGAGTACAAAACAATAGATTTACATATGGAAATAGCTTTTGTTTCAATTGTGCAAAAATGCCTACATCGTGGGTTGATTTGGTCCTCCTAACCTTATCAAGAACAATCAACCAAACAATGACAAACCAATACAACATTTTATTACCAAAGAGTTAATTCACATTTTATATTGTCGTTTGTAATGAATGTCTACTAGATGTAGGAAGTAAAAAAATTTACATGAAAGCAATGGTCAAAATAAAGAAACATAAATTATTCAAGAAACCCCGAGTTTTTCATCTTTTGGAGTTCCTCCATTGCTATAATGAACGCCATTGCTGCACGACCCACCGGGCTGGGGCTGGGGCTGGGGCTTCATGTTTACCTGATTTAAGCCCCAAACACGAATTGTGCGATCATCACTAGCTGATGCCAACATATGAGGGTTTGCTGGATTCCAGCTTACACAGTTGACGGCTCCAGAGTGACCTGGTAATGTTTCAATGAGCTCCCCTGAGCCTCTATGCCATATATATACCTGGAAAGAAAAATTATGACAAACTACTATTTTTTAACTTTCCCTACAAGAGGCCAACTATTGTATATTGTACAAACTTCAGAAATATAAAAGATGGTTGGTCAAAATAACCAAAATCAGGCAGACAAACAATCTAATAAACTGTAGGCAAGTCGCACTAAATCACAAGTGAAATGTGTATCTAGTATAAGAAGATACACATTATATGTATAATCAGATTTCAAAAGAACCGACTGTTAAGTGCTAACCAAATTGCTACCTTTTGATGTTCTAACTAATACTACTGCAGCGAAGGAGAACATAATTCGCACTTTACTGCAAGTAGCATGCAGTGGAAGAACAGTTCAAATTTTAAAACTATTAGTAGCAGACTGGAAATAGTTCCTCACATTCCCAACTCTCTGGATTACTGAATGTGCAGACATCTCAAACTAAATTTACTTTGCTAAGAGCTCTTCACTACGATCACATTAAAATTTAAAATGATAGTCTATGATCAATACTGTTGAGAAAAAGCAAAAGGAGAGACCATACCAGTGCATCCTCGCTGCCACAGGCAATAAATGATTGTTCAAATCCACCAAAGCAGGCTCTGACTACAAACCTAGTACGCTTATGACCTTTGTACTTGCCAACAAGCTTTATATGGCCCTCTATGTTCCAAAGATGGAGTTCTTGATTCAAAAGACTAACCAAGAGGAACTTATTGTCACTGGATAACGAGAACGAAGTTATCGTCTGATCCTCCTCAATAAATTTTTCGACTTTCGCTTCTCTGTCAAGCAGTAGTATAGCAGTTTCCCTACAAGTAGTAATAATCTGCTTCCCGTCACTTGTTACTCCCAAGTCTGAAATCCTAAGAGTTCGTTGCCCTTTCCAACATTCCAGCTCTTTCCCTTCCAAATCCCACATGCTAATACTTTTATCAGTAAAGCCTGAGAATATCCCTTTTCCATCCGGGGCCCATCCACAAGAGACAAAACCAACACCGCCTTTTTCATAAACATTGAGGCATTCACCAGATGAAACATCCCAGCGTCTGACAGCCTCCTCTACACCACAAGTGAGAAGCTGATGGTCATCAGGACTCCATGAAACATAGAAAATAGGTTTCTGGTGACCAGATAATCTATGCTTTAAGGAGACTCTACCATCCACATTAACCTGTAATAAGAGGGAAAACATATAAAAATTAGACGACAGAATAGGTAAAGAAGCAATGGAGAGTAACTCATAGTAGACAAGGCAAGACAGAGATCTCATAACGCATATAATGTTTCCAACAAAAGTATACCCTTCCAAATATCAACCTCAATATAATACTTAACCATACAATTGATTGCATTCTTTCAATTTCACATCAGCACGTCCCAATGACACTAGTGGCACAAATAAACAAAGATGCATAAACCAATATCAAAATGGTAATTGTTACAACTAATTAATCCACGATCAACAGTGAAAGGAAAAACAAAAGAGAATAATACACAGAATTTATGTGGTTCGGTTTTGGACTATGTTCACCGGCGAGAAAGTAATCCAGTATATACAGTAATTGAAAAGTAAAAATATGTGAAGAAAAACTCACAAACCCCAGCCATAAAATTAACACAATCTTCTGACAGCTCACAAATGACATAACCTAATTAGTGTTCTAAAATCCCCGCGTCTAGGCACTAGGCGGTCCCCTACTACCTCGATTTGGCTGAGCGCCTAGGCCCCACGCCTAGGCAGAATCAGACTTCTACTTTGAAGCTCTACAATACTTAAAATGAATTTGTTAAGCCTTCAAAGATTATTTTTTTGATGGTGTTTCATGTAATATTTTAAAAAATAACATCTACTATAACTTTTGTATAGAATAACATGTATATACAGTAAGAAAAATAAATAAATGAAACCACTTTAGGAAACACCTAACCTAGGCACTGCCTAGGCCTCCGCCGCCTAGGTCCACCTAACGATTTTTAGAACACAGAACTCAATAGACCTAAATGAGAGGCTTATATAGTCCCAAATCCAAGTGGGATGTGGCCAACAGAAAGATGCATCGGGGTAGTGCTGGCCGGCTCCCTAATGCTGCAATAACTTTCTAGAATTGAAAAAGCATCTAAAGAAACATTGCCTGTCGACTCACATACGAGTGCCAATTGGCTAAAACCAATAATTGTATCAATAAACTTGGTCCTGACAGAAAAAGGGGCCACTGCTGGCCGGTGGTCAGTTGACACCACCAAGGTAAGCATTAATCCTACGACAATACTATGATCACAAGGAAATTCTAAGAAAGAAGAAGACAAGTCCAAACAATATGAATTTACAAAATTGAGGAATACCTATGTAGGACTCAACAAAGTACTCGTGTATGGCTGGCCGGATACTCCATCCGAGTCCATGTAACTTAGATTATGCTTAGAAACAATTTGACTAGTCTTAACTATATCGAACTAGTTTTAACTATATCTACAAGAAAGCTTTACCAACATACCATGGTCCATATAAGATATACTCCGTACTAACTAAGTGATCTAAAAAAACCTATCCCTACTGTATTTCAAATTTTCCTTTCCCGTTTTCGTTTCACATACCATATTGAACCATCATCCAGGTAACATAGGTTCATCCTGCTCCTGCTTGTATGACAAACTCTTACTAAAAGTCGTCATGCTACATAAGTCACCAATACGGAAACTATGATCATAGAGGGAGTTCACCACAGGTTTCTCACAGAGGAAGCAACTACAATTGTTCATGGATATCAAGCACTATACGAAAATCATGATGCATGATCACCCATATTCGATCCTAGAAGTCAGAATGAAAGTAATTCTAGTCGCATCAAGCACAAGACTTGTTCATTAGAAGAAATTCTGGTTACATCAAGCACATATATAGAAGGGGATTAATGCAACGGAACAGATTGACTACAAATACTAATTACGAAATAGAAGACCATGTAAAAATCTTACCTCCCATATAATTACTAAGCGGTCACAAGATGATGAAGCTAAATATTTCCCATTATGAGAAAATTGCAAGAACCAGACATCATCAGTGTGTTCTTGTAGTATCTGCACCATTAGGAGTGGTTGAAAAAGTCAGTGCTAGCAGTAATAAAAGGAAACACAGCAGATATATCATAAAAATCAACTACGTTCTCCAGAGAAGCAAAGCACGCGAAGCATAATAGACTTCCCATCTTTACTCCCAGAAAGACTCTGAATTTCAGTAAGGAGAAAAAGGCCTCCACATAATGTTCTCCAAGCAACCAAAAAAAGAACATCAAATCTGGCAAGCCATAAGACAATGAAGAAGAATGTGAAAACTCGTCTCACTAGCCTTCATACCCATGACACAGGCATACGAGGACGAGGACTTCTAAGCTTGTTCCTTTGACAAAAATAATTAGCATTGAACCTATAAATTAACGACCAGGAAAAACCCGAAATCGTTGGAGTCATTTCCTTCCAAATGTAGCAGCCAAAGGAACCTATCAAAAGGACGGATAGGAACAAAAAGGTATGACAAACCAGGAGTCCTAGAATGCCTATGAAGGGAAAAAGAGAGAATTAGTAAGAAGAAGAACATGGTAAGGGTACAATCCTTTGTCTCCCAGTCATCAAGATATGAATAGGAACAACGTTAGCAAAGCTAACATTGGAGAGTTGTGACAAGAAGATGGAAGAAAGTTTAGTAGTTTTACACCAAAAGAAAGAAAAAGAGAGATTATTATGGTTGCAGTACTCCAAGATGCGAAGCTGTCTGTCCTGTGCTAAGTTGAGAGAGGCACAGCACTCACTGTCATGCAAATTTTCTTTTCTTCAATAATTTCTTTCTTATCATATTTTTCCCTTTTTCTTTTTAGCCTTACTAAAGAGTTTTAGTTGAATTAAACAGATCCTGGACTGTTAGATTAATCTTTAGATCAGATAAAAGCAACTTCAAATCAGTAAATTATGACCTCACCTGTAAAGTTTGAGAAGGAATCTGATCCCTTCCACATTGATGATCAGCATATAATGACATTTCCCCAACTAGAGAATTGTGAAAAATGCAGGCCTCTCGTTGCAAGTCAAGAGCCTGCTCAACAAGATGGACCAATCTTCTTTCTGGTATAATCACTGTAGGTGGAAGTAACTCCTGCAATTCCTGCAGTAGTTTTGACCGAGGCTTCACGTTCACAACATTTTGAGCAGGCCTCCCAATTTGATCATTCGGGGAAGGAAATACAATGCAGGAAGAAAGCTCATGGATTCTACTGTTGTTTATGCAAAGAGGTGAAATTTCAGTCCTCAATGTCTTCAAAGCATCCATCACTTTTTCCCCATTCAAGAGTTCAAGAAATTTCTGCTCTAATATTGAAAAAGACGCTAACTTAATAGTAGTTTCATCCAATTGGCAAATTTTATGCAATGTGGCTACACTTTCATCCCAATTTCCGTCAAGAATTTGCTGCATAAACAAATTTACTACATATGATTGTAAATGAATTCCGGACTCTTCTTCTAGATGAGCCCCTGTCTTCTCATAGCCAAGGGAATATAATGCCTCGGTTATGATTCGAACAAGTTCCACTTTCTTGACAATCCCTTTTGAACCAACAATCTCATCGTCCCCTTGGGATGACAGGGGCCGAGCCATCGAGAAATTCAATGAGCAACTTGAAGGCTCTCTAACAGAAGCACCGTTCGCAAGACCTCTCAATTGTTTAGAGGATACTTTCACACGTTTTGAGGGTGGTTCATCATCCTCTACACCTCCCATGAAATGTACACCTCAGCCCATATATAACTCAAACCAGAAAGCACAGATGAAACGCAGGTATGATTTTATTCAAATAGAATCACAGATACCTCCAATAGATCAAATCAATTTCCTGGATGACATAATTTAAGAAAGTTAAAAATTTAACAACCTGAAAATTAAGTACCAGGAAAAGGAATCAAAAGCATGATTACGACAGTATGAAACTATGAATTGTTAAGTTAAACTTTTTTTCCTTTTTAGATGAAAGAAGAAGCTAATTGACGAAGAGAAAACTGAAAAGAAATTACAATACATGTTGAGGACAAGTCCAAACAAAACAAAGCAAGAAAGAGAGGAAAAAACATCCATGCGTTAGTGAAGCACTTCCTACTTGCAAAGAAAGTCCTTAAAAAGTTGTCAATGCATGTGTCAAGCAGAGGGTATTTTGGGCAACAAAAAAATAATTAGTATATTCTAGTAGATAGCACATTCTGAGTGACCATGTGAGCACATGAGGTAGTTTATTATATTTGAGTGAAGGATAAAAAAAGTAGTGCTTTTCAGCATTCTTTCTATAATTAGTTGTATCTGAGAATTATCTCCAAGCATTATGAATTAAGTAAATTAATGAAATGAAAAGAAGCTTGTTAAAACTTTCTCCTTATTTTCTCCGTCTCTCTTCTCTCTCATGAACTCAGTAGGAATTACTGAGTTTTCTATCATTCTTCCTCCAAAATTCTATCTAATTCTCTCTATCTATCTTTGTTTATATCTCTATTTCTGGTCAGATCCTAATTGGACCTGACAAATTGGTATTAGAGCCTAAGTTCTATCCAAACTCATTATCTTCCTCTAATCCTCTGTTTCTTCTCTATTTCAAGTTTTAATTTATTCTCTTCTATAAAACCAAACTGAAATCTACTTCTTCTAGTCTCTTCTAACCTTCAAACACTACCCAAAAACAGGCAAGATCTGGGAGGATTATCTTCTTTAACCTCCTATTCTATTTTCAGATTCTTATTTTATTGTTTTGTCACTGTTCATAAACTCAAAAAAAGAAAGAAAAAAGGAGTCGATTTTCTTAGTTTCTACCGTCAAAACACATTGGGTAGTTCATTACTACTAACAAACATCAACAACAACTTCAGATACCAACCACAAGGGAGCACAAAACACCACTTCGGAGAATCTGTTTTCCTGCGTACCTACAACTCAACAAATTCAAGTGTCAATTCACTTGTTTCAGGTATTAAATACTTCCATCTCACTCGTTCCTATCACATACAGATAACTCATTCCATAAAACTCATTTACAACATCACCCACACATATTTTAATCCATATTTTTCTTGATCTTCTTTGTTAGTAAAAATTTTCCATATTCTATGAATTAGTTTTGTTTGATCTGTTTTGGTTTGTGTTAGGCGATTCATATAAAGTAATTTCAATCGTAGAGTCTTACAAGTTGTTCTAGTCTACGATTATAGAGTTTTATAAGTTGTTCCGGTCTACGATCGTAGAGCCTTCCAATTTAAAACTTGTTTTGCCTCGGATACTGTGTTTCACTGAGGATATCCATTTCTTACTTAAAAACCACTCAAGCTCATTTACTGTGTAAGATTAATTTTCAAACTCAATATCACAACTGTCATTCATTTCATTCTAAAACTCTGAGAAACATGGTTGGACCTGCACACCAAGTGTTCAACCAAATGCTTAAACAAGTTTTTTGAGTTACATAGATTGTACCCATGAGCAGTTGCAACTTATTGATGAAAAAATGGATTATTTCTTATGTGGTATGAATGAGTTGCTGAAATAGAAAGGTTCAGAATATGAAAAGTGTTTTGTTAACCCAACACTGTTGGTGATAAAAGGAAGGGCAAGTTGTCAGTTCACATGGGCTATAGAGGAAACAAGGGATTGTTTAGAAATCTCAGTCATGCTGAGAAGTTAAGGGTCACAACAAATGAAGAAGCTTTGGTGAAGAAAATGAGACGGAAAATGAACTCAAGCGTCACAAGCTTGTGTTACCATCAATCACTGAAGATCATAATGCTAGAAACTGAATCAAGGATGTGAAGGAGCCCTATACATGATGATTATGTTGAGAATGAGGAGGCTCCATATTATGATGATCCACCCACCACCTATGATGAACCACCACAATATGAAGGGAATCATTGTTTTGATGAAAAGACAGAGTTCAGCAATGTGTTACACAACGAGAACAACAAAAACAACAACGAAAAGATTCCTTTGTAAAGGAGCTGTCAAACCAGCCTCACATGATGCAAATCAGTCCAGAAAGTCAGGACAGAATCACCTATATTTCAAGGTCCAAAGATTTATACAAAACTTTTTGAGAAAAAGGGATTCACCTTATGTGATGTTTGCCATCCAAAACAGTCCAAAAATGTTTGGTTTGTATCACTTGAACCTTGGAGAGATAGGGTCAAAATCTCTATGCAAAACTCACATTGAAGGAAACTAGTACACTAAAATTTCTCCCCTACCTTGAGTACAACCAATTTCCTTGTGTTTCTACTTCAGTACCTAGTTCCCTCATTGCATACAAAGGACTTGGTTGTTACTATGTTGAAAGCCATGATGTGGATCACAACTGCAAGACATCTCAATGCTTCATAACAACTACTAAAGATAAGGAGGCTGAAAATTATAACTGTCCAATTTATGATGAAGAAACAACTTGTGCTAATGAATATAAATGTAGTCCTTTATATGATGAACAAGTAGAATGTATAGAAGCTTTGAAGGAAGGAATCACAATAATTGATGAACAACATCTTGTGATGATACCTGAGAATCCTTTGGATAGAGGAAAGAATGTCACTAACTGGTCTATATTGAGAGATTTCTCACAAGCTGATAATGCAAACAATGAGGTATCATTTGACAAGACTATAGCTTACCTTAAGGACAAGTTTGTTCTAAAGAGGAAATGATTCTCAAATATAGTTCCTATTCTCTCCAAACATCATCAACCAAAATGCAAGAAAATTCCAGGATTCTTATAGGTCAATCTCTTTATTGGGGGACATGAATACACACTCATGGGATTAGGGTCCTTCCTTTTATGGCTAGCATCATTTTGGTGGAGCAGTATTGATGTAGTATGTCAGAATTTTCAGTTCAAAAAGGATGGGGTTACCAGGCCTATTCCTTGGAGAGAAAAAAATGGAATACACTTCCAGAAACTTTCAATTTGAGAGTTCATTTGCAAGACAAGTTGATCAAACAACGAAAAATATGATGCAGAAGCTAAACTTAAACTCAACCTTCTTCCTTACAAATTCTTGGACAACAACGATGGTCTATTCTAAGTCCTACTAACATTGGTGTTATTAGGATCATGATAAGTAAGTTGGTTGTGATCAATCTTCTAGGCACTATACTTGAAGAGAATTCCTTGATGAATGAAAAAAATTACAAAAATGATGTTTCAGTTGTTTTTTCAAGTAGATGTGGCTGATCTATGGTAGCCAAGAGCATTAATCTTGCTTTTGAATTAACATTTGTTTATTGATGTGCATTGATGCTCAACAGAAAAATAATAAAGGGTTGTTTGTCCTACTTCACAATTCAAGAAAGGTTAGATCATTTTGGAAATGTGACAGTTGTAGTTGTATATCAAATAGAAAGTATTACAAGTCAGCTAGAGACCAACAAGTATCAATGGTGGTTGTAGTTGAAGGAAAAGAAATTCAAGAACTCGAGGCATGCTAAAGTTAATATTGAGACAAGCTTTAGCAATGAAGAAATTACACTAAATCAAAATATGAAGTTGTTGGTGTTAACTTTTGATACTGGGGAATATGAGAATGCAGAAGTTTTAAAGAATTGCTATGGAAAGATTCAACTTAACAAGTTCATGAGTTTTGTTTTTGACATTATAAAGGTGGTGGCAACTACCAAGATTGGAAAACAGAAAATCAACAATATCCATGAGGACATGGATGCTTTTAAGGAGGGAATGTCAAGCAGAGGGTATTTTGGGCATCAAATGAATAATTAGTATATTCTAGTAGGTAGTACATTCTAAGTGACCATGTGAGCGCATGGGGTAGTTTGTTATATTTGAGTGAAGGATAAGAAAAGTAGTGTAGGTTAGTAGCTTTACTTTTCTGCATTCTCTCTATAAATAGTTGTATATGAGAATTATTCTCCAAGCATTATGAATTAAGTGAATTAATGAAGTGAAGAGAAAACTTGTTTAATCTTTCTCCTTATTTTTTTTTCTCTCTCTCACGAATTCAATAGGAATTATTGAGTTTTTTATCCTTCTTCCTCCCCAAATTTTATATAATTCTCTCTATCTATCTCTGTTTATATCTCTATTTCTGGTCAGATCCTAGCTGGGCCTGACAGCATGAATATGATTAATGTTATTAATTACTCCTTTTATTTTGATAGAAAACTTTATGTATTACTTTCCTTACAATCAGCTATCACATGCATAGCTAAATGTGTAATCAATCTCCATAATTCAACCTTGATCAGTGCGTCCACCGCAATCCCTAAAACTTACTGTTCCTCTAGTGCCTATGATTAGTCCTTAAGCAACATCAATTTAATTCCTAAAGATTAGCAAAATCTAATATCAAGTCCTAACGAATTGGTATAGTACAAGTCACTAAGATATTGCATAAACTGATAAACTTATATGCTACTATAAGGTCCGTAAAAGTACCACATCCTCAACTATACATTTTTGCTTTACTTCTTTATTATGTTGATGAGTAAGACATAATCTGCTTTTCAAGATCCTAAACAGCCAAAGTTCCTGGGCGCTCAAGGACTGTCAAGTTCAATTTGTTTATGAAAGTAATCATGGACCTCAAATTTAGTATGTCCCCATTGACACTTCTAATTAAACATGGAGAATTTAATCCGCTTGCCTTTACTTATTTATTTATTTTTTTGGATAAGTTTTGTACGCTTGCCTTGTTTAGGCTTGCCTTGTTTAGGTAAGCAGTTCAGCTAAATGAGCTCAAAAACAAGGTAAACCAAAAAACTAAAGTCTTACAGAACTGAATTCAGGTTAAAATAAACTTGGTCTCTGGAAATTTCCATCATTTATAGAATTTTCATTAGTACATTCTGATCAATGCAAAATCAAACTCTAAAAAATATATGTTTGATTCATAAGGATTTTGATATTTGATATGATTTATTTGTACTTGTACTTGAATGACTGAGCAAATCAGAAAAAAGTTGATCCAATCTCTGAAAAGCGTATGTTTGATTCATCATGCTAACCACCTAAACTTAAAATATAAATGACACGGTTAACCTCTTTTCTGCATATATAAAATGTGAATGTTCACACCACTAAAATATAAAACATACAATTAGAAGAAATCACTATAATATATTTCAAGCACACAAATTGAATTTAACAATATCCATTTTATCATAACGAGTGCTCAGAAAGGAAATGATATTTTCTCTACATATATGCAAAGTAAACTTTTTTCTAAGAACAATATAAATCTTTCAGTTCCAAATTAATCTATAATACCATTGCTAGCAGATTTCAAGAATCATTTGTAAGCCACATCAGAAACTGGATGATCATAATAAGTTTTCAGAAAGTAAATGAAAATCACATAACAGTTAACACATAATCTAAAGTAAAAACCATTTTATAGAAATGCAACTCTGCGAGTTCAAACCTTACTAAGAAATCATTGTGTTTACAGGACAGTATAAAAAATCACTCAAAACCCGCATCAAAAATCAATCATATTTAGGATAATCTTAGGGCTTTGGCAGATAAAATCAAATCAAATCCAACAAAAACATGAAATCTCCAAAGATGCACATGATTATGGTAATATCGCGTGAATCTGTTACACACCTAAATCTTATACGGTCAGATTAATCCGCCGGTAAAGCAATCCTTTTCTTCTACTTCTCTTTCTTGTCCGAGTTTCTGTGTGCGTGAAGTAAATAGAGACCTAAGATGGAAGAGTACCCCCAGATACATTGTTGACTGTTTGCTTGTTTCACAGAAAATCATATAAATTTTCGGTATTTTCCAGTTTGACCCTTTAATTTATTCCATATATATAATTATACCCCCAATGTCTGAATTTATTTCAATTTGCTCTGAAGGGGTATGAAATAGGAGAAACGAAAACTATCGAGACAGTATGAACAGTTACAGTGAATATATGGGTATAGATTAGATGACATAAATACAAAATATGAAATTGCTATTTTCACATTACTTTTATATTTTCACGCTATAACTCACATATTAGAACGCATCAATTAGTATGTGAGTCTTACGTGTAAAAAATATCAAAAAATAATGTAAAAAATATCAATTTGCACAAAATATTATATTATGGATGACAATTGAGAATGGTGCAGTGGGTTCTGTCATCGCACTTCCTTGAATAAAGTTTGTATCGGAACCGTTCACATTGGCTTGGGTATGGATTGATGCAGTGAACCGCTGGCCAAGAAAAAAAAAATAGTTTTACTTTAACTAAAAAAATTTGGAATGTAATTTTGATACGACACAAATAGAAATAATTTGCATGACAACTATAATTTGTCATAAAAAACGAAGTATTGTCAATCAAAATAAATAGTGTAAATAATTTAGAGCTTCAATTAAAAAAGACTACACAGTAACAAAATATTTGAATAAATAGTACTCCAATTTTAACTAATCATATAATTTATTGAGAAAAATCACTGTCCTATTTGATATCATCAGCCAGTTTGGATTTGATATTTTTAGGCGGTTTCAGTGGTTGCTTCAATCAAATAAACCCCAAAATAAATTGAATGAATTGGTGTTCTTTCATTTCATTTCATGTCATCTATAAAAGAAAGAGTATATTATACTATATTACCAATTGGGCCTAAAATATTAAAAGCTCAAATGACTTATTGGGTAGCTAGGCTAGGCTTGCTTTCTCCCTATATATATGGAACGAAGTCAAAAAAAAACTAGTAATTCATTTTACACAAGTCTGAATAGTACACCGGAGGGATCTCCTACAATCAAAAATACCCATTTTTATATTTTTACATAGAGTTTTTGCTCTTAAAAAGTGGTGAATAATTAGAAAAAAAGAAGACAAAACAAAGGGCAGGGCACGAGATTTGCGGAGAATGCTGCCACTTGCTATTGTTATAATAGCTGGCGCCTGGCCTGGCCTGGCGTGGCGTTCTAAAAGACGAAAGAATGGCAATTAATTAAGTTCACATCCATCATTTTGCTACTGATCTCATCTGTGGACAGGACAGGGTATTTCTGAATCCATTTACTACACAAGTAACCGCTCATCAGTGGTATATGTACCCAAAACACGAAATATGAGAAAAAAGAAGAGCAAAGTCTAATCACCCATGTGAAACACACATGCGCACAATCCACTGCTCTTCCTCCTTATTTCACTAGATTCTCACCATATATACATACATACGATTAACTATGAAAACTTTTGGCGGCCTTTTTGTCTGCCACATTCATAATATGATCAAAAAAGTACAAAGAAAACATCTTGCCATAATGTATGGGATTAGAGGGACCCCAACTACTAGATAACAGACAAAACCAGGCGCCATCCATCACCCATTTGACAAACATTGCTCAATACACGACAGCCCAACAATAAAGAAAGAAAATAGTAAAATTTAAGAGGAAAAAACTAACATGTTATATAAAGGGTACATCAGTTGATGCACATTCCATATTCACATAATTTAACTAGTATATGTTATGCTCGGGAATATTCAAACTAACTCCCAAGATTATTATTATTATTACCCATTAATAAAATTCCGAATAGAACAAAAAATTCAACAATACCATAATAGATCGATCAAGAATGCTGCTGTACAAACCATACTAGGTGGGGATCACTCTTCAACTAACCCAACTAAACCCCAAAAATGTGGGCTACTGTGATAGTGATTATAGTTCATAATAGTATAAATATATATATATATATATATATATATATATATATATATTCACTTTTTCAGTGTCGTCTTACGTACTGTGATTATACCTCAATATATGCTGTTGACAAATTAAGAATATTGTGGTGGATAGGTATAGAAAAAAAAAATTAAACTTTGAGGCATTAACTGAGAGGAGCCCTACGGGGGACTCCTTTTCTCTTATGTAATTGCTTCTTAGGCTTTGAGGCGGAACTGGACCAGCTGCATTGAATTACCTCCGATGACTGATCTGTTGGAGAAAGAGAGGAGCCCTCATCATTTATATATTCTTTCATATCATAATTTTCCTTCCAACACAGACCATCAAATTCACGAACCGGAATGGAAATCATCATCTCATGGCTCTCGTCTTTAGACATTTCCACCGCTACTTGCACCTGGGAAATTTCACAACTGCATGCATTAGGTGCTTATGAACTTTGCCAAGGAAAATGGACATTCCATGATTTACTCCTATAAGGAAAATGTACTTTAGATTAAGGCTGTTTTGAAGTGTTTTTTGTGGCAAAAAGAAAAAAGAATAGAAGTTAATCTAAAATTGAAAAGATTGCCGCAAGATTAAGAAAAAGTTTTATCAAACAGTACCTAAATTATTATTATGAAGATTACTACGGTCATTACGTACCTTACAGGCAATAGAGCAGAATCGATTAGGGAAGTCATGCATGTGCTTCCCACAAGCTTCACAAACCGCACCATTCTTTAATTTTGTTGGCTTGATATCTTTAGATTGGGGACGGGGATTCAAATGTATAGCCATTTCACCGTTGATTTTATATGTCTGCAGATACAAATTCCTATCAATAAAACTAGGAAGAGAATAAAACTAGATTCATTCCAAACACTATGTGCGAAAAGCACTCGAGCCAAAACCGAGTTAAGTTATACAAATAGTTGGTTATGAAATGATTATGTATAGTAACATGAAAATTGAATCCAATTTTTTTAAAATTAGAATAATAACAGTATTAATCAAAGTGCAACTTAAAGCAAATGCATCCATTAATTATTTACAAACCGCATTCAATACAACATATATAAATGAGAAGGCCCGTAAATATAGTAATTTGATCATTAATCTCAATTAATTACAATAAAAACAACAGGTATTTGTGAATCTGAAGTTGAAGCAAGACTACTCACTTGGATCTTAGAGCAGTCAAAATGGTTGTGAATATCTTGAAGGCGAACAACGTCATGATAAACATATTTGCAGATTTGAAGACGGCGATGAAAGCAATGAGCCGGAGAAGAAGTAAAACAGTGCTTGCAAAAACATAGATTACAATCAATGCAAAACACATTCTTTTCATTTCTCCGAAGATCTCTATGATCAATACAAGTCCCAAAGAACTTGGTGCGCAGTAAACTACTCAGCCACTGTGCCTCTTTCTTCTTCAAACTTATTGCACAACCCACCCGGGCCTATATATATATATATATATATATATATATATATCAATTTAAACCCATTAATCTAATATTGAAATCATACACAAAACAAAAAAACTTTTTATATACTGATCAACTAATTTAAACATACGTAACTTGATTAATGAAATTAACCCAATATATATATATATATATATATATATATATATATATATTTAACTGTATATAACAGATTCTGGAATTAAAGAAGGTATTAGTTTACATAGAATTCAACTTGTAAGGAAAAATAATGCATACTAACCATTTTGGCGATATGGGTTCTAATTGGGAGATTGGAACAGAGAGCGAGGAGAGTATATTGATGAAGAAATCAATGGGTTTGTGATGAATTTAGAAGAGAGAAAAATGGTGCTTTTAAAGGTAGCAAGATTCTGTAGAGGAAAACATAAGAAAGGAAGGAAGGGAAATTTAGATTAAAATTAATGGGAATAAAATCTCTGACAATTTTAGTCAAACATTTTTATCTCACTTTTACAGTAATAAGGGTGGCCTACAAGACTTTTAGCAGCTCCAAAGCCACCCTAAAGATATGGAGAAAATATTTAGCCAAAAAAAAAAAAAGATATGGAGAAAATTTCCCCCCCTTAATTTCAAGGGAAAATATTTGTGACGTTGATTGGTTGATATGAGCAAATGCATCAGCCCAAGAAGAATAATTGAAAAAAAAAACAACTAAATTTCACCCTTTTAATTTATTTTTTTTGTTATTTAGGGGTGCCCTAAAATGTCACATATTTTAAGAAATTTATCAGACAATTAATGACATAAACCTCATTACAATTTTGGAAATAGGAAAAAAACTATTGGCATTTGAAAGAGACAAATAAGTTGTAAACTTTTAGAAAAGTATTGTATGTATGAAACTAGTTTATATATTAAATTATGTGTTTTATAGATACACACAACATAAAATGGTAGACTACTTGTATTTATGAATTAATTAGTCTTCTATATAATGACAATTTAGTATAATTTTATTCTAGATATTTTTTTTTGACATGTTATTAATAATATATATTTAGATAAATATATATTTTTAATAAAAATTATCAAACCTTTTACACGATCCTCTAAATTTTAAATATGACATTGAGATTTCTGTTTTAATGCTTTCAAGATATATTACCATGTAGAGTTAAAGAAAATTATTAATAAAAGTTTTATAATTATTCTGTTCAATGGAATGAAATCTAGTAATGATAATTAGTCGGAAGAAAGTAATCAAGTATTGGGGGTAATATAATCTATGATTGGCTATCATCCCCCTTGATTGGCTTCTAAATTTGGGTCCCAGTTTTTAAAGGTAAAGTCTCTTTATTAATTTATTTTATGAGAAATGATATTTCACAAATAAAATAATTTGGAGCATAATAAAATATTAGTGTTTTTTTTTTCTTCTTTTATATACAGTCAAATAATGATCAGAATTTGCATGAGGTCCCCAAGTCACCAATAAATTTCAGCCTTTATCTTTTTCTTTTTCTCGATTAGAATAACTTGATATGTCAAAAATCATTTTTCCGGCTATTTGTCATTACTTGCTTCATCACACCATTTTAAATATTTAAAAAATAAAAAGAAAATAATGCATAATAGTGCACTAACATGCTTTGGAAATTTTTATCAACTAGAATTATTCTAACTCCAAACAAACACTACTTCCTTCCCCTAAAATTGAAGATATTTCTTTCTTCTTCTTTTCCTTTTAAATTAGAAATATTTTTTTTAGTCTATAAAATAATATTATATTCCTAATATATTTTAATTTTTATTCTTGATTTGATTGAATATTTTAATGCCACAATCACTACATTTCTAACCAATATTAAAGACAAGTTTACAAAAATAAAGTTTTTCTTTAAAATCTTTGTTTTATAGATATAGAGAACGGGAAGAGTACATAAATTAACAAATATTAAGGATATATTTTGTTTTGTTTAATATTTACCCATAAAATAATTTGTTAGTTTAATAATTATTATAATAAACTTGAGGAGATTTTGTTATTTTATGCTAATATCAATAAAACTTTGAGTAACAAAGAGGAAAACCAACTCGACAAAGATGAAAAACCATCAACTTCAACTGAATATTTCTTTTCCATAATTTAACATCGTGGAGGAGAATTCCGAGTAATATTCATTTGAAACATGAAATATAATAATTTCACAGAATATATAATAATTTCGCGAATAAGACCGAACCTCGTATGCATATATATATATATATACACACACACACACACACACACACACACACACAGAGGTTTGAATCAGTAGCTCACCACTTTACTTCTCAAAATTGGGGGAATCACCAAGCGAAATCATGACTAGTGAAACCCATAGCTGCTTGATAAAATTTCCCAACGATAGAACCCAACCCAGCTGCTGGTCCAGTTCTGTCCTTATATTGATTGCAGATTTATGGACCAGGACCAGGACCAGGACCAGGTAGATCATGAACATCCTTTCGAGCCACAACTGATTTTTCACACAAATTCTGTTCAATTAATCTGAGTGCAACTTCCTTTTCTGGCACCGATTCACATACCAAGTTGCATGTTTCTGCAGGGCCATGCCAATCATCACTTTGAGGCTTGTAAGCATCACAAAGGTCATGGCTGACAGGAGGAAAATCCAGAAGAGTCTCCACAGGACTGGGCTATGAGGAAGATGAGCAGCATAAACCGGACTTAATACTCTAATTACCTGAAAGATGGCAATATATAATTCTCAAGCTCCCCATCAACCCAACAAAATAGATGAATGCACATTAATGCATGCATTTATAATTTTGATTTTTGATACAGTTTTGTAGGGCACTCATTTATTAAAAGGCAGCTTAGCCCTTTTATACATATTTTGCATTATGCTCAAATAGAATTTTAACTCAAAAGTGCCTTTACCCAGGAGGCATGAGCATTTTTCTAAAAGAAATGACAGACACTCAAGTTGGTAGCTCATAATAAATTGAAGTTATTCTTACCACGCAAGCGGGTGCTAAAGGAACAAAAGTGAGGTTTCTCTTCCCATTCTCTGTTTGCAAATTGAGTCTCTGCCAAAACACCAAATAATTTAAAATGGAATACTTAATTCAGTATAGCATTCATGATCAAAGTGTAAATTTGGTGTGACGTGAAAATGGTGCACATGCCTATCCACAGAGGACACCAATAAATTTCAAAATCAGTAAAATTTACACTAATCCAATGATAGAAGCCATCCATCAAATTATTAATAAGGATCACACAATGTCACCAAATGTAACATGGTATGATGAGGTGCTTAGATGCATCCAGATAGCTTTCTTTCAGTCCATAGTATGAAAGGTAATATTAATTTCCAATACTTAATTATGTCACACAAAGAAGTTGAAACGCTACTATTTGAACCCCACCCCTCCCCCGGCCATCTACTAATATATTTGAAAGAATAAATATGATGGGATCCAATAAGCCCCGGTCATATACTAATATATAAGAAAGAATAAAAATGATGGGATCCAATAAGCAGACCATAAGAATGGAAAGGGATCAGTGAGTGAAGTGTTTTTAAGGAAAAGAATAAATCAAACAATAACACTCCATCCTTCTCCATAAATGAAACAACTCAGATCAAATCTCGAATCTGAAACAAATCTCGAATCAAATCTCAAATCCGAATTGAATCGAATCCAATCCAATCCATCCAAACAAGATCTTAAACTACTAGTATTTTCTTGAGTCAATCTTAGTCCACCACAAGTTCACCCAAAAGATCATGACTGAATGTACTAATGTTAGTAAGTTAATTTCTTATATACAAACAAACTTTTCTCATATCTTTTGATGCGGAACAAGGGTGTTACAATAAACCTCATTTAGAGCAAACATTAACATCACAATACTATTCACTCTTTTAAACAAGCTCTTGTTCAATCTCTTTTACTGTTGAAGCAAAAAATAACCACCTTCTGATTCAAAGAAATAAGTCAATGAAGGTAAAAACTTTAAGCAGATGTGATATAAAATAAACTTGATTGTAAGACCTACCTAGATACAGAAGTAATAAATACAATCCAGTAGTAGTAGATTTCAATTATGAGAGTTTATTATAGTAGAAGGTTTTAGTTAGGAGATTATTTATTTTCTAAATTAGGGTTTTTACTTGTTCCTCAAGTATTGGGTTTTCTATTTAAGCATTGTAATATTTCATTATTTTTAGATTATTGAATATATTATTTGAGATTAAAGTTGTATGCTTTTGAGTGTGTTTCTTTACTGATTCTCCGCGGAGATAGGTAATCTAATTCGTTCTTCTTACCAAGTCCTACATCATAACGATATTAGAGCCAAAATTCCTAATATCGTTTGATTTCACTCAATTCCTTCATACCTTATTTTTCTGGCCTCCATCAAATTTTCCAAGTTCGCTAGAGAATCGACAACAATTTTTCGAGACGAAAGCACGATCAACAACAGGAATCGTCGTAGCCGTAGTCTCAATGTATTAAAAAAAAAAGTTCAGTGTTAAGGTTCATCGCTACAGTGCGCGACACTGTTCACCAAATTTCTGGTGTTCTGCCAAATTACAATTTGGTATCCCCAAGTTTCTAAAATTTTCAATTCAGCCTTTTAAGTTTCTGAAATTTTCAATTTTGCCGCCAAAGTTTCTAAAACTTTCAATTCAGCCCCTAAAGTTTCTGAAATCTTCAATTTAGCCCCCACAATTTTTGAGTGTTCAATTTAATTCCCAAAGTTTTTGAACTTTTCAATTCAGCCCGTCTACATAACAATGTTTCCCAAGTTTAACAATTCAGACTTTCTTTGGACTAAGATAAAGCAACTTGAGCATCGAACTTTGGTCATATAAGAGTAACTTTAAAGATCTTATGTCCCGTACAGTACCGAGTATTGGAAATTATGCGTTGAGCTTGCACTTTCTGAAATAAGTCTTGCAAATTTAAAGGCACATTACGAGTATATAACCATATGCTTTGTTCGTTCATATTTTGATCAAACACAAAAAATGTTCATTCTAATCGTGTTTGTTTAACTAAAACGGCGCGTTCACAAGAGGAGACCTGCAAAGTAAATTCTTACAAGACAATTGATGAATGTCTCACAATACTTAAACGTATCAATAACCAATATGAAATTGGTGATGATAAAAAAGAGAGCAAGTACTCTCACATATTGATACTTGTGAGAATCATGAAGCAAAAGTTAAGTGTGTTGAACAACTTTTAGAGATGGTTTGCAGGGGAAAATTGAAGTTAAGTTTAACCCCCAATGCGAAAACATAAGGAAGATAAAGTTGAGGTCAGCCATGTTGGTTTTCTCTCTCCGGTTGATATGTTTGAGTCCCAAGCAACTTCAAATTTCTATACTCTGTCATTGTTATTCCAGAAAATTGTGCTCGTATCATTAAAACATCAGATGTGAATGTTTTGTTCGAAGACATCTCAGACTGTGACTTATTATTCTACGACATTTCAAAACTCAAGGACGAGTTTTTTTTTCAAGGCGAGGAGAATGATGCGATACGGAAGAAGAAATCCAATAAATCTATTATTAATTTTGTATTATTATTTAAAAATAAATGTTGAGTTATTAATGAAATTATTTAGTAGGATATTATAGTAATAACTTTTCATTAGGAGAATTTTAATTGTTGCAGTAGATTTCAATTAGGAGAGTCTATTATAGTAGTAGATTTTAGTTAGGAGATTGTTTTCTTTCTAAATTTGGGTTTTTACTTAGTCCCCAAGTATTGGGTTTTCTATTTAAGCATTGTAATACTTCATTATTTTTAGATTATTGAATATATTTTTTGACATTAAAGTTGTGTGCTTTTGTGTGTTTTTCTTTACTGATTCTCCGCGGATATAGGTATTCTTATTCTTTCTTCCTACCCCGTCCTACATCATAATGGTATTAGAGCCAAAATTTCTGATATTGTTTGATTTCACTAAATTCCTTCCTACCCTATTTTTCTGGCCTCCATCAAATTGTCGAAGTTCGCTAAAAATCGACAACAATTTTCCGAGACGAAAGCACAATCTGCAGCAGGAATCGTCGTCGCCGTAGTCTCAGTGTAATAAAAAAAATCAACGATACTGTTCATCGCTAAAGTGTGTGACACTGTTCACCAAATTTCTGGTTTTTTGCCAAATTACAATTTGGTAACCCCAAGTTTTTGAAATTTTCAATCCAGCCCTTTAAGTTTCTGAAATTTTCAATTCCGCTGCCAAATTTCTAAAACTTTCAATTCATCTCCTAAAGTTTCAGAAATCTTCAATTTAACCTCCACAATTTTAGAGTTTTCAATTTAACTCCCAAAGTTTTTGAAATTTTCAATTCAGTCCCTCTACATATATACAATGTCTCCCAAGTTTAACAATTCAGATTTTATTTGGGCTAAGATAAAGCAACTTGAGTATCGAACTTTGGTCATATGTAAGCAACTTAAAAGGTCTTGTGTTCTGTACAATGCCATGTATTGGAAATTATGCGTTGAGCTTGCACTTTCCAAAACAAGTCTTGCAAATTTAAAGGCACATTACGAGTACATAACCACATGATTTGTTCGTCCATATTTTGATCAAGCACAAAAAAATGTTCATCCTAATCGTGTTTGTTCAACTAAAGTGACGCGTTCACAAGAGGAGACCTGCAAAGTAAATTCTTACTAGACAATTGATGAATGTCTCACAATACTTAAACGTATCAATAACCAATATGAAATTGGTGATGATAAAAAAGAGCAAGTACTCTCACATATTGATGCTTGTGAGAAACATGAAGCGGAAGTTAAGTGTGTTAAACAACTTTCAGAGATGGTTTGCAGTGGGGAAATTGAAGTTAAATTTGACCCCCAGTGCGAAAACATCAAGGAAGATAAAGTTGAGGTCTGTTGGTTTTCTCTCTCCGTTTGAAACATTTGAGTCCCAATCTACTTCAAATTTTTATATTTTGTCATTGTTATTTCCGAAAATTGTACTTGTGTCATTGAAACAGTGAAGGTTTTGTTCGAAGACATCTCTCGGACTGTGACATATTAAGATATTATTCTACGATATTTCAAAACTCGAGGACGAGTTTTTTTTCAAGGCGAGGAGAATGTTGCGGTACGGAAGAATAAATTCAATAAGTTTATTATTAATTTTGTATTGTTATTTAGAGATAAATGTTGAGTTATTAATGAAATTATTTAGTAGGATATTATAGTAGTAGTTTTTCATTAGGAGAGTTTTAATTTTAGTAGTAAATTTCAATTAGGAGAGTATTATATTAGTAGATTTTAGTTAGGAGATTGTTTCCTTTCTAAATTAGGATTTTTACCAAGTCCCCAAGTATTGAGTTTTCTATTTCAGCATTGTAATAATTCATTATTTTTAGATTGTTGAATATATTGATTTGAGATAAAAGTTGTGTGCTTTTGTGTGTGTTTCTTTACTGATTCTCCGCCGAGATAAGAAATCTTATTCCTTCTTCATACCCCGTTCTACATCAATATATGTACATGTAGTACGAAAAATTACATGTTTTATAGGGGAAATATTTCTAGTTTAAATTTGTAAATAGATTTAAGAGTATGTGTACTGGGCATTAAACAAATTCAAAGAAATTTTATGAGGGCATTGCCATATATTGGGGGTTTTAATTAACAAATACTATTTAAAAAGTACTCTACTTTTTAATCATGGTATGGGCAACTGCCCCTACCTATCATATGATACTCTACTATATGCACAAGAACACGCATGGAGAAATCAACTATATAATTAAAAACACAAACTTAGTTTCACAAATTTTTGATTCAGCCTTTTTCTTTCTTATTCAAATTAGTATGAGTATTATCTAAATTTGTAAGAATTAAATACCATCCAAATTTGTAGAGTATTCAAAAGTAACTTCAACCCGTTAGGAAAAAAGATGTCTTTTGTTTTTATATCTCTAATAGAAAAAAGAACTTCTAATAGAATTTTTATTTTTAGCTTTACCAATTTTATTACAAGCTTTTTAATCACAATTATATGTAAGATAATATAAGTATAAATTTTTGTATTACAAATTTATTAAGATATTAAGATACAAATTGAAAAAGTCTCTTAACAAATTACGTAATTTAATTATATTAATATTAGTCATGTAATTTACGAACTAAATTAAATTCAATAACATTTGAATATTATCATATCACATGATTAGTTGTATTCATATCATACGTGCATTTTTTTGAAACGTAATAACAGTAAATTAGTTAAAAAATATAGCTTAATTCATTACTAACTAATTGTCATAACTACATTATTAAAACTAGAGTTTTATAGATCTATTCAGATTAGAATTGCAAGCAAATTTTGTCAATATAAACATTAATATAGAATTCAATTACAAATTATATAAAATTAAAATTATTATTTTCTAATAATCATAACTAAAAACAACATTCCATTTAAATGTTTAGCCTAATAATTTATCAGAAGAACCTAATAATATATAGTTATATAATTTATAATTTAAATAAATAAATAATTTAATAACTACAACTATCCTCTTAAAATTATAATTACATATTTACCATATATTTAATTGATTATGTTAAAAATTAACACAATAACTTATTATACATGTCCCTCTTTTGATAAGTCAAGCATAAGGAGTATTATCTTTTGATAAGTCAAACCCAAATGAGTAATATCTTTCAATATGTCAAACATGGAGTATTATATTCAAAGGGGACCAGCCTACCACATAGCAAGTGCATAAAGTAGAGGTGAATAAATTCAAGAGACAAAAATTATATAAAAAGGAATACCTGTTTGCAAAGGTCTTCAAGAAATTCGGAAAACACAATGGGCTTTAAATCATTGAATTTCGCAATGAATGAGTGCTTGACTATATCAATCATCATTTCACATATATAAACCATAGAAGCATTCTGGAATTCCAGGTAAAACAAGAGCAAGCGATGAGCCAATATAAGATAAACAATCTTCATATATACTCCCGTTCCAAATTATAAGGTTCATTGTTGACTTTTGAAAGTTAATTTAAGATATTTTCAAACTTAAAATTAATATAATTCATTAAAAATGCGAAACAATAAATATTAAAATTGATGCTACTTTTTATATAGTTTACAATATTTACCAGTGTGTTGATTAAAATTAAATGAATCTATGTCAATTTGAGTTCGAAAATGTCTGACTTCAAAATGTCGATAATAATCCTATATTTTGGAACGGAGTGTAATTTTCATTTCATTGCCTGAAAAGTGTATCGTACTCAGAGCTGAAGTGTACTTACAACAAGGAAATTCTCAAACCAAGGATACTCAGCTTCCAGAATATTTTGAGCTAAGATGAATAAAATGAACGCAGAAATATGGAACCTCTCGATTGAATCTGATCACAAGTAATGCCATTGAACCAAATGAAACCAACTGAGTCCATAATTTAATAAATATCTCACACAAAATTTTAAATCACTAGCCAGTTTCTTATCCTTCTATTTTTAAAAAAAATATAAATGAATGCCGTATTTTTATTTTTTTTAATAAGTTAAAACGAGTGTGAGAATAAAATAAGAAGAGGAAAATATAAGGATCTATAGATAAGAGGAGTATCCAAATTCACAAAAGAACAAGTAATGAAAGACAAACAAGTCAAAGATTAAAAAAAAAAAAAAAAAAACGAGGTGAACTCGTGCTTTACTACAACTGACAATGCCAACAGTAAATACAGTTGTCACAACAGCAAATTCAAAAACAAATGCTGCTAATCCTAGTTGCTATGAACAAAACTACCACAACAACCAGAACACTCTTCAACCCACCCACCAACTGCAGCGCAAGTTTGTTATTCTACAGAGTATGCACGATGAAAATCAAAATGATACACAATTTATTGAGCAAGGAGGCTATAAAGAAAACCAATTATCCCTTTTTTATCCCCCTCTCCACACAAAAAAAAGGTACTGCACACAAAAATCAGTTAGAAACGGGAAAGATATAGTGAACACTCATAGCACGATAGGTTCTCAAAAGATTGAAGGAAAATAAGCTTGAGGAAGAAAACATACCATAATATACCATACTCTGTACATTATCCTTACTAAAACGCTTAAACACATTGCTTTTAATCTCAGCAAAATTATTGGATACCAGCAAAGCTGGCAATGCATTATTGTGAGCCACTATACAGGTTGACAGAGTAATGGCCTGAGCTAATAAGATAAATGAATGAAAGAGTATGAATGGTTAAGGAATCAAATTTCAGATGGCGTATATAAGTAAAACTATTCTAGTATTGAAAGAACAAAGGTGCAGTCAAAGAAAAGGATATTTGATGAAGCCACAGCCAAAGCTTCATCAGATATAAATCTCCATAGCCAGTAACTCATGGTTTCTGGGGAACAATTTGCAAGCCCGTCTGCGGAATTGAACAAGGTCTCTAACACATCTCCACCAAAACTTTGGCATAATTTGTCAAATATCTGCACCAATGGCATATTATCAATTTGTAGAAATTTCATTACACATGTTATAAAAACCAAGTGAGGTGAGAAAAAATAAGTAAAAAAGATTTCGACATATTAACGTTATAGCCGATACACCTGTTCAACAAAGTGAACTAGATCCTGCTAAATTCTAATGGTAGATCAAACATAAGTCAATGCAGAAGATTATAATGTGTGAGAACAGAAATGTTTCAAATGATTTTCTGAAACTATTTTAGAGTCAATCTACTAGTTTTGATTTTCCTGTCATCAACATTGATGCAGATACACGCCAACTTTATTGAAACTACTTATTAAATGGAGTCATGGACATATGACTACTTCAAAGAGAGAACTAGGTCCAAAAGTTTATTTCTAATATATGTTTTAGATGCAATTCTGACAACAGAATACATTCTTGTCTTACATTTTATTTCCAGATTGCAGGCATCTACCCCTCACCCCTGCCCCAACCCCCCAAGAAAAGGTAAGTCCTTCATGGCTTCTACATAGCTGAGGTCTAAGTACGCCTAGGAATAATTTTAGGAGACTAAGCATGGAAATGAACAGAAGTATTATGGACAAGTAGATGTAATCTCATACATTTTCCACCTTTAGTCTCTCCCTTACAGACAAAGATTGTCTTAGTTAATCCCCAAGGGGGATGAAATGGCATAGTAAATTGAATAAAAACATCAAGGTCGCTAACACCAATCCCCACATGGCCAAGCTTGTCTATTCCACAAAAGATTTCAACGTTACACCATGTGTCACAGAAAGATAATAAGTACGAACACAAATTGTTAGACTCAGAATGTTGTAATTGAGGAAAATACTCCATGGTAACTAGGAAAGCCCGAGTGCATATCCTATGTTTACTAGATGGTTAGGACATTCAAGTGTGGGATTGATTGAAGCACTTTTTCAAAATATTGCAGCATTATTTATACCATTGTTCTAACGAAATGCTTATTAATGCAATACTCAGTATGTTGAAAATAATAAAGGCAGTCTGTACCTGAATCATGAATTTTAAATGATCAATTAGGTAGTTGCAAATAAGAAAGCCAACTCAATATGAGAATTTTGGGGCATACCCTCCACTCTAAAGTCATAAAATTATTTTCTCACCTCCAACACATTGTACACTACATAAAGTTTGATTGTCCCTTGACCACGAATCATGTGATATATAAGGCTGATATCTGAGTAACAACACGAAAATCACAGAAAGAGGGTTAGTATACAAACAACCTGATTCAAATGCGGCATGTCATATTTGTACCTCTACTTAGCCAGACATAACAACCAGTAGAAAGAAAATCACTGCTAAAAAGCCAAATTTCCTTACGAAACCTGTTTGTTGTAAGAGAATGACACCGCAAGCCAGCGCAACAAAACAACCAAAATCAGACAGCTCTGCAGCTGAAGGCCTCCTGAACTGCCTGCCATAAGCATGGTCAGCAATTTTTAAATAGTAGAACTACACAAACTCAACAACACACAAAGTTTCATAGCCATATATACACACTCAATAGAATACAAATGAAAAAGGGAAAAGAAGAACAAAAAGAAAGAAGAAAACACAAACAGGAAAAACAATTCTCTCTTGAACTGTGTGCATTTGTCCTGTACTTATTCATTCTCCAGTCCTCTCTCTTTATCACTGCCATTGCAGCAGATATTTTTAAAATCCTAGCTACCATGCTGCAAAATGGTTAATATTGTGTTATTTCTAGTGTTTAACATTTCCAACTTTCTTATGCTTTGGTCAGTAGGTTGAACCCTCACTTCCACTAGTTTCTTGAACCCACGACCCCATGCTCTCTCATAGATATTATGCTAGCAGTCATTCACAGAAATAAATGAGATATAGCTAAGTTAATACCTTTCTACTGTCTTAACGCACCAATTTAATAATATTCTTTGAAATTCTACACTCTTTTCATTTGCAAATTTAAATTGGCAAGGAAGTTTTGTTCAGAAGGGACAAGCTGCAAAATTGGCAGGGGTCACCAATCTTTAGCTAATTAACTGCTTGAAAAGCAAGAATATGTGTATACCATAAAACATCTATATATATATATATATATATATATATATATATATATTAAACACATGCGCGCGCACACACAATAATATAAATGCGTTTAACAATAAATAGCTTGAAAGAAACATGTTAAGAAACCAAAAGGGAAGTTTTAGATTATGCACATCTAAGATCAGGAAACCCAAGCTTTTAGTTTGTCTAACACCCCTCTAACTTAGCAAAACTAAGAAGTTGCAGTCTTTAAGACGTAATACTAACTTAAATCCTTTACCGAAACATCTTAATTTCGATGACAGTATTGGTTGTACAATGGAAAGTTTTACTGGAAGACATATATCTATCTATATCACTAAACCAAAAGAGCAAGTAAAAAAAAAATGCTCTTTGAAACCAATTCTATCAGTAAAATATATAAAATGAAAATGGATAAAGACAAGAATTTTTCAATGCACTTACTTTTAATTACCAAAAAAAGATCTGACATACTTCGGATTTAATATGCAATGATCTTAAAAGATGTGGTTATTTAGTTAATGATAGGAAAAATAACAAAATTTATGTGTGTGATAAATTAATTATCAACAATCTTTTCTTCTTATTCTTTTTATAAGTGATTAGCATCAAATTCAATAAAGAGTGGTTCGAATAGCCACGAATATAAGTTTTTCTTGAATCCCTGTGTGTTTTTAAACAGTAACAATCTTCACACGTCAAACCTACTTATGCTTTAATCCAAAAAGAAATCACTTGAAAAGACAAATAACTAACCTTGCTTTCAGAAGCCTCCAGAAGGTTATGAGAAGTCTTGTGGGCATGATAGTTACCAACGATAGAAATGAATCCAAGCAGACAAAGAAACCAACATCTATTAACTGCAAAAGCATAATCATCATTATAATATATCCTGAAAAATTATATAGTGATGGATAAGTATAGTTTATAAACTAGTTTCAAGTATATATCATATATATTGGATCCCCCACTTCTAAAATCTGAAAGCATTCTGATACCTTCAGGCAAAATGAAAGAACCCAGCTTTAGAGGAAAATAAGATGAAGGCTCCAACCTCAATGATGACAATGTAGTGCTGGAAAACTATATAACGAGGCACAAACAACAGAATTGCACAATATTCAACTCAATTCACCACCTTTTATCTCAAACTAATTGGAGCTATCATCTTATTAAGGGATAAGTAGAAAAATTAGAAAAAACTAAGGACGAAACAAATTATAATTAAAGAATAAAAGGTTATAAAATTTTTTAAATAGAAGAATAGAAAAGAATGGAGATAGACAAAATAGTAACACGCCCACATAAAGTGCAAGAAGAAAACCGTTAACATATATCCCTTTAAAACACATACACCACTCACTATTCTCAAGTTTTTATGAAAAAGAGATAATTACCAGTTCACAACGCCACGGCAAGCGAAATATAGTATCATATACTCTTTCCCGTTCTTTCTCATTGGCAGCAGTTGTTGTGTTACGTAAGGAATTTCCATCATACATTTCTTCAATAAATATTTTCACTGGGGACATCTCTATAGGCAATTTGTCTGACACAGAATTATATAACCATAAGTCATAAAGAGGGAAAAAAGAAAGAGAGAGGAGAATTTACACAAGGAATGCCGAAAGGCCAATGGACCAAACGTGCACATCATTAAGCTAAATATGTGTTTGTCTTCAGAATAATTGTCCTTACTAGAAAATTATAATACATGTAAATAATCACAATTTTAGAAATTAGATTTCATATGTAATAAGCGGCAAAGATATATTCATACAGGTCACACCACAAGCATCCATCAAGGATGAATTCAGTGACAAGTATGCTCAGAGAACAATGCTTGGATACTCCAGAATGTGCATGGGGACCTTCTAGTACATACAGCTGTTAGTGAACATCCGGATGCAGTGCTACCTAAATCTCTTTCTTGTTTAGGATGACTTTAACCATTCACTAGTCTGAAATTCATATCCCTAAAAAATTTAACTCACTTATTTATCATTAGATTTTCTAGCTTGCATGTAATTTTTGTTCATAAATTCTATTTGGCGATATGCAATTTCTTTTGGTCTCTTGGACAGAATTCTTGAGTTGTTTGAGCCTTTTAATTTTAATTTAATTTTTATGACGGGAACCAGCAGCCACAATTGGGTGTGCACAGTACACCGAGTAACCACCGGTGCATGGTATACCGACAAACCATCCACGCACACTAGGTAAACTCATAGTAGAATATGCTTGGGTGGGCCCAAAGGAGATAAGTGTCTTTAGTGAACACAGCTTATCACTAGGTTCACTACTACTTGAGCTAACGTTTGAGGTTAATTTAAGCTTTCTATTAGCCATTCCAAACTCATTAATTCCAAATTTAAGGGGGTGTTTGATAAAAACTGAATGAATTTAAATCTGAATGAGTTGAATCTGAATCTGTATGAAAAAAACTGTTTGATAATTGACATGTCTGAAACATCTGAATGACAAAATTTTATTATTTTACCCCTCTGAAAAAATTTAAAATTGTTGTAAATTTATTTAATATTACTTAATATAATAGTTAATATTTTTTTTTAATTTTTTTTAACTTCATTCAGCCATTCAGCTAAAAAAATCTGACTTAGCCATTCAGCTAAGTCCATCTTACCGATTCTCAGACCAAAACAAACGCACTGACCGATTCAGCCATTCAGTCATTCAACCATTCAGCTCTAAAAAAACAACCCCTAAGTCTCATTTGATCATCACAGTGATTTCCACATCTGCAAAAGAAATGTCTAACAAATGTCCAAGTATACGAAATGATAGCAATTTGCTGGACATGTAAAAACTTCTTTTGACAACAGCACTGTTCTGAATCCAGAGCTCTAAGGTTTACCATTATGTGAACTCAGCATTTTCAATTTTCTTAATCAAGGCTTTCGATGTTATTTCCCTTAAAAGTTAAAACAATCTTAAATTTGTAAATGAGACCATCAAACAATTAAGAAAATTTCAAAACTGTAACTAAAACCCAAATATAATTAAAAACCAAATGAGCAACACTCACAATTTAGATCATCCGCCATTACTCGCTTCCAATCCAAAGATTCTTCTGTCTCTAGTTTCCTAACAACATTTCCATTCATTTCCGGCCTTTGTTTCCCGGCCACTGAAGAATCTAATTCCTTAATATTACCATTATTATTCTCCTCTTTCGCATTCTCACCCACCTCCTCTCCGCCGCAACTCACCACACTCCTCTGCCTCAATTCTCCGCCATTAAAAAACTCCGGCCCCGTAACCGAACTCACTGTACCAGCAACACTATTCTCCTTTGGCACCATTACTTCCTCACACACAACAGTCTGAACCACACTACTATAACACTTACTATCCAATTCCAATTCAGTTGAATCTTCTGATATTGAACAGTCGATCAAGCTCTTCTTCTTTGACCCTTTGTTTTTGCGCTTCCGGCGGTTAGTTTTTGGCGATTTGGGTGTACCGCCATTTTGAAGAATTGGAATATCGGATTTGGATCTGTAGTAAAAAGCGTTGTTATCGTCTTCGAAGGAGGTGCCGGTGGTAAGAATCTCGAAGGACAACTTGCGTCCGCCTGATCTTAACGCCATAGGGTATTTTAGAGAGAGAATTATGGAGTTGTGAATCAGAGAGCTAGGGTTTCATGATGAAGGTGATCAATTTTGTTTATGGAGTTTTTTTTTTTTTTTTTTTGGTGATAATGGGGACTGACTTGGAGAGAGAGAATTGAGTTCATCGTTTCCTGTTTTTGGTTCGAACGTATCGGTGACGACTTACTAGTGCTGATCGAGCACATACTGCGCAACAGAAGTAACGTAGTCCAACCAATCACAAAGTGACATGGTGGAGTACATACTCTCCTTGTTCTAAAATTAAAGACATTCTAATATTAAATAAAACAAAATTAATTTAACTTTATAAAATAAAATTAATTTAACTTAATTTTAAATTTAAAATATTTTAAGTTAATTATAAAAAATTAAAAATTATCTTGTACTTTAAAATAGAAGGAATATTTAACAAACATTAATTTAACTTTATTAAATAAAATTAATTTAGTTTAATTTTAAATTTAAAAATATTTTAAATTGACTCTAAAAAATTAATAATTATCTTGTACTTTAAAATAGAAAGAATATTTAACTAATTCTATCTATTTTGAAAAATAAGATAATTACTAATTTTAAAATATTTTAATACAGTTACGAATATATAAACCATTGAAATATAGGTACTATATATAAGATTTGTTTATATCAACTCAAATACATTATGTAAAATTTAAACTTATAAATTTCTCAAAATTAAAATTAAAATCATGAAATTATATTTTAAAACGGATAACGTATACATATTTAATAAAATAAAATGACTATTTCAAGATTTTTTTATAAAAAATCAATACATCAGTGAATCACATATGGCTCTCCTTTAATACACTTGTTTTTTAAAATTTTATCCAATGCATAAATATTTATATTTTTAATAAATATAATTGAAATCAATACTTATCATTTTGATTTATAATACTGAGTTGCTAAAATGAAAATATTTCACTATTTGATGAACATGAACATTTTAAATAATTCAATAATTATAATTTTTGTATAATTAAATAATCAAGAAAATATCTATTAACAAAAACATTCAAATAAAATAAAATGGTATATCATCCGGCAAATATGAGAGCAACTCAAATTTATGGAGAGTTATACATTTGTGTATTAATAACACCATAGCTAAACGGTAAATGATGTTAAAAATCAACCAACTTATATTTATTTTCATTTTAAATAATCAAAAGTTAAGGGAAATTTTATTTTGACCCTATTTTAGGAATAATGCTACGAACAAAAAATTATTCTACAAATATTTTATAAAATCTTGATATAGCATATTCTACCTCAACTTTTTATGCGGAGTCGAAAATTATATTGAAGTAATTTATTGATAAATATGTTGAGGTGAAATATGTCATATCAACAGTTTATAAAATATTTGTAGAATATTTTGTGTGTGTATTATTACTTGTATTTTATTTTGTTTTATCGGTCGTGATATTTAAAATCGATTTTTGAAGCAAAATTAATGACATGGAAAATTACGTGGAGGGTGACATGGATTTCCACTTATTTAAGAGGCAAAACTCCGGCCTTTATCTCCCAGCTAACACAACAATCGTTGAGCAAGGAAGTTAGAACGAAATAGGAGAAAAGGAAGACTGATCGCTGAGCAAGGGTTTGTGGGAAAACTTAATATCGTTGATCAAGGTACTACTCAGTTAATCTAGGGTTTCGACTGTATTTTCAAATAAAAACAAGGGTTTATGTGGCTCTGTTCAAATTAAATAGAATAAGTGTGTATGGGTTTAAGGGTTTGTGGGTGTGATTATTTGTGGGTTTGTGATTATTTGATTATTTGCGGGTTTATGTGGCTGTCTGTTCAAATAGAATAAAGGTTTTTGGGTTTGTAGATTTGTAGGTTTGTGGCAGTGATTATTTGTGAGTGTTAAAACATATTATTCCACTATTATATTGCTTTGGTTTTGGGTTTTGATAATTTGTTTAATACTATGACACAATGTTTTTTAGTGGAGCTAGTATGTTTTTTTCTTGTTTAAATTTAAAAAGCAGTGTTTGTTGTTGTCTGATGTTGTATTTACTTGCATATGTACGGCATGAGTAGTAGAACCATTGCAATATATCATGATGGGTACTTTTAAAATGAGCCAGTGTTGCACTATAAGGAGGGAAAGGTGGAGTATTGTTACAATGTAGATGGTGACTTCATCTCTTACTTTACAGTAAAAGGAACAATTGAGAGTGTTTTAAAAAAAAACTATTGTCTAAGATTTATTATAGGACTACTGGAAAGACAATTCAAGATAGAATGAGATGTGTGTGGTGTGAATGTGTGATAAGGATCTGTTAGACTTACTTTAACATCCAGACATGGGTCCCTTAGAATTTTATGCAGAGCATGATGCAGTTGAGCCAGAGCCTGAAACTGAGGTTGTTATAGAAGATATAACAAACAAGACTGATAGTGAAAGGGATACAGATAGTGTTAGTGAAATTGAGAGTCGGTGGTGTTTGATTACATCTTAATGCATGTTAACAGTCCATCTCTTAATGCATCTTAAGAGCTTATATATTTATATTAACAGGTTCTCTAAATAGTTTAGACTCATATTTGTATCTTAACTATTCAAATGACCTCTTAATACAAAGATGTGGGTTGTTAAGATGCATTAAGAAGTGAGTTGTTAATATGCATTAAGATGTAATTAAACAACACTGCTAGTCTAGATCACCTAAGTGATAATGATGAAGAGTTGATAGAAGTTAGAAAAACTCATATGGCATTAAGGATTAAAAAGGGTATGAAAGGAAAGAAGAATCAAAGTAAGGAAGATGAAAATATGGAGAGAAATCTCATTGAATCAAACGGTAATGGAACAAAACCAACTGGGGAGATAAATGAAATAGGGGAGGTGAATGAAACAGAGGAGTTAAATGAAACTGGAGCAAATGGGGAGAGAGATGGAACAAAAACACAGGGGGAAATGGTGCAGAAACACATGGGGAAAATGGTGCAGAAACAAATGGAGAAAATGACAATCCAACTCAAACTGAAGATCATGATTTAACTTTGAAAAATATGATAGCTCAACTTAAAAAGACGGGAGAAGATGATAACACAATTGCTAATATGATAGAACAAATGAAGGTCTTTGGTCCTAATATGCAGTTGGAAGGCTATCACAGTGAGTATGCAAACTCTAGTGACAATGAATCTGGGAAGAAATCTGAACATAAAGAAGAAAGAAATGAGGTTGAAAAACCACCTAGACAAAGACACCCCATTTATAAACCAAAAACTCCTTGGAATCAATGTGTGCCAGAGAAAGGAATGATATTTCAAACCTGTGCAGAACTGAAACACTTCTTGATTTCCTATTTGAGGTCAATGGGTACAATATTAGATTTCAACATTGTGAATCAAAAAGGTTGCTGGCTATTTATGCTGAGGGATGTCCATGGAGGTTGTGGGATACATATATTGGTAAAGAAAAAAAAGATTTTCAGATAAAATCTTACAAGAGGGAGCATCAATGCTTAAATAATTCGGATATAAGGGTCGTGACATCTTCTTGGCTTGCTGTGGATTATGCAGATAAGATAAGGGAGACACCAAAGTGGACCCTTTCTGAATTTCAAGATGATGTGATGAAGAAATACACAGTTAGGGTGTCAATGAGGCAGTGTTATAGGGCTAAAAGGAGGATACTAAATGAGGTAGAAGATGCACTTAAGAATCATTATGCCAAGTTGTGGAATTACATGGCTGAGCTAAAGAAAAACAACCAAGACAACACAATTCATATTGAGTTGAAGCTGGAAGAAGGGAATGTAAGGTCCCAGATTTTATGAAATAAAAGTATGCAATTTTTCTTATAATTATTATTCTATTCAGTAATGGTTAAATTGATAAAAGGTTAAAGTTAGGGGTGATATGTGAAAATTTTACTAAGTAAGCAAGTTGTCATAAAATATTCGTTATGTCGGAGAATATTCGTTTGGTTTGGGAATATTCGTACTACGGGGCAATCATTGGTGGACCACACAACAGAATAAATATCGGATATAGAAAGCGACAAAAATAATCTTTTTATAAAAATAATGGTAAATTTTTAAACCGTTAAACTGTTGAAATACTCGGTGATAAAAGTACAGTAATACGAGTTGTTGCACAATATCACACGGTATTGTACAGTATCTCTGATTATTGATGTTTACGTAAAAAGTCACTCAGTTTTATTCAATAATTGTCACAATAGTTGTTGTATAGTATCTCATATAATTGATTCCATTATTGTCACTGTATCATCTGCACAATATTTTATATTATTAAATCAATAATTGAGACGACAAAGTTATTTATATTATTATTTGTATTATTGACAATGTCTAGAAAGTTCTGTTGAGGAAAGGGGTTAGGTTATTTAATTGCGCGTCAATAAGAAGAAATCCTTATCGGAAAGCCCCCTTTTTCCTGGGAAGGATCTGGTTGTCAATATTGTGAGTTATAATATTAATGATGAATAATTGTTGAAAGATAAAAAAAATGTGTTATATATGTATTAGCGATAAATGATGAGATTTAATTTAATAGTTAGTCAAGACTAATTAAATAGTTTGAACTAACTAAGAAAGCAAAAGTGTGTATACACAAGAAAATAAAATTAAAATTTGAATTTGAGTTCGGAGTTGAATTTGAAGACGCGGATGAGATATTTGAGTCCGGGACGATGAAATTAGTCAAAATAGACTATAACTACAAAATTTGTCGGGGTTTATTTTTGGTCAAAAAGTCAACAGTTGACTTTTTCGTAAAAAGTCAAACTTCAAAAATGTAAAGATGAAATTGTTGATAAAAATATTTTTATTGTGTTGGAAATATTAGTGTTAGTGAAAATCGACATTTATTTCGATAATAGTTGATTTTTGGATGTTAAATTGACCAATCGGGCAATTAATCGGATAAATGAGTAATTAATTGGTATTAGTTCACATACAAAGAACTATTGGTCCACATGCAAGTAATATTAGAGGAGGTTATGCAAAATTGATAATACTTGAGGGACTAAATTAAAAATGGAGGTAAAGATGAAGGTACTAAAGTATAATTAATCTTGTAATTTACCACATTTTCTTAACCTATAAATACTCCTTCATCCATTCATTATTTCCTATCATTTTTAAAAAGTAAAGTTATAATCACAAGTTATTGATAAGTGGGTTTTACACCTTCTTATTGGATATTAATTTACGCGAATTATGCTCATCTCAAGTACATTTTAGTATGTTTTAGTGCATTTCATGTTATTTTGCATTGTATTTACTTAAAACTCCTTTGGTGGAACAATTGCAGGATATGGCATGATTGGTGGTGTTCGATGGTATGAGGCTGATGGATGCATGGCATGAAGATCAATTGGAGCAGAGAAGCTAAGCATGGGTGTTGATGGACAAAGAAATGAGCAGCAGAACAAATCGTAATGCAAAGCAGCAGTAATCGTAACTCAGTTCACGAGGTCGCGGCTATACATGTTAAAGACATACATACGTGCATGCATGTGAGAAATACATAGAGGAGCTGCAGCCACGCGCGATGATAGGCTCTTCAGCCTTCTTTGAAATTATTTATTTTAATTTTTAATTTCAAAGATTGTAATTAATTAAAAATGATTTCTGGCTGGTGTCAGAGGGAGGATTCATTAGTTTTTACGTATTTTTCATATTGTAATTAGGGTTTACACTTTAGGAGAGATTCCAACGTAGAACAAAGCCTAAACTCCACCTTTTCTAATTCTTCGTGGGATTTTCTACCATTATGGATAATTATTATTATTTTGCTGGAATTATATGAGGATTTGAATGTTACTAGTGGATTATAATCAGCAATTGGGTTTGATCGTTTCTATCCTTTCTCTTTCAATTGTTTGTTTATTATCCATGTTTAGCTTTGATCACATGATGGCTTTTGGTTCAGTCATGAACTAAACTCCATTATGAGATTCTAACGGATTTTAATATGTAGTTTAATTGTATGCTTGATGGCTGGACTGTTTGACATATCAATAGGAATTTCTATCATGGTTGTTTTGCATGCATGAATGACTGATCACCATTCGTTTCAGTACTTGTATGGAATTGAAAATGAACATGCGAGTATGGATTGTAATCATGATAGCATACGTATATGGGGCTGTTTTGCATGGCTTGTGTGTTTCGTGAATTAGATAGACATATACTAATTCACCGTATGAGTTAAAATAAAGGCTTGTGCTTAAATTCAATATAGTTGCAATTTCACATAGACATATAGTGATTTTGGTTATATTGATGATTACATGGTGTCTATCGCATGTGGATGTTGTGTAAGTAGGGCATAGTACATTGAAAAATGGCTATGTCTATATTAGTGCTTCTGGCTACTTTCCTGTGATATGTGAACGTTCTTGCATGATGGTGGTGATTAGATGAAGTATTAAATGAAGTTAGGATCCCATTATTTCCAGATTTGCTTTATTACATTCTTATTCTCATTTTAGTTATTATTTGCATTTAGAACAAATTCACAATTATAATCATTAGTTTAAGCATATAAAAATAGTGATTTAGTTGATGCATCAGAGTTTAAATTAAACAACTTTCTCTGTGGGACGATACTCTACTTACTCTGTATTACTTGTTGACACATGTATGCTTGCATGAGTTCGAGCTCTTTTGTTAGAACTGAAAAAGAGACAACAGTTATAGTGAGAGAAACTATAGAGAGAGAAAGAAGAAGAGTATTCCGCTGCTACACTATTGCAGTATCTAATCTCCTACTAAGGTAAGGGATATTATTTTTTGTATTCGTAAGGGGTATTCTTTCTTTCGTATTCGTAAAGGATGTTATTTTCTTCATACTCATAAGGGTTGTCATCTTATTCCTTATTAATTTGTGGGAATAATTTGTCTACGCGGATTACCGTATGCTTGGTGAATAACCCTTCGTATTCATTCTTTATTAACCTGCGGGAGTAACCTGTCTACGCGGATTACCGCATGCATAGTAAATAACCCTTCGTATTCATTCTTTATTAATCTGCGAGAGTAACCTGTCTACGCGGATTACCGCATGCATGGTTAGTAACCCTTCGTATTCATTCTTTATTAAAGTGTGGAAATGATCTATAATGTTACAGACAAATGTTGTGGTGAAAGTTCTCTTTGGTCCATAGTACATAGATGGATAGTTGTTTGGCATGATCATGACCACTGGTGATACATACGAATATCCTTGGCCCGTAGTGCATGGATAATTCGTTGATCTGAAATGATTATTTATTTGTATTACATGGATAAAATATTGATGATGAATTTTTAAATCATAGAAGATAGTAGACATCATGCTCTACTTGACTCTTCTAATGAATTGCTATTTCCGCTGTAGTTGTTGATCTAATACTTGTTGTCTATTGTATTCTATCAGATTTTTCACTGTTGAGGACTAAGAATAATTTGTTCTTCATTATCTTAGTCATAATATTCTTTATTGGGCTAGTTGAGATCACTCTTTTTCTTTTGGCTCCATTGTTCTTGTCAGGAGGCTTGAATGTAGCTGGAACTAGTCGGGGAGTGGAGTAATGGTCCAAGATGGCTATTATAGTAGTTCTCCCTATTTTGTAAAATAGTGTGATAATTGTAATTAAGACTTTATTTGAGTTTGGATATTGTCTACAAGTCAATATTTGTATTGAAACTCACAACTTATGTTTTGATGTATTTTACACGACAATTAATAGTTGTATAAATGAAGTTTCTATTTGAATTCTGTAGTGTGTATTTTGACGACCCGAGATGGGTAGTGTGGACCTATTTTGGGGGCGTCACAGGGAATATATATTTTCAGAGATTATACGTGGGCTTTGATGCACTGAAGAAAGGTTTTTTAGAAGGATGCAGGACTGTAATAGACCTAGATGGTTGCTTCTTAAAAACATTCTGCAAAGGAGAATTAATTTATACTATAGGTATAGACTCTAATGATTAAGTGTTTCCAATTGAACGGTGTGTTGTGGAAGTGGAATGTTATGACAGTTAGATGTATTCTCTGAAAGCATTGATGGATGATATTTGAAGGCACATAGGGCAAGGCAGTGGCTGAACCATTATCTCAGATTAACAAAAGGTATGAAGTTGACACGTAATATTTATTAACTGATCATGTAATACTTTCTAGTCGCATCACTTAAACATGTGTTGCAGTGGCTAGTTTCTGCTATTCAGGAACTCTTGCCAGAAGCTGAACACAGATGTTGTTCCAGGCATATTTATGCCAACTTCAGAAAGAAACACTTAGGCCCTCTACTTAAGCAGGCATTATGGAAGGTTGCTAAAAGTGGAACACCTCAAGAATGACAGCACAATATGAACACTGCAATGATTTTTTCTGAAGATGCTTTTAAATATTTGATGGAGCATGAGAATGCAAAACCAGAATATTGGTGTAGGGTCTTTTTTAATTCTAGTAGTACATGTGCTAATGTGGAGAATAATGTGTGAAACCAAAAACCTCTTATTAGCATGCTAGAAGATCTAAAGGTTGCTTTGATGTTAAGAATAATTAAACAAAGGGCAGAGATACTTGAAAGACCTTATGACCCACTATGTCCTAGGATCAAAGATAAGTTGGAAGAAAATAAAAAGACCTATAGGTTTTGGAAAACAAGAAGGAATGGTGATGGGATGCTTGAAGTTAGGTAGGGTAATGATGGCTATGTTGTTGATATGAATAAGGCCAACTGCACACGTAGAATGTGGGAGTTGAGTGGCATTCCTTGCTCTCCTGCTATCTCTGTAATTTATTCCATGTCTGATAATCCTGATAAATGTGTAAGCAAATGGCTGTTTAAGGACAAATGGGCCAAAAGTTATCAGTTTGCCCTAGAAACAATCAATGGCCAAATGCAGTGGCCTATCACAAGATATCCACCACTATTACCTCCTCCACATAGGAGAATGCCAGGAAGACAAAAAAGAATAGGAGGAAAGATAGCTACCAAGCATAAATTAAAGTAGATAAAGCTTATCTTATCATTTCATAGTTGTTTAGGTTGTTGCAAAGTCTAATCTTGTAAATGATTTAAAGTATCCATATTCATGTATTAATCTATAAATATAATAGAAAGCAGCAGAAAGTTGTAAGTCTCTTCAAAACAACTTCCGTGTTCAATTCTTTCATGGTATCACCAGAGCCTTCGACTAACGTCATAATGACAACTACCCCATCTTTTTCAACCTCTTCCTCATTCCCTTTCTCTGTCAACCTCAACAAACCACCATCTCCTTTTACCAATATGATCTCAAAAGATTTTATCACCGAAAAATCCACTTGTCCTCCTGAATGGATTTTGGCACCTCCTCAAACCACCAGACAAACTAGGATCCAAACTCCTCAACTCCTACGGCAGAAACAATTTTAAACCCGGAATTTTTTCAATGACACAGACAAGACCAACTTCTTCTTAGTTGGATTTTATCCTCCCTTAGTGAACTTGTTCTTGTTAATGTCATTAATTGTACCACCGCTCATGAAGCCTGATTCACTCTTGAGCGCATGTATCTCCGTTATCAACTACAAACACACAAAAAAGGTCACTTTTTATTACCGATTATTTTCACAAAATGAAATCTATTGCGACAATTTAGCCGCTGCATCCTATGGTATAACCAATCAAGATTATAGAGAAATACATGTATCCATCTCCACATATATTATTGACTCCTAGGTGTAGTATTAAAAAGATACCTAGGGGGGCTGTTATACAAGATAGAACTCACAAGCTTCACAAAGTCAGAAAATAAGATATAGCATGGTGGTGTGGCTGGAGCCACAAAATTATATTTAATGCCAAGACAGGAATATAGAGATATTTTACATGATAACAGTTGCAAGCTTAGGAGTCGGAAAATAAAATACAACATGGTGGTGCAGCTGGAGCCACTGAATTAGATTTTAATTAAGACTACATTGCAGCTCACATCTAATCTACCTCATCTATATTATTAAGGATAGGACATCAGTACTTATGGAAAAGCTCAAGGACAATATTTTTACTGCCCTTCTGTTATGAAGAATATTGTTGGCTTTTTTGGTTCCATGATCTCGACCGTCCCTTCCAGCATCTTAGCCACCTTTCCCATTGACGGCCTCATTTCTGGTCGATCCTGTAGGCACCACACTGCCGTCTTCACCATCCTATTCACCATATCAAAGTGTGCTCGGCTATCATACGTGTGCTTGATCTGGCTGTCCAAAATGTCCTCAACATTCATTTCCTTGAAAACCTTATCAAATGCCCACATAGGAAAATACCAATCTTCACTATCCATTCTAGATCCCTGGATCTCCCTATTCCTCACCCCACTAACAATTTCCAACAATACCATCCCAAAGCTATAGACATCAGCTTTTGGTGTGATTGTGTCCGATTTGGCCCATTCGGGTGCCATGTACCCCGGGGTCCCTTGAATCCGGGATTTGTTCACCACATTATCTTTCTCTTTTTTCTTTAGTTTTGCCAACCCAAAATCTGCTACCTTGGGGCAGAAATCATCTCCTAAAAGTATGTTCTCTGGCTTGATGTCACAGTGTAGCACCCATTCTAAGCACTCTTCATGGAGGTAAGCAATTGCTCTTGCCACACCTACAGCAATTCTGTACCTAATACTCCAATCAAGTGTTGGTTTTCTTTCCGTGTCTGCATCAGCATCCATTTCTGTCTTAACCCCTGAGGGCCTGGGCTGTCCTGAACGAAACAGGTACTTGTCAAGTGAACCATTAGGTACATGCTCATAAACAAGTATTCTGTGGCCCTTCTCAGCACAAAAGCCCCATAACCGGACCAAATTTAGGTGGTGCATCCGGGCAATAATTGTGACCTCGGCCCAAAATTCACGGAAGTCGTCTTTCTTTTTTTCAGAAGCTGTTATATTTTTCAAGCATTTAACAGCAACAACCCTGTGATCGCTCAACTCTCCTCTATAAACATCTCCAAACCCACCTTTTCCGATAATGTTGGAGAAGTTGTTGGTAGCAGCTTTAAGCTCTGCATAACTGAAGCGTTTTGGCCCACCTGCAGGCAAAAATTCAAGCCCAAAGGTTTGAGCCATGTCCCTGTACTTCACATACTTCTTGAGGAAAGCCCAGAAGAAAACTACTCCACTTATAAGCTCAGCAGCAAAGAGAGTGCATATAATCACTATGTTCCGGGTTGTGGAATTGGATTCTTTAGGTGGTTCAGGGAGGCTGATATTAATTGGGCATGTTGTCTCGAGCAAGTTTGTCATGCCAGTGAAATTTGATTTTTCTGTTTCGGATTTGTCCACCCGAAGAAAAGTGACGGCTTCTGTACCTGGAGACCAATATCCATATAGCAGCCTATCCAATTGTAGTACACAATAACCACTCCCATCATACTTGAATAAGAACCCGAGACAATTCGGGCGATCCAAGCATCGCGATTCACAAGTTTTGTAGTCATGGGCTTTAAGGTCTGTAGTATTTGAACCGCCAGTAAAGCTCACATAGTCTAAACGTAGAAACATGCTCTGCTTTCGGTCCTTCTTGATCGGAATTTTTATTTTGCATTCTTTTTCTTGGCTGACAGGAACTTCCACGTACCCTGATGGGCAGACACAGGAGGTAACATTTGAACCATCATAATTGGTACAAATGGAGTTAGAACCGCACGTACCTTTTATTCTACATAATTCAAACATTGCTTGCCAAACACCAATCCATTGCCCCAAAGTTGGATTAAAACTATAAACTAAGAGATTACCATTTTCATCGAGAGTCAATCTTCTCAACTTGATTTCGCCAAAATCTGATGTAATGAAAGATTCATCGTTTTCTTTAGAGACTTTCCCATCAAGATCAAGCTTCAAAAGCGCATTTGTACTTGGATTCCCATACTCCACAGTTTCATTATAAACCAGCCTTTTGGAATCAAACATGTACTTTCTATTCTTTGTAGTTAGATTTTTTCCATTTATGAGTTGGTTGGGAAGGATGGTATTGGTTGGATGTCCAAAACTCTCCCAGCTTCCATATTTTAGATTACCATCCTCACCAAGAGTGAGAATTCCAGAATTTTCTCCCTCACTTGAGTTCATTAATGGCCATAAGTTCTGACCAGAAGAACCATTTAACCAAAGCTGGCTGGAGCGCGTAATGAAGAGCGGGGATGTTGGGTTGACCGGGTTGTTATCGTTGGCTGACCAAACTACGGTCTTAACCGAGATTTTATAATACCAGATTGAGAAGATGTAGAGGGCTGATGAATTGGGTAGAGGTTGAAAACCAGCAGCAAATGTGGAGTTGGGAGATACAAGTATTTGTTTCTTGTTTGGGAACCATGGAAAATCCGAGAAAGAGGAGTTGATGACTTTTTCTTCTTGTTTTTGGGCTAATGATGATGGAGGGTCTGAGAGGAGGATGGAGAAGAAGAGGAGCAAGAAAAGGTAGAGGGAAGAAGAAGAAGACATGGTGGGGGTGAGTTGTGTGAGAAGAAGGCTGTGTTTGGATATTTGTAAATCTTATAGGCTGGGGCGCTGGGCCTGGGTTGAGGCATGACTGTTGAATGAGATCTTTTGTAGTAGAATTGTAGTACCATTTTCTACTCGCTAGTCACTGCATTTCTATGCTATTGCCCCCACAAACAAGTGAATGAGTTGTTGATGACCTTGAATTGCATCCCCATTGGTTGTTCCCACAATTAATGTCTTGGTCTCTATGTTGTCTCTTCTGTGCTCGACTCTGGGATATTTTTATTTTTTGTTAAATGCTAGTAACGTTATTTTTTTTTACTTGGGATGTTGCTAAAAGCCTGATATTTCTTTTAATACTTTCTATTTGATTTCTTTTGCCAACCCATAAAGAAATTGTATTTTCATTTTATTTTCTTGATTGCAGGAAGCAAGGGAGTCTAGGGGATTCATTTGTCCATTTCTGATCATTTTAGCAACTTATTATATGGGTTGAACAATAGTCATATGTTTTATAAAAAAAGAGTCTAATTTGTAAACATTATAAATATATTTTTCAAATTTTGTTTGTTATACTCGAGGTTATCATGCTATTTTAAAAGAAAATTCTTTTTGTGGAATACCTTTTTTTTAATTGAGATTATTGTATTCCACAAAAAGTAGAGCTTTCAAAAAAAAAGACCAAGAATTATTGTATTAAAACGATAATCAGAATTAGTGAACAAGTTCTACATTTGTTCCTCTCAGAATGCTTAATTCTTTCTCATCATAATATGAATATAATTGAATTTTGTGTGTTTTATTTGGAGAGACAAATTTGTTGATTACATTTCTTTCATACACTAACTCATACAATAACAAATATTAAAGTGTAAGAATATAATTACGTACGTACGTACGTACGTAAATTAGAGGCTTCTATATCGACCGACTGGAGTAGGTAGGCAGGCAGGCAGGCCAAGAATATTGTCCATATACGTACGTACACCATTAATTCGACTTGATTTATATCATAGCAATCTTAATTATAGAAACTTTAGTTTTAGTTGATCAACAAGTCGTTGCCATGCAACTCGTGTGCAGAATTTCTCTATACATCCAATTTTATGTTCCGCACTGGCATGGACACTTGTAAATAATATAGATGATAGAGGAATTTTGTGATGTGATAGATGAGATTAGTAGCTAGTTCTCCTTCTATTATTTTTTTTTGATGATATTTTTTGAATATTAAGATTTTTTATATATATATATATATATATATATTTGTTGAGACATAGTTTTTTGGGCCCGAATTATATGGTGGATCAAGATCTACGTGAAGTTATTTTAACTCATGTAGGATTATATTTGGCTGTAGAGATTTTTAAGGAATTAAAGATTCCTAATTATTCGGCGACTCAAATCGTCAAATTTTCAGTATTTATCCGTTTTTATGCAGAATTAGACGTATTTTAGTGATTAGAGCACGTGAAAGATCTTAACGTTAATAATTTTGAAAACAAAATCTTTAAAAAATAAGTAATCTTTTAAAATACTAAATCAAAAATGTTCATCCAAATGATGACTGATTTTCGAGAAGGTGATCGATGCTTTGGAAATCAAGTAAACTGGGGGGGCAAAAGCCAAGAATTCCAAGTAATTGACCACACCCATGTAATACTTACGGTCTAATCTAATAATGGAGCTAGGGATTGTGGTCAACAATTATATTCATGTATGTATTATTATATTCATGTATGTATTATTTGGCATAAGTGCCAAAATAGTAAAAACTACGAACAAAAGGATTTACCTTCAATTCACAATAATAAAATACACCGAAATAAGAAAAGATATGCAATTCATAAACACAACATATATATATATATATATATATATATATATATATATATATAGACAGATCGAAAGAGGCACTTTAAGTAGTAGAAACTCTCTTAAATAATAGAAACTTTATCAAACGAGCGTAGTTTTGATAAGGCGATGGCATTTTTATAAATACCATGCCACCGCGTATTTACAAAAAATGCTATCGCGTCTTATCAAAACTACGTCGTTTTGATAAAATTCTATTATTTAAGAGCATTCTTCTATTTAAGAATTTACTCTTGATCCTTTTACAGATATATATATATATATATATATATATATATATATATATATATATGAGGTTTCATCCACAGAAACTATTTGTTGTGGAACAATCCTTTTTTTGGCAAGTTAAAATTTTGGCTAGAGCAAAAAAAATAAAAAATTCAACCGACCAAAAAAGAGGTTGCTCCACAGCAACCGTGTGAGACCCCAGATTTTATCAATAAAGATTTAAATTTTGTCAAAATAATTTTTTAATATTATGGTGTGAATTTGAGATAATATTATAGTTGTGGGTAGTATTTATAAATTTTGCAAAGTATGCAAGTGGTTATATTATATTCGATTGGCAAGGGAATATTCGGTTTAGCGAGGGAATATTCGTAATAACTACCAATCATTGGTGGACCCCAATAATGTAATTATCATTTGATTGAAAAGCGACAAAAATATTTTATGAAATAACGGCGGAAGTTTTACCGTGGATCTTGTTGAACTACTCGGTAGTAAAAATGACAAAGAATGTGGTTGCGTGATAAGAAAGACACCAGTATTGATTATCGATCTTATATGAGAAGTCACTCGGTTTGATTCCATTATTCACGATTAATAATATGAATTATTATAAGCGATAATGACGTTTTATTTTATTCAGTATTATTAACGTAATAAAACGTAAACATCTTTTATATAAAAAATGTAATATTTTATTAAAGTTATTCTATAAATAGAATATATTATATTTTATCATAATATGCGTAGTGATGCGTAGTACAGACGTAGTATTTTGCATAGTGTAAGATAGTGTTTGCATAGTAAAATGTTTTTATATAAATAGAATATATTATATTTTATTTAAAAGATTTTGCTTTTTAAATATGGACCGTCAGATTAAAAGTAAATCAATCTGGACCGATTCATGGATTAGTTACTTATGCATTCCATTTTCCTATAAATAGAAGCTCATTCCTTCATTATTTTCATTTAATTCATTGAAACTGAGAGAGAAACTATAAAAGAAAGAAAGAAAAGTATTCTCGCTACTTCACTTTTCCAATATTCAGGTTCTTCCAAGGTAAGGGATATTATTTGTTTATTCCGTAAAAAGTGTTATTCTTTCTTATTCATGAAGAGAACTTCGTTATTCCATTCATTATTATTCATTGGAATAAACTAAAAAAAGTATGGCATCTTGTGACGCCCCCAAAATTAGGTATACGTCACCCATCTTGGGTCGCCACTTACGTGGTACATAAATTCAAATACAAACTTACTAATATAAGCATGGTGTATAATATATATCGTGAGTTTGAATACAAATATTGTCTACTAGATATTATACAAACTCAAAAGGAGTCCTCATTACAACTATTATCACACTATTTCACGAGAATAGTGAAGACTACTAATGCTATCCTCGGACCATTACTCCGCTCCCCAACTCGTCAAACTATGTTCTCATTTCAAGAGAACGGTGAAAGAAAAAGGTGAGCTCAACTAGCCCAAGAAGAAATATTATGACTAAGATAATGCGTAATAAATTATCATTAGCCTTCAATGATGTTAAACCGATAAAATACAATGTACAACCGGTTTAAGCTGCAGTGAATACGCAATCCATTAAAAGAGTCAAGTAGAGAATAAAGTCTACTATCTTTTAGGTTTTAAAAGGTTTTATCAATTTTTATCACGAGACTCATTTTAATAAATAAACCACCACATCTAATCATCCCGTATTACTACGGTCAAGGATTTTCATCAAATTATCAATGGTCACGACTATACCGAATCACCCCTGGTCATAATCATACCAAAAACTATCCATCATCGCATTACAAAAGCCACCGAGGACTTTTATCACATCATTTATAACAAGCCATGATTATACCGAATGATCCTCGTCATAATCATACTAAGTTCATCTACGCACGTAAGCCAAAGATAACATAATATATCATGAGGATGATGACAATGACATAATAATTCAATAAAACAAGTTCAAGAATTATTTTATCCAGAATTAAGTAACGCCCAAATTGTCAACAAAGATCTGCATTTTGTGAGAGTAAAATTCAAGAATGATCGGAAGAATATTTCCATGAAAAGATCTTTGGATGAAACGCAAATATCAAGGATATTCTACTAATTTCATGGAGTATAGAAGTCAAAGTTTTAACCAATTGGGTATAATAAAGAATGGAATAACAAAAGAAATCACCGTGCATGCAGTGCTTAGCAGAGGCAAAGTTATTCCAATAGAATAATAATAACGGAACCAGGTCAGGTGAAATTCACACCGAATACTTACGGTCTAATCTAATAATGGAGCTAGGGATTGTGGTCAACAATTATATTCATGTATGTATTATTATATTCATGTATGTATTATTTGGCATAAGTGCCAAAATAGTAAAAACTACTGAACAAAAGGATTTACCTTCAATTCACAATAATAAAATACACAAATAAATAAGAAAAGATATGCAATTCATAAACACAACATATATATATATATATATATATATATATATGAGAGCAGGATCAAGAGTAGACCTCTTAAGTAGTAGAACTCTCTTAAATAATAGAACTTTATCAAAGCAGCGTAGAGTTTTGATAAGCGCGATGGCATTTTTATAAATACCATGCCACCGCGTATTTACATAAAAAATGTTATCGCGTCTTATCAAAACTACGTCGTTTTGATAAAATTCTATTATTTAAGGCATTCTTACATTTAAGAATTCTACTCTTGATCTTTTTTTTGTGTATATATATATATATATATATATATATATATATATATATATATATGAGGTTTCATCCATAAAGGTTCTATTGTTGTGGAACAATCCTTTTGGCAAGTTAAAATTTTGGCTAGAGCAAAAAAAATAAAAATTCAACCGAACCAAAAAAAGAGGTTGCTCCACAAAGAAATGCATGTGAGACCCCAGATTTTATCAATAAAGATTTAAATTTTGTCAAAATAATTTTTAATATTATGGTGTGAATTTGAGATAATATTATAGTTGTGGGTAGTATTTATAAATTTTGCAAAAGTATGCAAGTGGTTATATTATATTCGATTGGTTGGGAATATTCGGTTTAGCAGGAATATTCGCATAACTACTCAATCATTGGTGGACCCTAATAATGTAATTATTGTCGGATTGAGAAAACGACAAAAATATTTTATTGAAATAACGGCGGAAGTTTTACCGTGGATACTGTTGAACTACTCGGTAGTAAAAGTACAGTAATACGTGTGGTTGCATAGTAGCACACGGTATTGATTATTGATGCTTATGTGAGAAGTCACTCAGTTTGATTCCATTATTGTCGATTAATAATATGAATTATTATAGCGATAATGACGTTTTGTTTTATTCGTATTATTAACGTAATAAAACAGAAACATCTTTTTATATAAAACAGAATATTTTATTAAAGTTATTCTATAAATAGAATATATTATATTTTATCATGCATAGTGTTGCATAGTGTTTTGCATAGTATTTTGCATAGTGTTGCATAGTGTTTGCATAGTAAAATGTTTTTATATAAATAGAATATATTATATTTTATTTAAAAGATTTTGCTTTAAATATGGACCGTCGATTAAAGTAAATCAATACAGATGTTCATGGATTAATTCTTATGCATTCCATTTTCCTATAAATAAGCTCATTCCTTCATTATTTTCTTACTTAATTCATTGAAACTACAGAGAGAAACTATAAAGAGAAAGAAGAAAAGTATTCTCGCTACTTCACTTTTCCAATATTGATTCTTCCAAGGTAAGGGATATTATTCATTTACGCGTAAAAGTGTTATTCTTTCTTATTCATGAAGAGAACTTCGTTATTCCATTCATTATTATTACATTGGAATAACTTTTTGTAAAAAGTGGCATACCGTGGCGCCCCAAAATTAGGTATCGCCACCCATCTTGGGTCGCCACTTACATGGTACATAAATTCAAATACAACTTACTAATATAACTGTCAGGTATACAATATGACCGTGAGTTTGAATACAAATATTGTCTACTAGATATTATACAAACTCAAAAGGAGTCCTCATTACAACTATTATCACACTATTTCACGTAATAGTGAAGACTACTAATGCTATCCTCGGACCATTACTCCGTTCCCCAACTCGTCTCCAAATTTATGTTCTCATTTCTCAAGAGAAAACGGTGAAAGAAAGGGTGAGCTCAACTAGCCCAAAGAAGAAATATTATGACTAAGATAATGCGAGTAATAAATTATCATTAGCCTTCAACAATGATGTTAAACCGATAAAATACAATAGACAACCGGTTTATCTAATGATGAATATGCAATCCATTAAAAGAGTCAAGTAGAGAATAAAGTCTACTATCTTTTAGGTTTTAAAAGGTTTTTATCAATTTTTATCATTTGAGACTCGACTTAATAAATAAACCACCACATCTAATCATCCCCTGCACTACTTGGCCAAGGATTTTCATCAAATTATCAATGGTCATGACTATACCGAATCACCCCCGGTCATAATCATACCAAAACTATCCATCATCGCATTACAAAGCCACCGAGGACTTTTATCACATCATTTATAACAAGCCGTGATTATACCGAATGATCCTCGGTCATAATCATACTAAGTTCATCTATGCACGTAAGCCAAAGATAACATAATATATCATGAGGATGATGACAATGACATAATAATTCAATAAAACAAGTTCAAGAATTATTTTATCCGAGGAATTAAGAACGCCCAAATTGTCAACAAGATCTTTGTTTTGTAGAGTAAAATTCAAGAATGATCGGAAGAATATTTCCATGAAAAGATCTTTGGATGAAACGCAAATATCAAGGATATTCTACTAATTTCATGGAGTATAGAAGTCAAAGTTTTAACCAACCTGGGTATAATAAAGAATGGAATAACAAAAGAAATCACCATGCATGCAGACTTTGACAGACAAAAGTTATTCCAATAGAATAATAATAACGGAACCGAGTCGGTGAAATTCACAAGCGACTGGATGTTCCAATGAATAATAAAGATGGAACTGCATCCGGTGTAAAACACATGATAGGATATTCCAACAGAATGATAAAGACGGAACCAGGTCGGTGTAAAACACATGCATGGATGTTCCAACAGAATAATAAAAAAGCGGAACCGGTCGGGTGTAAAACACATGCACGTGATGTTCCAATGTAATAATAGAAGAATGTCACCAAGTATAGGGTAAATGGCAGATACAAAGTTATTCCAATGTAATAATAATAAGCAATGGAATAACATAAGGAGTTCACCAAGTATAGGGTATGTCACAGCGTACAAAGTTATGTATAGGGTATACCACTTTTACTGAGTTATTCCAAGCAGAATAATAATGAATGGAATAATGGAAGTTCTCTTCATGAATAAGAAAGAATAACAACCCTTACAGGTACAAACAAATAATAATTTCACCGTAGAAAAGACACCGGATATCAAAGTAGTGAAGTACCAGAATACTCTTCTTCTTTCTCTCTATAGATTTTCTCTCTATAGCTTCTCTCTATAATGTGACGCCCCCAAAATAGGTATACACAACACCCATTCTGAGTCGCCAAATACATGGTACAAAAAGCAAACTACAACTTCAATAATACAAATGTCGTGTGAAATACGACAATATATATCTTATGAGTTTAAATATAATATTGTCTTCTAGACAATATCCACACGCAAATAAATCCCCATCATAATTATTGATTCATTATTTTACAAAAATGGTGAGGACTACTAAACAACTCTCTCTAGAACCTTCATTCCATACCCCGACTAAAGACTACTACATTCTCGCCTCCCGAGAAGAAAAATGGAACAACAAGAAAAGGGTGAGCTCAACTAGCCCAAGAAGAATATTATGACTAAGATAATATACAACAAATTATCGTTAGTCTTCAACAGGAAAAATCGATAGAATACAATAGACAACAAGTTTCGGATCAATATTCGCAGTTGAAATAATAATTCATAGAAGAGTTACGTAGAGAATAAAATCTACTATAATCTATGAATTTAATAGTCCATCATCAATATTTTATCCTCAGTAACATCAATCAATATGCATCCGAATCAAATATTCATCTTCAGCACTACTGTGCCAAAGATATTCATCACCGGGTCATATTCATTTAAACACTGTTCATCTTTGCACTCTGAGGCCAAAGATATTAATCAATTCCATGTTCATCTCAACACTGCTCATCTTTGCACTACTGCCAAAGATATTCTTCAGAAATCATTCATCTTTGCACTACAGCCAAAGATATTCAATAATATCATCATTTAAGACCGAGGATGATGAAAATATTTTTAAAGAAACGAATCCAAAGTGAAACAAAATGACAAGGATTAAGGATTAAGGATTCGTACTTGGTTTTATCCACGCCCAAAAATACCTCAAAAAATAATCATAGTGGTGTAAAATTCAAGAATGATCAAAACATGGATACAATCGAGTTAGTATCCGAATAGATGTTTTGACGAAAAGAAGAAATTTTATTTTTAATTGAATAGTATCAGATATCGTGAATAAGATCAGATATCGTGAATAGTGCCAGATATCGTGAATAGTAACTCTCAGACACCAAAAGATAGAAATTCCACAAAAACATCTTCACGCTTCGTGAATAGTACTCGTGAATAAGAACTCGTGAATAAGAACTCATGAATAGTAACTCGTGAATAGTAACTCATGAATAGTAACCCATGAATAGTAACCCCAGACATGAAAAAGTTCCAAATTTGATAAAAACTTCAGATCAACATTTCAAAGATAATGATATTGAAGAAATAATATCATTACGAAAAAATAATATCCTTACCTCGAAAGATCAAGACTTTAAATTAAAACACAGGATATAGGCTATGACTTGGACTTTGCACCGTATAGCAATACTCAAAGTATACTCAAAATACTCACAAGAATACGCCGATAATATAGAGAGAAAACTTCGATTCCGGTGTGATTTTCAATTCTAACCCAAGACCCTATTTATAGGAAATCGCTTAGAACACCAAAGCGAAAATTTAATATAATATATTATAATTTTTCCACAACTTCATACGCACACTAACAATCTGAATTCAGCCTCCTAACCTCATGTTAAATGAGTTTCAAAAAATTAAAAAAACGTTTTTGTAATTAAAAATATTTTAAACTTCCAAAAATCAATTATTTCGGAACTTTAGAACTTCAATAATTCATAATAAATAGCCCTTTCATCAGAAAATTCGAATCTCGCGAGTTTTTATAGGAAATTCAATTCTCTACAACTTTGCAGAAGAAAGTTTTTCCAAATTCCAAATAGAAATTGACCGAAATCCACAAACGGGCGATTTTACAAGCTATAATCAAATTTCGGTCAATAATTGTGTCCACCAACACACAAAACATGTGTTAAACATTTAATGCCACAAAAATACTCTTTCTCCTCATATACTCATATATCCACATTCGTTGTAAAAATATCACCGTTAATATATTATTAAAATAATATATTTAAATGAATTATTTTATCAGAAAAAGATAAAATATTAATTTTCAACAATTGTCATTTTAAAAATTTTCTCCATCTATATCCACATAAAATCAATATTTTCCTCATCATATAAATCAATAATTAATTATTCACAAATAATATTATGTAATCACAATATTGACAACCGTGCAGCTTCAAGAAAGAGGGCTTTCCAATAAGAATTTCTTCTTACCTACGTAGCAATTAGGTGACCAAACCTCTCCTTAGACGTAACTTTCTAGACATTGCCAATAATGTTATCTAATAATATTATTCAGATAATATGAATTATTGCTTCGATAATGAAAGATACTTGTGTAATGACAATTATTCAAACAACAACAATATAAAATATCAACGCAAGCAATTATTAACTCAATAAAAAATCGAACAAGTAATTATCAGTAACCATTATTGAGTAGTGCTTCACGTAAGAATCAATAATTGGTGCAATACTGGTATCATCGCTCAAGAACGCCAGCGTATTAGTGTGTTTTAACCACCGGGTATTCAAACAAGATTAATTCAGAATAACTACGCCCGTTATTTAAAAACAACTTATATTTGTCATTTTCTTCATCCAATCACTTTCCGTTATGGGGCCCACACATGGTCAAGGCCAGTTAATTTAATATTCCCGACAAAGCGCATTGAATATTCCACGACCAAACGAATATTCCCCGACGATAATGAATATTTTATAACCACTTGCTTATTTTGAAATATTTATGTATTTAACCCTTAACTATCCACATTAATCAAATCAACCCTTACTATTTCAAAATAATAAATAAAGGAAATTCCTTTTATTTAAAAATTTTTGGTCTTACAACCTCCCTCCTTATGAAATTTCGTCCTCGAAATTGGCGACGATTACTGTGTGTGTTTGAAAAGGTGAGGATACCTCGCTTTCATTTCCGCTTCCAATTCGTGTCATTTCCTCTATAAGCATGATTCCTCCACAAAACTTTAACTTGTGGTATAACCTTTCAGCGTAGGACATGCTCCTTCCTATCCAAAATCTTGACAGTACCTCCTCATACGTTAAGTCTTCTGGCTATCTCGTCCTGTTTCTAACTCTATAACGTGGTTGGGTCTTTCACATATTTGAAGTATGAGATATGTGAAACACATTATGAACACGAGACATACTCTTTGAGGTAACGCAAGTCTATAGGCTACATTTCTACTCGGTCAAGAATTTGAAATGGACCGATAAATCGTGGATCGAGCTTTTCCTCTCTTCCCAAATCTTGTAACTCCCTTCCATGGAGCAACTCGCAACAATACATGATCCCCTACATTAAATTCCACGCCCTTTCGATGAAGATCCGCATAACTCTTTTGTCGATCTTGTGCCGCTTGTATCGTTGTCGAATCATTTGGATCTTTTCGGTGAGTCATACGTCTTAACTCTGGGTCCCAACAATGTTGCTTCACCCACCTCATCCCAACATATTATCGAGAACGACATTTTCGTCCATATAATGCTTGAATGGAACCATGCCTATATTTGTTTAATAACTATTGTTGTATGAGGATTCCACCAATGGCAAGTACTTATCCCAACTTCCTTTGAAATCTAGGACACGAGTTTTAATATATCTTCAAGAGTTTGAGTAGTCCTTTCGATTGCCCATCCGTTTAAGGATGGTATGCCAGCCGAATCGTAAATTGTGCCCTATAGCTTTCTAACCCAAAATCATGAAGTGAATCTTGGGTCACGATCTAAAACTATGGATCTTTGGCATGCCATGCGATCTCACAATCTCATTTACGTACATACGAGAAAGACGTTCAAGGAATAAGTCTCTCGTGATTCGGTAAGAAATGAAAGCGGACTTGGTTAATCTATCAACAATAACCCAAATAGCATTGATGCCTTGAGAAACCGCAGGAAGACCCGTAACAAAATCCATAGTAATGTGTTCCCACTTCCATTCAGGAATCTCAAGTGGTTGCAACGGACCCTTAGGTACAAGATGCTCCGCCTTTACACGTTAGCGCAAGTTAAACACATTGAGATAAACTTTGCAATCTCTCTCTTCATATTGTTCCACCAAAATGTATGTCGAAGATCACGATACATTTTAGTACTTCCGAGGATGGATTGCAAATGGCGATTGTGTGCCTCCATCATAATCTTGTACTTCAAATCGAGTCGTTAGGAACACAAAGTCTCAGAGTGGACTCAAGTATCAATTCTCGCCTTAGAATAGCTCTTTCTTGTACTTTCTTCTTCATACGCGATCAACTCCGATTCGGTGGCTCGAGCAACCTTAACTTTTTCTATTAAAGTTGGCTCTATGCGTATACTTGACATCATCGCACTCGCTCCGTTCGCATATAATCTTCTACTCACCGCGTCGGCCTACCACGTTCGCTTTTCCGGGATGGCATGATCGTAACATGTCTTTGAAATGAGTCTCCTCTTGAGTTCTTCAAGCTCTTCCCACATTCCTTGCTCCATTCGAATTTTGTATCTCTACGAAGTCAATTTGCGTTAATGGAATAGCGATTCGAGAATATCCTTCAACGAATCTCAGATAATAACCAACTAAGCCTAGAAAGCTACGTATTTCGATTCTCGACTTAGGTTGCTCTCAATCGTGACTCATATCCCAATCTTGGATAAGACGTCACAATGACACCTATCGCTTTACTTATCGCATCGAATATGACGTCCCTACAGAGAGTTCGGCGGTGAATTCCACAAAGGAAGTCACAAAATAAAGGCTCAGTACCAAATTTATAGTTGAATTTTTAACTCTCAAGTTCAATAGAGCCATTCGATATGAGATTTTAGAAATGAGTTTTGTCTGGGGTTCAAAGTCGATACAAAATTTAATATCGAAGCTTTGGGAGTAAGCCAAGAAATTCTTCAGAAATACGTCGGGAAAAATCAATAACAACAGGAATATTATTCAAATCGACGTGTCTTTATTCAAATCCATAACATGGACTAAGAAAACTTGACATCCGTAATAAACGAATGACTTCATGGCTTGATATGAAAATGTTTGACTACAATGGTTTGATTGCTTGAATTGAATAACAAATGGTTGCTTAGGAATATGAAAACTAACAACCTTATAAAAGCAATCAATTTGGCATGATGAGTAGTTAACCTTAAAATCACATCAAAAGCAAATATCTCTATAGAAATAAGGTTAACGGTAATGTGATAGTGCCAACTTGAATCAAGCAAGATTTTTAAACAACGGATGTAATGAAAGTTTCTCTAACGGAGTTTCCACAGATAGGTCAAAGTCTAATTTCTCCGAGTCAAGTTTAAACGTTGAAAGCGCAAGTAAGAGAGATAAAAGAATGGGTAGAACCGATATCTAGTAAGGTATATATTTCGCAAGAATTTATAATTAACTAAACGTGCTTAACTTCGTTCGGGTTCTTGCATTTTGACCGGCCATGACAAACGCTTCTTCCAAGAACCGTTGACTTTGACTTTTTTAGGACATCCTTTTGAGTCACCATTCCCTCATTGGATCTGGGTTTCGATATCGTCTAATCTCGAGCGATATGTCTTTCTTTTCCACAATTATAGCATACCGAACTGTTGTTGTGGGCGCTTTGGTGATATGTCCCTCTTTTTCGTGATTTGTAGCATATGACCGGTGGTCGTTCTCCTCCCATAAAACTAGTTTCTCTCTGGTGGACGTCTTCACATGGTCGTTGTTGAATCTCCTCTTTTTAAAATCTCCTCCCACTCGCTTCTTCTATTTTCATGGCTACGATTACCACTAGAGTGGTTACCGCTTTTGTCTGTATTCTTCTTTCTCCATTTGGTTATCGTTATTACGATGATCGCTATCTTCAGTATGATCTCGTTATGGTCCCTCGGTTGAACGCATACTCGTTATCTCATTTCTAACAACCGAGCCTCGCTGACAACATCTGAATAGAGAGAAAATTTATGAGAAATGAGATATTGATGTATGTCGGGTTTCAAACCTCTCGAAACATCCGCGTCATACGTTCCTCATTCTCCACCAAATGAGGTGCAAACTCGGATAACTCCATGAACTTCGCCTCGTCGGGACAAATCATGTTATTTCGCTCTAGTCTAATAAACTCCACTTCCTTCATACGACGAATACTTTCGGGGAAGTACTTGTCATTGAATCTATTTCAAACGTCTCCCATGACATCCGAAAATTTGGATGGGTACGCTTCACTGATTCCCATGTCGCCTCGCCACGGAACATAAAGGTGGCGAATGGAACTTCTGTTCCTCCGTGCATCCCAAGACATCGAATATCTTGGTAATTTGTTTGACCCACGTCTCGCCTTTAATCGGATCCGCTTTCCTGCATTCTTGTGGTCCCAACTCTTCAACTGCTTGCATTTGTGACCACCGTGAATTGCTATCATTTCCTCCGTATTTTGAACACGAGTCTCCTCAAATGCGATTTTGCATGAGCGCAAAAAGCTTCTAAACATCCCTCGTTCATCATCTCGCTTTCGGTGGTGTTGTTCACGGGAGGAACATTACGACTGTCAGACGTTTCTCCTCGTTGGTGAGACAGCATATCCACGGTCTCATTTGCTCCATTGTTAATATTCTCGGTCGACATTCTCAAATCATTGCCATAAAATAAGGGTTAATTAAGGAAATCAATATATCACATAATATCCCCTATATCTTGACCAACTAACAAATAAGCTTAGGTAGGACACACTAGCGAAGGATTTACTCTCTCTCTCCCTCCTAGTTTTATTCCCGATCTCCTTGAGAGATCATATCCCTAAGCTCGATACCAACTGTGGCGACCCCCAAAATAGGTATACACAACACCCATTTCGAGTCGCCAAATACATGGTACAAAAAAGCAAACTACAACTTCAATAATACAAATGTTGTGTGAAATACGACAATATATACTATGAGTTTAAATATAATATTGTCTTCTAGATAATATCCACACGCAAATAAATCCCCATCATAATTATTGATTCATTATTTTACAAAAATGGTGAGGACTACTAAACAACTCTCTCTAGAACCTTCATTCCATACCCCCGACTAGTATTTCGCTACATTCTCGCCTCCACGAGAAGAAAAATGGAACAACAAGGAAAAGGGTGAGCTCAACTAGCCGATTAAAGAATATTATGACTAAGATAATATACAACAAATTATCGTTAGTCTTCAATGAGGAAAAAATCGATAGAATACAATAGTAGACAACAAGTTTGAGATCAATATTCGCAATGTGAAATAATAATTCATAGAAGAGTTACGTAGAGAATAAAATCTACTATAATCTATGAATTTAACGATCCATCATCAATATTTTATCCTGTAACATCAATCAATATGCATCCGAATCAAATATTCATCTTTGCACTACTGAGCCAAAGATATTCATCGATTAGTCATGTTCATTTAAACACTGCTCATCTTTGCACTACTGTGCCAAAGATATTAATCAATCGGTCATGTTCATCTCAACACTGCTCATCTTTGCACTACAAGCCAAAGATATTCTTGAAATCATTCATCTCTTTGCACTCACAGCCAAGGATATTCAATAATATCATCATTTAAGACCGAGGATGATGAAAAATATTTTTAAAGAAAGCGAATCCAATTGAAACAAAATGGCAAGGATTAAGGATTAAGGATTCAGTACTTGGTTTTATCCACGCCCAAAAAAAATACCTCAAAATAATCATAGTGGTGTAAAATTCAAGAATGATCAAAACATGGATACAATCGAGTTAGTATCCGGAATAGATGTTTTAGACGAAAAGAAGAAATTTTATTTTTTCGATTGAATAAGACCAGTATACGTGAATAAGGTCAGAGTATCGTGAATAGTCTTGCCAGATATCGTGAATAGTAACTCCGACACCAAAAGATAGAAATTCCACAAAAAATATCTTCACGCTTAATGAATAGTACTCGTGAATAGTAACTTCGTGAATAAGTAACTCACGTGAATAGTAACTCGTGAATAGTAACTCACGAATAGTAACCCATGAATAGTGACCCAGAGCATTAAAAAGTTCCAAATTTGATAAAACTTCAGATCAACATTCAAATTATAATGATATTGAAGAAATAATATCATTACTGAAAAAAAATAATATCCCTTACCTCGAAAGATCAAGATTAATAAAACACAGGATATAGGCTATGACTTGGACTTGCATCAGTATAGCAATACTCAAAGTATACTCAAAATACTCACAAGAATATTTTCGATAATATAGAGAGAAAACTTGAGTTTCGGTGTGATTTTCAATTCTAACCTAAGCACCTATTTATAGGAAATTGCTTAGAACACCAAAGCGAAAATTTAATATAATATATTATAATTTTTCCACAACTTCATACGCACACTAACAATCTGAATTCAGCCTCCTAACCACATGTTAAATGAGTTTCAAAAATGAAAAAACGTTTTTGTAATTAAAAATATTTTAAACTTCCAAAATCAATTATTTGAACTTGAACTTAAATAATTCATAATAAATAGCCCTTTCATCAGAAAATTCGAATCTCGCAAGTTTTTATAGGAAATTCAATTCTCTACAACTTTGCGGAAGAAAGTTTTCCAAATTCCAAATAGAAATTGGTAGAAATCCACAAACGGAGATTTTACAATTTATAATCAAATTTGATTAATAATTGTGTCCACCAACACACAAAACATGTGTTAAACATTTAATTCCACAAAAATACTCTTTCTCCTCATATACTCATATATCCACATTCGTTGTAAAAATATCACATAGTTAATATATTATTAAAATAATATATTTAAATGAATTATTTTATCGAAAAAGATAAAATATTAATTTTCAACAATTGTCATTTTAAAATTTTCTCCATCTATATCCACATAAAATCAATATTTTTCTCATCATATAAATCAATAATTAATTATTCACAAATAATATTACTGAGAATCACAATATTGACAACCGTGTAGGTTCAGAGGAAGAGGGCTTTCAATAAGAATTTCTTCTTCTTGGTAGCAATTAGGTGACCAAACCTCTCCTTAGACGTAACTTTCTAGACATTGCCAATAATGTTATCTAATAATATTATTCAGATAATATGAATTATTGCTTCGATAATGAAAGATACCGTGTAATGACAATTATCAAACAACAAAGAATATAAAATATCAACGCAAAGAATTATTAACTCAATAAAATCATTGAGCGAAGAATTATCTGTAACCATTATTGAGTAGTGCCTTCTTACGTAAGAATCAATAATTGGTGCAATACTGGTGTCTTCTTGTTCAACAACGCGCGTATTAGTGTGTTTTAAACCCGGGTATTCCAACAAGATAATTGGTAACAACTACGCCTGTTATTTAAAAGCAACTTATATTTGTCGTTTTCTTCATCCAATCACTTTCCGTTATGGGGCCCACACATGGTGCTGTAGTTATACGAATATTCACAAGATCTGAATATTCTACGACCAAATAATATTCCCCGAGCGATAATGAATATTTTATAACCACTTGCTTATTTTGAAATATTTATGTATTTAACCTTAACTATCCAAATCAACCCTTACTATTTCAAAATAATAAATAAAGGAAATTCCTTTTATTTAAAAATTTGAGGTCTTACATATAATTTTCTCTACAGAGTTTCGATGAATTCGTAAAAAAATAATGAAGGAATGAGCTTATTTATAGGAAAATAGAATGCATAGTAATTAATCCATGAAGCGGTCCAGATTGATTTACTTTAAATCCGACGGTCCATATTTAAAGCAAAATCTTTTAAATAAAATATAATATATTCTATTTATATAAAAATATTTTTACTATGCAAACACTACGCAACACTACGCAAAAACACTACGCAACACTATGCATAATAAAATATGATATATTCTATTTATGTAATAACTTTAATAAAGTATTACATTTTATATAAAAAGATGTTTACATTTTATTACGTTAATAATACTGAATAAAACAAAACGTCATTATCGCATTATAATAATTCATATTATTAATCGACAATAATGGAATCAAACCGAGTGACTTCACATAAAGATCAATAATCAATCTGGTGTGCTACTATGCAACCACACGTACATCTGTACTTTTACTACTGAAAGTAGTTCAACAAAGATCAACGGTAAAACTTCCGTCGTTATTTCAATAAAATATATTTTTTGTCGTTTTCTCAATAAACAATAATTACATTGTGGGTGCACCAATGATTGAGTAGTTGTATTTAATATTCCCCGCTAAACCGAATATTCCGACCAATCGAATATAATATAACCACTTGCATACTTTGCAAAATTTATAAATACTACCCACAACTATAATATTATCTCAAATTCACACCATAATATTAAAAATTATTTCGACAAAATTTAAATCTTTATTGATAAAATCTGGGGTCTCACACATACCCTATACATAACCTGTATACGCGGCATACCCTATACTTGGTGAAATCCTTATATTATTCCATTCTTATTTATTCATTGGAATAACCTATATACGCTTGGAATCCCCTATACTTGGTGATCTTCTTACGTTATTCCATTCTTTATTATTACTTGGAATATCACATGCGTGTGTTTTACAGGACCGGTTCCATTGTTTATTATTCGCATTTATTATTCTCGTTGGAATATCACATGCGTGTGTTTTACAGGACACCGGTTCCATTGTTTATTATTCAAAGATTTATTATTCACGTTGGATCATCTTGTTTTGTGAATTTCACACCGACTGGTTCCGATTATTATTATTCTCATTGGAATAACCTCGTCATGCCAATCGCACGCATGCATGGTGATTTCTTTTGTTATTCCATTCTTTATTATACCCCGGTTGGTTAAAACTTTGACTTCTATACTCCATGAAATTAGTAGAATATCCTTGATATTTACGTTTCATCCAAAGATCTTTCATGGAAATATTCTTCCGATCATTCTTGAATTTTACTCTACAAAACAAAGATCTTGTTGACAATTTGGACGTTAATAAATCCTAGAGAAATTAATTCTTGAACTTGTTTTATTGAATTCTTATATCATTGTCATCATCCTCATGTTTATATTATGTTGAAAGTTATCTTTTGGCTTACGTGCATAGATGAACTTAGTATGATTATGACCGTGGTTCATCTTCATATAATCATGGCTTGATATAAATGATGTGACAAAAGTCCTCGATGGTCTGTAATGCAATTGATGGATAGTTTTTGGTATGATTATGACCGGGTGATTGATTAGTATAGTCATGACCATTGATAATTTGATGAAAATCCTTGACCGTGGTACATGAGGATGATTAGATATTGTGGTTTATTCATTAAACCGAGTCTTAGTGATAAAAATTGATGAAAACCTTTTAAAACCTAAAAGATAGTAGACTTTATTTTCTACTTGACTCTTTAAATGGATTGTATATTCCGCTGCAGTTAAACTGGTTGTCTATTGTATTTTATCGGTTTAACATTGTTGAAGGCTAATGATAATTTATTCGCATTATCTTAGTCATAATATTTTCACCGGGCTAGTTGAGCTCACCCTTTCTTTCACCGTTTCTCTTCGTGAAATGAGAATATAGTGGGGACGAGTTGGGGAAACGAGTGATGGTCCTGAAGATAGCATTAGTAGTCCTCACTATTCGTGAAATAGTGTGATAATAATTGTAATGAGGACTCTTGAGTATGGATATTGTCTAAATGACAATATTCCTATTAGAACTCTCGGTTTATGTATTGTCGTATGTTACACAAATGATGTATAATTAAGTTTGTATTTGAATTTATGTACCATGTAAGTGGCGACCCAAGATGGGTGGACGATACCTAATTTTGGGGGCGGCCATTGGTTGGTATCGAGCTTAGGATATGATCCCCGCTAAGATGCGAGATAAGAACTAGGAGGGAGAGACGGGAATTCCTTCGCTAGTATGACCTACCTAAGTTTATTTGGTATTTAATTGGTTCACGAGTATAGTGATAATATGTTGTATGTTAATTAACCCTTATTTTATGGCGGTGTTTGAAAATGGCATCCGAGAATGTTGAGAATAGCAATGGAGCATGTGAGACCTGTTGATTCTCCACAGATCAATAATCGAGGACAATGTGCAACAGGATGGCGATAATCCTCCCGTAAACAACAACACCGATCAATCGACGAACGATTTCAGATGCGTTTAAGAGGTTTTAGAATTCATGCAACATCGAAAAAAGCGACTCTGCCCAAAACATAGGTGGAAACACGGGAAACTCTCGAGGCGGTGATCACCGCTAAACAATTCAAGGAGATGGGACCAACGGAGTTTAAGGGAGAGCCAAAACCACTTCTGGAGGAAGCATGGATAAAGCAGATTAGCAAGATATTTGATGTCTTGGGATGCTCCGAGGAGCAAAAGGTTCCCTTGCCGCCTTTTATGTTGCGCGGAGAGGCAGACATCGGTGGGAATCCAGAAACGACTCAACTCTTTCAGATCAAGATATCTTGGGAGAAGTTCCAGAGTCATTCAACGACAAATACTTTCATGAAAGTATTCGCCATAATGAAGGAGGTGGAGTTTATCAAGTTAGAACAAAATAATATGACCGGTGTCGCAATACGAGGCAAAATTTTGAGAGTTATCACGATTTCATCCCACTTGGTGGATAATGAAGAGAGAATGGCGCGAATGTTTTTAAGAGGTTTGAAGTCGGAGATACGCCAACATCTTATTTTTCATAAACCGTGTTTGTATTCAGATGTTGTAAATAGGGCTCGATTAGTGGAGCGCGATAACGAGTCAACGCAACTAAAAAGAGAAGCAAATGAAAAAAATTATAATACCAATGAGAGTAGTAATCATCGGCGGTGACAACAAGCGTGTAGGGAATCAACAAAGCCGGATATGGTAACCACTCGGTGGTAATCGTGGTCAAAGCAATAAGAATGGACATTTCAAGAAAAGGAGATTCAACAATGATGGAAAGACGTCAAGACCAAAGACCCGTTGTTAAGGAAGGAGAAAGACTACCTATCATATGCTTCAAATGCGAGGAGAGGGACACATCGGCCCCTAATCGCGCCATGCCGTCCAAAGCATGTTATAATTGTGGAAGAGAAGGTCACTTAGCTCGATTTTTGTCGCCATCAAGACAAATTCAACTAGGATGGAGGCACCAAAGGTTGTCCCCACAAAACCAAAGCCGAGTAGTTTAGAGAGAGTTTTTTTTTCTCGTGACGAGGAACCTGAATAAGATTATCACGGGTAAGTAATCATAAGCTCTTGCGAAGTCTATACCGTGTTAGATACCAGTTCTACCCACTCTTTTATTTCACCTAGTTGTGTTCAACGTTTAAATTTGACTCCGGAGAAGTTAAACTTTGACTTATTGGTTGAAACTTCGTTAGTAGGAGCCTTAATTCGCTTACTATTTTTAAATCTTGTTTGATTCAAATAAACACTTTCACGTTACATGTCGATCTTATCTTTTTGAAAATACTTGCCTTTGATGTGATTTTAGGAATCAATTGGTTAACTACTCATCATGCTTTTCGTAAGGTTGTTAGCTTTTATATTCATAACCAACCTGTTATACGAATTCAAAGTAACCAAACCCTAAAGTTAATCACTGTTATATCAAGCCATAAGTAAAGAGCCCCGATCCTTTCGTTGTTAACTTCCTTGTGTGGAATGCACCGAAGCCAAACTTTCTGTAGGCGACGTCGTGACTGAAGATGGCAAGTTGAAAGGTATCATTGTGAGGTGCTATCTAGGTTAAAGGATAGAAGTCACAGTTGGTATCAATGTGACGATTATCCAAGTTTTGGATGAGAGTCACGATTTTGAATGATATTTCTGTCATTAATAAATTTCCTGGCGTATTCTTGAAGATTTCCTAGCCTACCCTAGAACGTGAAATCGAATTTTGTATTGACCCCAGTACAAAACCCATTTCTTAAACCCTCAAATATTTCTTCAACTAAAAGGATCTGTTTACGAGGATTATGATGAAATTCATAATAAAAGTATTGGACTAATGAAAATCATGGGTATATGAAGTATTAGTAAGTGTTATGATGAGTTATGTTGGTTATTATGTGAAAACATGAAAGTTTCTTAGAAATCACAAAGAGTTGAAAACCAGATTTTGGTGAAAAACGTAACATGAAATTCAATTGACCAAATCTCCTATTATATTTTGAATTTTTGAGTGTGGTTAAGTCCTAGAGTTAGATCTATGAGTTACCTAACTAATCCAAGTGGAATTACTGGAAAAGGTGTTGTAGATTTACGTGTGGACTGATTTTAATAAAGAATGAAAAAAGCTGGAAATTTCAAAAAAGCTACTGATTTTATTTTAAAAGGGCATTTTCGGCCACTTAAATTATGAGAAAAAATTCTAGCCTTTTGGAAAATGAAAGTATATGGTATAAGGTAACTCCTGTCCAAAAATGAGCTTATTCTTGACTTAAAATGAGCAAGTTATGACCATTTCAATATTTAGGTTTTTCGATTTAAAAACGATATAACCGGAGTTCTACAACTCCGATGACCATGAAATTTAAATCTGGAGGCTCACATTAACATGTGTAAGGTCCCGCCAAGATTTGGGAATTTCTGGAGTTAAACTTGAGGTAGCTAATTTCTTAAGGAATTAATTAGAAATTGATTTTTGAAAAATAGTAAATGAATTTTTAAAAATTCCGAGAAAAATATATTTTCATTATGGGACTATATTATACTAAATCCCAGAAAAGAAATATATTTTTGGGACTGATTTGGTATTTTCATGAAAATAGTTTAGTTACTTAACATATGAGTTAAATATGTTATGTGAAGTAACAAAGTTGAAAATAGGATTTTATGGCTAGAGAATCCTATATAGAGTATATGCATATTTTGTTTTGAGGGATTTGATAATTGGTGATGATATCTTATGAGTATGACATTTTGAATGATTAAATTCATTATATGGTAAAAGCGTAAACAATTGAGATAAATTGTTTATAAATTTAAGAAGTATTGTTATAATATTAATGATATTAGATTATGAGATTATTAAGTGATTGATAACATGGGGATATTCTTGAATCTCGGATAAATTATATTATAAATGTTTAATATTTATCCTTTATCTCATTTTGATTGATTCTTTATATCATTATCCTCATGCTTATATTATGTTGAAGTCATCTCATCATTTTCAGAAGCATAGATGATAGATGGACTTGGTATGATTATGACTTGAGGATCGTGTTCTATATAATCATAACCGTAATTGAAAACACGATTATCTTTGCACGTAGATACATGGATAATTTGTGGTCGTGATACTTAATGAATACACGATTATCTTTGCACGTAGTGCATGGATAATTTATGGTCGTGATACTAATGAATACACGATTATCATTGCACGTAGTGCATGGATAATTTGTGGTCGTGATACTAATGAATGAATACGATTATCTTTCGCCGTAGTAGTGCATGGATAATTTGTGGTCGTGATACTTAATGAATACACGATTATCTTTGCACGTAGTGCATAGATAATTTGTGGTCGTGATACTAATGAATACACGATTATCTTCGTCAGTAGTGCATGGATAATTTGTGGTCGTGATACTAATGAATACACGATTATCTTTGGCCGTAGTGCATGGATAATTTGTGGTCAGTAATACTAATGAATACACGATTATCTTTAGTCAGAAAGTGCATGGATAATTTGTGTGGTCGTGATACTAATGAATACACGATTATCTTTGGTAGTAGTGCATGGATAATTTGTGGTCGTGATCTTAATGAATACACGATTATCTTTTGCACGTAGTGCATGGATAATTCATGGTCGTGATAATAAAGAATATCCTTGGCCCGTAGTGCGGTGGATGATTCGATGATATGGATTAATTATTGAAATTTGAGTCTCAAAGAATGAAATATTAATTCATGGATGATGGTAAAAGTCATCTTTGGTCAGTAGTACATTGATGGACTTGGTATGATTATGACGAGGATTATTCTAAGATAATCACGATCAGTAATTAAAAACACGAATATCCCCGGCCAAGAAGTGCATGGATAATTCGTGGTCGTGATACTATTGTCGAGTCTCAAAGATTATTGGTTTTATAAATTGTATATCTTTGGCATGTAGTGCAAAGATGAATTGTTAATGAATATCTTTGGCCGGATTACAAAGATGAATTTAATGTTTTCAACGATAAAGGTATTCAAGGTATCCTCACCTCTTTATCATACTGTGTACGCAATTCTAATTTCGAGGGCTTAAATTCCATAAGGAGGGAGATCAGTAAGACCCCAGATTTTATCAATAAAGATTTAAATTTTGTCGAAATAATTTTTTAAAATTATGGTGTTAATTTGAGATAATATTATAGTTGTGGGTAGTATTTATAAATTTTGTAAAGTATGCAAGTGGTTATATTATATTCGATTGGGTGGGGAATATTTGGTTTAGCGAGGAATATTCGTGACAACTACTCAATCATTGGTGGACCCCTAATGTAATTATTGTCGGATCGAGAAAACGACAAAAATATTTTATTGAAATAACGGCGGAAGTTTTACCGTGGATATCTTGTTGAACTACTCGGTAGTAAAAGTACAAAGAATACGCGTGTGGTTGCATAAGAAAGACACCAGTATTGATTATCGATGCTTATGTGAGAAGTCACTCACGGTTTGATTCCATTATTGTCGATTAATAATATGAATTATTATAGCGATAATGACGTTTTGTTTTATTCAGTATTATTAACGTAATAAAATGTAAATATCTTTTATATAAAATGTAATATTTTATTAAAGTTATTCTATAAATAGAATATATTATATTTTATTATGCATAGTGTTGCATAGTGTTTTTACATAGTGTTGCATAGTGTTTGCATAGTAAAATGTTTTTATATAAATAGAATATATTATATTTTATTTAAAAGATTTTTGCTTTAAATATGGACCGTCAGATTAAAGTAAATCAATCTGGACCGATTCATGGATTAGTTACTTATGCATTCCATTTTCCTATAAATAGAAGCTCATTCCTTCATTATTTTCTTATTTAATTCATTGAAACTCTAGAGAGAAACTATAGAGAGAAAGAAGAAAAGTATTCTCGCTACTTCACTTTTCCAATATTCAGGTTCTTCCAAGGTAAGGGATATTATTTGTTGCACTGTAAGGGTGTTATTCTTTCTTATTCATGAAGAGAGAACTTCGTTATTCCATTCATTATTATTACGTTGAATAACTCGTAAAAGTGGCATACCCTATACATAACCTGTATACGCGGCATACCCTATACTTGGTGAAATCCTTATATTATTCCATTCTTATTTATTCTGTTGGAATAACCTGTATACGCGGAATCCCCTATACTTGGTGATCTTCTTATGTTATTCCATTCTTTATTATTCTGTTGGAATATCCTGTCTGTGTGTTTTACACCGGACCTGGTTCCATTGTTTATTATTCGCATTTATTATTCTTTGGAATATCCCGTCATGCGTGTGTTTTACACGGGGACTGGTTCCATTGTTTATTATTCAAACATTTATTATTACATTGGATCATCTTGTCTTGTGAATTTCACCGACCGGTTCCGTTATTATTATTACGTTGGAATAACTTTTATACATGCTAAGTAATCATCGCAAATGGTGATTTCTTTTGTTATTCCATTCTTTATTATACCCAGTTGGTTAAAACTTTGACTTCTATACTCCATGAAATTAGTAGAATATCCTTGATATTTGCGTTTCATCCAGTATCTTTTCATGGAAATATTCTTCTGATCATTCTTGAATTTTACTCTACAAAACAGTATTTTGTTGACAATTTGGACGTTAATAAATCCTAGAGAAATTAATTCTTGAACTTGTTTTATTGAATTCTTATATCATTGTCATCATCCTCATGTTTATATTATGTTGAAAGTTATCTTTGGCTTACGTGCATAGATGAACTTAGTATGATTATGACCGAGGTTCATTCTAAGATAATCATGGCTTGATATAAATGATGTGACAAAAGTCCTCAGTGGCCTGTAATGCAGTGATGGATAGTTTTTGGTATGATTATGACCAGGGGTGATTCGGTATAGTCATGACCATTGATAATTTGATGAAAATCCTTGACCGTGGTACAGGGATGATTAGATATTGTGGTTTATTCATTAAAGTGAGTCTTAGTGATAAAAATTGATGAAAACCTTTTAAAACCTAAAAGATAGTAGACTTTATTTTCTACTTGACTCTTTTAATGGATTGTATATTCATTGCAGCTTAAACCGGTTGTCTATTGTATTTTATCGGTTTAACATTGTTGAAGGCTAATGATAATTTATTCTCGCATTATCTTAGTCATAATATTTTTCTTGGGCTAGTTGAGCTCACCCTTTCTTTTCTTATTTTCTTTGTGAAATGAGAATATAAATTTGGGACGAGTTGGAAAAACGAAAGTGATGGTCCTGAAGATAGCATTAGTAGTCCTCACTATTACGTGAAATAGTGTGATAATAATTGTAATGAGGACTCTTGAGTATGGATATTGTCTAAATGACAATATTCCTATTAGAACTCTCGGTTTATGTATTGTCGTATGTTTATGACATGATGTATAATTAAGTTTGTATTTGAATTTATGTACCATGTAAGTGGCGACCCAAGATGGGTGACGTATACCTAATTTTGGGGGCGTCACAAACCGGTTGTTGTGAATGGAACCCCTATATATATATAAAAGATCAAGAGCATACCTCTTGATTTTGTATATCCCTTTAGCAATGGTTCGTCGCTAAAAGTTCAATCTGTCACTAAAGGGGGTATATATATATATATATATATATATATATATATATAATCTGGATCTTAAACTTACCCCTTATCCAACATATCTTACATACCCTTTTAGTGACGGATCGGACGACGGTTTAGTCCGTTGCTATGTATAGAACCGTCGTCTTAACTTTTAGCACCGAATAACACATAGCGATGGACAACATATAGCGACGGATCTAACCATCACCCAATCCGTCGCTAAAAAGGGGTATGCAAGGTATGTTGAATAAATGGTATACTCTTGATCATATATATATATATATATATATAGTTGTAAGTTTGAATATTGTTTTGACTTGTAACATGCATTCTCTTTAATTTTAGTATATATTAAATCTCAGAAATTATACTCCATAAATTTGGTGTTTGAATGTCTCAAAAGCAAATAAGCAATAGACAACTTCCAAGCCAAGATCCAAATAAAAATAAAAATAAATTAAATATACACAGGTGATCAGATATATATACGTAAATTATTTCTGAAATAGAAGAAGACATTGGCATTAATAATTACAAAGTAAAGCTGGAGTTGGCGACTACCTGCCCGGCTGCCACGGCCGTTGTGGCCCCAACAAGTACCATTTTGAAGCTTAGCTAGCTAGTAAGACTAAATTTGAGCAAGGGAATTAAGCAGCCCAATCTAAATATATATAGAGAGAGAGTCCGGATTCAGTCTGACTCTCGCATTTTATTAAAATACGAATTTTTTTTTAGAATAATTAAAAAAAAGAAAAAAATTTATGGAACTTAAATTTTTGTATAATACAGTGTTTTGGGTGTGATTTTGATACATATAACAAAACATGTCTGTACAGACTGTATCACATCCAAAAAACTATATTATGTAAAAATTCAAGTTCCATAAAATATTAAATATTTTTTTTAATTGTTTAAAAAACAAAAACAAAACAAAACTCAAATTATACCTACAAAACTCAAATTATTATATATATATATATATAATAATTTATATATATATATTCAAAACAAAATATATATATATATATATATATATATATATATATATATATATATATATGACCTGATCAAATTTATATATATATATTCAGCCATTTTAACTTCAAGCAAAACTCAATTATTATTAATACCTACATCGATATACATGTGCTTTTGTATTGGATAGATATAATGTATAATGCTAAGTAAGTAGACGAAAATTAGTTAATTTGTCTAGATAAAATATTAATTTTATCTAGATTTAGTTTCTTAGCATTGATATTAGCTTCTTTTTTTCGACATGAGAAATAACGATGTTATCTAGTTTACTGCCCTATATACTTCATAAGAGAACATATTCTTTCTTGAAGCTCCACCAGCACCACCAACCGTATTTCCTTACCAAACCGGATCGATCTTAAATCACATGTCTTTAATTTGATTCATTTTAAATTGATTTCTTGAACCTGTTATACAGTAGTGGAACCAAAATTTTTTGAGATGGGGGGTCAAAATATAGTTGCAAAATCATGTGATATTTATACGATCATGATTCTATAATCCAATTCGAAGATATTCCTCTGCATTAACGCATCTTTGTAGAAAAGTCTTGTGAAAGATAGAGAGACAATATTTGAGTTAGAAAAATCGGAAGAAATTCCTCTTCCGAAGAAAAATGAAGTTGACAAGGTGAAGTTGAAGGAATTGAAGCGAGAGAAGGAGATGGCTAAAGTTAAGCAAGCGTTGAAGAGGAAGAAAAAGTTGGCAGAAAAAGTGGCCGCTAAAGAGGTCATAAAAGCTCAGAAGGAAGCTGAAAAGAAACTCAAGAAAATTACTTGTATATCCACACATTTCAAGATTATGTAAATAAGAAATTTGGTGTCGGACTTACAACAGATGAAATTTGTGATTTTTTTACTGATGAAGCACTCAAACAATTTGAGTTAACTTATAACTCATGTATATACATATTTACAGAGAGAAACCATTAATTTTCATGTTTTAACCAAATTAACCTCTTTATGACATTTATATAAACACATGGTATGCAAACTTTAAAAATCATAGTTTCATGAAATCCAAGCATATAAACACATAACCTCCATACATAATTCCTTCCTTATATCATCTAAACCCTTCATGGTTCCATAATCAAAACTCACAACCAAGTTCACATCAATAACAAATATATTTCATCCAATTTCTATAAACTTATTAAAAAAAGGGTAGAACATCATTTGTTTGGCAAATTAATTGGTTGAAGACTTACCGCGTAATTATTCTGAAACAGGGGGTCATATGTGTGACGCCCCCAAAATAGGTATACATCACCTATTCTGAGTTGTCAATACATGGTACAGAAACAACTACAACTTTATTATTACAACAAGAAAGCGTGAGTTTGAATACAAATATTATCTTCAGACAATATCTATACTCAAATAAATCCTCATCACATTTATTGATACATTATTTTACAAAATGGTGAGGACTACTAAACAATTCTTTCTAAAACCTTCATTCCATACCCCACTTGCATCTCTAACTATATTCTCGCCTCCCGAGAAGAAAAATGGAACAAAAAGGAAAAGGGTGAGCTCAACTAGCCCAGTAAAGAATATTATGACTAAGATAATATACAACAAATTACCGTTAGTTTTCAACAGGAAAAATCTAATAGAATACAATTGACAACAAACTTTAAATTAATATTCGCATTGGAAATAATAATTCATTAGAAGAGTTAAGTAGAGAATGCAAACTACTATCTTCTATGTATGAATTTAAAAGTTCATCATCTATCTTTTATCCCCGTAACATCAATCGATATACATACGGAATCAAATATTCATCTTTGCACTACACTGCCAAAAGATATTCATCGATTAATCGTGTTCATCTAAACACCTATTCATCTTTGCACTACGGCCAAAGATATTCTTGAGAAATCATTCATCTTTGCACTACGGGCCAAAGATATTCAATAATATCATCATTTAAAGGCGAGGATGATGAAAATATTTTTTAAAAAAGCGAATCAATGAAACAAAATGACAAGGATTAAGGATTAAGGATTCGTACTTTTTGTTTTATCCATGTTCAAAAATACCTCAAAAATAATCATAGTGGTGTAAAATTCGAGAATGATCAAAACATGGATCAATCAAAGCTAGTATCCAGAATAGATATTTTAGGCGAAAAGAAAAATTTTCATTTTTTGATTGAATAGTCTTAGATATCGTGAATAGTGTCGTATATCGTGAATAAGTCAGATATCGTGAATAGTAACCGACACCAAAAGATAGAAATTCCACACAAAAACATCTTCAAGCTTAATGAATAGTACTCGTGAATAAGTGGCTCGTGAATAAGTAACTTCATGAATAGTAACTTCGTGAATAAGAACTCATGAATAGTAACTTTGACATGAAAAAGTTCTAAATTTGATAAAAGTTCAACTAATATTTCAAAGATAATGATATTGAAGAAATAATATCATTTGAGAAGAAAATAACATCCTTACCTCGAAAGATTAAGTACTTCATTTGGAATCTAGGGTATAGTCTTTGAAGGAACTTCACTGCCTAACAATACTCAAAGTATACTCACAAGAATACGCTCAATATATCGAGAGGAAATAGAGAGAAACTTGAGTTTTCGGTGTGTTTTCAATCTTAACCTAAGCACCCTATTTATAGGAAAATGCTTAGAAACCAAAAGCAGAAAATTGAATATAATATTAACATATTTTTCATATTTTCTTTAGCCCACCTTAGACAACTGATCTCAGCCCATTTGAATCACATGTGAGGCCAACTTAGTTGCAAAAAACGTTTTTCTCAAAATAATTAACTAAAACTCCCAAAATTAATTATTTGAACTTGAACTTCAATAATTCATAATAAATAGCCCTTTCATCAGAAGAAAATTCGAATCTCTTGAGTTTTTATAGGAAATTCAATTCTCTACAACTTTGCAGAAGAAAGTTTTCCAAATTCCAAATAGAAATTGACCGAAATCCACAAGCGAAGCGATTTTTTACGATTTATAATCAAATTTAGGCCGATAATTGTGTCCACCAACACACAAAACACGTGTTAAACATTTAATGCCACAAAAATACTCTTCCTCCTCATATACTCATATATCCCACATTCATTGTAAAAATATCATCGTTAATATATTATTAAAATAATATATTTAAATGAATTATTTTATTAGAAAAGATAAAATATTAATTTTCAACAATTGTCACATTAAAAATTTTCTCCATCTATATCCTCATAAAATCAATATTTTCCTCATCATATAAATCAATAATTAATTATTCATAAATAATATTACGAATCACATTATTGACAACAGGTGAGTTCCAATTGTAAGACCTCGAAATTTTTAAATAAAAGGAATTTTCTTTATTTATTATTTTGAAATAGTAAGGGTTGATTTGATTAATGTGGATAGTTAAGGGTTAAATATGCAAATATTTCAAATTAAGCAAGTGGTTATAAAATATTCATTATCGTCGGGGAATATTCGTTTGGTCGTGGAATATTCAGATCTTGGGAAATATTCGTATTGACTACAAGTAGACCATGTGTGGGCCCCATAACTGAAAGTGATTGGATGAAGAAAGCGATAAATATAAGTTGTTTTTAAATAATCGGCAGTAGTTATTCACAATTATCATTGTTGGAATACCCGGTGGTTAAAACACCTAATATCTGGCGTTGTTGAGCAAGAAGAAGACTTGGTATTGCACCAATTATTGATTCTTACGTAAAGAAGGCACTACTCAATAATGGTTACTGATAATTATCGCTCAAAGATTTTATTGAGTTAATAATTCTTTGCGTTGATATTTTATATTGTTGTTGTTTCAATAATTGTCATTACACAATTATCTTTCATTATCGAAGCTAATAATTCATATTATCCGAATAATATTATTAGATAACATTATTGGCAATGTCTAGAAAGTTACGTCAAGGAGAGGTTTGGTCACCTAATTGCGCCAAAGAAGAAGAAATTCTTATCGAAAGCCCCTCTTTCCTGAGAGGCGCGCTCGTTGTCAATATTGTGATTCTATAATATTATTTGTGAATAATTAATTATTGATTTATATGATGAGGAAAATATTGATTTTATGTGGATATAGATGGAGAAAATTTTTAAAATGACAATTGTTGAAAATTAATATTTTATCTTTTTCGATAAAATAATTCATTTAAATATATTATTTTAATAATATATTAACGGTGATATTTTTACAACGAATGTGGGATATATGAGTATACGAGGAGGAAGAGTATTTTTGTTGCAATAAATGTTTAAAACATGTTAAACATGTCGGTGGACCCCATTTATTGAGTGAAATTTGATTATAGCCTGTAAAATTGCCCGTTTGTGGATTTTTGGTCAATTTCTGATTGGAATTTGGAAAAACTTTCTTCTGCAAAGTTGTAGAGAATTGAATTTCCTATAAAAACTCATGAGATTCGAATTTTCTGATGAAAGGGCTATTTATTATGAATTATTGAAGTTCAAGTCTCAAATAATTGATTTTGAAGTTTAAAATATTTAAAATTAGAAAAACGTTTTTTCTTATTTTTTCTAGAAGGTGGCATGTGTTTGATGGCTGAAATCAGATTCTAGACATGTGTAGAAAATAATATAATTATATTATTAATTTATTAAATTTTCTGCTTTGGTGTTCTAAGCAATTTCCTATAAATAGGGTATTTAGGTTAGAATTGAAAATCACACCGTAAACGAAGTTTTTTCTCTCTATATTATCGAAGCGTATTCTTGTGAGTATTTTGAGTATACTTTGAGTATTATTGACGCAAGTGCAAGTCCAAGTCATAGCCTTTATATCCTGTTTCAATTTAGAAGTCTTGATCTTCGAGGTAAGTGGATATTTTTTTTTTTTGTAATGATATTATTTCTTCAATATCATTATGTCAAATGTTGATCTCAAGTTTTTATCAAATTTGGAACTTTTTCATGTCGGGTTACTTATTCATGGGTTACTATTCATGAGTTACTATTCACGAAGTTACTATTCATGAGTTACTATTCACGAAAGTTACTATTCACGAGTACTATTCATACGGTAAGCGTGAAGATGTTTTGTGGAATTTCTATCTTTGGTGCTCTGAGTTACTATTCACGATATCACGGACTATTCACGATATCTGACTATTCATGATACTCAAGACTATTCAATAGAAAAAATAAAATTTCTTTTTTTTGTCCAAAATATCTATTCGGATACTAACTCGATCAGATCCATGTTTTGATCATTCTTGAATTTTACACCACTATGATTATTTTGAGGTATTTTGAAGCGGATAAAACCAAGTACTAATCCTTAATCCTTAATCCTTGTCATTTTGTTTCACCGGATTCGCTTTTTTAAAAATATTTTCATCATCCTCGCCTTAAATGATGATATTATTGAATATCTTTGGCTCAGAAGGCAAAGATGAATGATTTCAAGAATATCTTTGGCCTGTAGTGCAAAGATGAGCAGTGTTGAGATGAATACGACCGATTGATTAATATCTTTCATTCAGTAGTGCAAAGATGAACAGTGTTTAAATGAATACATGATTAATTGATGAATATCTTTGGCCCAGTAGATAAAAGATGAATATTTGATTCCGGATGTATATTGATTGATGTTTAGTGGATAAAATATTGATGATGGACCGTTAAATTCATAGATTATAGTAGATTTCATTCTCTACGTAACTCTTCTATGAATTATTATTTTCACCTGCTAATATTGATCTCGAAACTTGTTGTCATTGTATTTCATCGATTTTTCCCGTTGAAGACTAACGATAATTTGTTGTATATTATCTTAGTCATAATATTCTTTAATCGGGCTAGTTGAGCTCACCCTTTTCCTTGTTGTTCCATTTTTCTTCTCGTGGAGGCGAGAATGTAAGCGAAGTACTAGTCGGAGTATGGAATGAAGGTTCTAGAGAGAGTTGTTTAGTAGTCCTCACCATTTTGTAAAATAATGAATCAATAATTATGATGGGGATTTATTTGCGTGTGGATATTGTCTAGAAAAGACAATATTATATTTAAACTCACAAGATATATTGTCGTATTTCACACCGACATTTGTATTATTGAAGTTGTAGTTTGCTTTCTTGTACCATGTATTTGGCGACTTCGAGAATGGGTGTTGTGTATACCTATTTTGGGGGCGCCACACCCAGAGATGTAGGGGCTTTCCAATAAGAATTTTTTCTTCTCAAGCGCAATTAGGTGACCAAACCTCTCCTGAGCGTAACTTTCTAGACATTGCCAATAATGTTATCTAATAATATTATTCGATAATATGAATTATTGCTTCGATAATGAAAAATTGTGTAATGACAATTATTGAAACAACAAAGAATATAAAATATCAACGCAAGAATTATTAACTCAATAAAAATCTTTGAGCAAGAATTATCGTAACCATTATTGAGTAGTGCCTTCACGTAAGAATCAATAATTGGTGCAATACCGCAGTGTGCTGTCTTTGTGTTTTAACCACCGGTATTTTAACAAAGATAATCAGTAACAACCACGCCAAGTTATTTTTAAACAACTTATATTTGTCGCTTTCTTCATCCAATCGCTTTCCGTTATATGGGGCCCACACATGGTCGCTACTGTCGTGCATTTAATATTCCCGATAAAGCATTTAATATTCCACGACCAAACGAATATTCCCGACAACAATGAATATTTTATAACCACTTGCTTATTTTGAAATATTTGCGTATTTTACCCCTAACTATCCACATTAATCAAATCAACCCTTACTATTTCAAAATAATAAATAGAGAAAATTAAATTTCATTAATAATAAGTTGGGGTCTTACAATATGCCCTACCCCTACCCCTACCCCCTAATCCCGCCTCTGCTGCTATAGCAAGTGAGACTTCAACTATGTCATCCTTATTAAGCATCAAATGAATAAGGTGGTGTTTGTTTATCTCTTAATATCTCTTAACAATTGTACATTTGAATCGCTAAGAAGGTAAATTTATTTTAGAAAATTTTGTTTCTCTTATCTTCTCTTAATCGGTAAAAGTAAAATATAAATCCAAATCTTTAAGAGTCGTTTCTTAATAAAAAATTTAAATTTATGGAGTCTATAAATATCTATAGAGCTAATTTTTAATTAAGGTGAGAAGTTATTTCACTCGATCTAATTTATTAACATATATTAATCATTCATATCTTAATTACTCAATTTTATCAAACACCACCTTATCGTTGTCCAACAAATCTCATTTAATTACATACACATATATATATATATATATATATATATATATATATATATATATATATATATAATTTGATCCTTTGGCTATCACTTTTTGAGAATATGAATTTACTATAGTGGAATAAATGGTACTCCCTCTATTTTTAATTATTTGATATTTTGGAGTTTTGCACAACTATTAAAAAAATTAAAACTCCTATCAAAACTCTATTAAAATTATTATGTATTATCAAAAATACCCTTGCATAGATAAACGAAAAGTTAAATTGTAGATGATAAAGATGAGAGAGAAATATTGTTAGATGATAGAGAAAATATAGGAATTATAAGAGAGAAAAAAAGAGTATACCATTAAGATATTAAAATAGGGAAAAAATATAGCCTAAAAACAGTGGCGGAACCAGAACGTTTTTGTAGGGGGGTCAAAATTTTTAAACCAAGCGAACCGAAATTATTAATACCACCACTTACGGAATTTAGGACGTTGGCTTTGCTTAATTCCTAGTTTTTAGCAAAAACAGTCCTAAGAGGACTTTTAGCGAACATGTTATGTGCGCCACTTTAACAAACAGATTTTTTAACCATTTCTTTGTGTTCCAACCCGAATTCGTCATCCTTATTACTCCGCGCACTAACAACTATACTCCATGTCACTAATTCAGTCAAAAGCTAACTGATTTATACCATAAAAGCATACATAATCTACCTATCAATTAATGAAGTATTATGCAAACCAATTTAATATTTTATAGAAATTAGAGCTAAATATCACATCTTAGTATGATTATCATGCAACAACCAAATGACAACAGTGATTAGTATCTAATCTAATATTGAGCCATCTTCTGAAACCAAATTACACAATTAAGTCGGCCACTAATCTCTAAACAAAAACACCATGAATATTGAAAATTAAGGAATAAATTGGAATAGGAATCTGAGCTTTAAGCCTCAACCAAAAAAACACCACACCCATTTGGACTTTCAGTCATCAATTGAAATAAATAGGTAGGTATGGGCAATAAAAAGTTGACAATTATTGAAATAATATTGGAAAAAAGGAAAAAGAAAACTTTTAATTGTTCAACTAACAATGGCCAGGTGGTATGAGCACGCACATAAACTAAGTGTAGAAAACAGAATTAGCAATTAGCAAATTAAAATTACCAAATTTAAAAGACATTTAGGCTAAATTAAAATTAAAAATTAGTCAAATTACTTATCAAAATCCAAAGCAGTGGTCCCAGTGGAGGCGTGGGAGAGAATGCAGACGACGGCAAGTGGGTGGCATGGCAGGCCGAGTGAGAAGTATACGTGGCGAAGATCTGAAAAGAGGGAGGCTGGGAGAGGCAAGTCATGAGATTTGAAAAGAGGAGAGGCAACTGAATAAGTGATTCAAGTGAAGTGAAGACTTAATAAAAAAAAATATTTTTTTTAATTTTTTTACAGAAACGACGTCGTTTCATGTAATATAAAAAAAAATATTTTTTTTAATTTTTTTACAGAAACGACGTCGTTTCATGTAAAACAGATCTGTGTTTTAGTGTTTGTTCAGAGAAGAAGAAGAAATGAAGAGCTTGAGTTACCACCTTTCCATGCTGTCGCCTTGCCGCCCCGCCCCGCCCCCACTCGACGACCGCCACCCCACGGGGTCAGCCAACCCCCCCAGCCTAGTTCCGCCAGTCCACCTCTGGCAGAGTCTTCACCTTCCTCTTCTCCGCTACGGGGAGAGAGAGACCTGGCATTATAAAAAAATAAAAATAAAAAATAAACATTTGTATTTCATTATTTTTTAAAGTAATCAATGTTTACTGATAAATTTAGGTTTACTATTGCAGGAGATCTTTAATTACCAGTTTTGCAAAAAATATTTTCTAAGTTGATAAGAAATTAAGTCCAAACAATTTTTCAGAATATTTAACAGTCGTAAAAACTAGACAATTTCAATAATCTGAAATTCTAATCCGATATATCAAGCAAAACTGATATGAATCCTAATGCTCATTGAGCAAATTAAACAAGAGTACTCTAAATTGGCATTGTAAACAATTCACATAATATATATACTATTTATCATTACCTCACAACACAGAATTATTAAAACAAAAATATTTCTCATACATATATAAGAATTTCATTGGTATATAATTTATGTATATTTTTTGTACAATCTCGTAAAATCAATGGTATATATATATATCACAAGAATAACACCTAAAAGTTCCCCTACAAAAATTAAGCAGCTTAAATTTGATCAATTCTAATTAATTAATGCTTGCTTTGATTCAAGCAGACCGTTTGAGATTTTTGAAATCCATGGAATCAATACATTCCACCCTCTCCCTGTGCAAATTCAACAACTTCAACAATTCTGTAGCCTTGTCCTTTGTTCTTTCACTACAACCAAACTGCAATAGCAACAAGAGCTTCTGAAAAGCCCCCACTTGAAGAGCTTGCACAAGAACACCCCCTCCATCTTCCCTTTTCTCATTCCTGCTTAACTTCCAAAGAATCGACACTGAAAACTCCGTGGCCAAATCTGAAACTCGCAATATCTTTTTTCACTAAAACCGGCATGGTTAGGGCATTAGCGTAGGCCTTTTCCCTCCCTTGATTGTACACACAAATTCCGTCCAAAACGCCTAGCGCCTTTTCGCAGATGCTTCTATCCGAATCCACAACCATTTCTAGGAGCCTTTCCACCAACCCCATCTCAACAAACTTTGTTATGACCGCCTCATGATTTACATTACTTCTTGATGATGAAACCATATCGTAAAGAATGACTAATGAAGCTTTTGTAGTAGTAGGGTAAATTGGCTCTTTGATTAGTCTCAGTAATCCTTCCAAAGACCCTTCAATCTCATAAAACTCATCCATCTTTCGTTGATCCCACGAAAGAATATGCTTCAACGCTAAAACTGCATTTCTTCGTGCCGATAAATCACCACTCCTCAAATACCAAACCATGCAACGTAAAGAAGAAGTTGCACCAAGATAAGACATGGCCTCTCCATCCAAAGGCGACATCATTGTTAGAGCCGATAAAATCTCCTCTAAAACACCAACATTTTTATCAAACGGAGCCTTTGAGAATGCCTCGAATGTGGAGGATAAAACACTAACTGTCCCATTAGCCAAAATGCATCGCTTGTTTCGTTCACTCTCTTTGGCCAAAGCTTTGATCTTAGCTACAAACTCTTGACATGCGCTTGAGTCCTTCATTTGTCGCGCTGCCACGAGTTTGGAGAGAATCTCCGACACGTCATTTGAGCTGACGGGGATTCTAGGAGTGGGAATCCTCTCATTGCCTTAGGAACTATTGTCCACGCACCAATCTTGTATCATTTTTCTTATGGTATGGGCTCAAATGTCTTCAAGACTTGGTTGGTAATGGGACAAGTTTTGTTACCGGCTTCAACCCACGTCTCGATGCTATGACGGTTGTAGGTTATTCCGGTTGTTAACGCCAGGATCTTTTGCCGAGTCCCAATCACGTAAGACGCCTACGATCCCGCGACAAGAAATCTGATCAACACTAAAAGCTTCGACTACCGGACAGTCGGGGGGATAGCTTCAGCGTGAGAGTCGATGTCGGTGTTCACAAGGTTCACAATGGAGGATGTAATGTCTAGTGTATTGAGAGAGAGATCATAATTCTCGGTTGTGTGTATGTGATTATGAATGAAGACGTACACCTTGTAGACCTCCTGCTATGATACACACGGGACCTCGGTTTCTCGTGCCACTAACCCTCCCCGACACCGCATTAATCCCATCCCCTCGTCCACCATCACAATTTGTCCAATCCTTATTAATGTCATGTAAGATAACAGTCGGCCATATCTTTATCATCATCACCGGTCAAAGATGTAGATATTTAAGTATATGATGGGTTGACCCACTGATTTGGTCCGATATTAGAAGGACTTAACAAAGATAATAAAGTGACTAGATCCAATAATGTCAACACCCAATAGTGAAGACCCAATGGACTAACTGAATATGTAGGCCCAATCCATTTGGCCCAATAGGAGAAATATCACGACCCAACATTGCCCCCTAGTTTTTTATTAAACAGGAGGATTAATAGGAAACTATAAATGGCATCGGTTGCTCAGACAAAAAGAACTAATATAAGACCAATGAAGGCCCAAAAAAATACGGCCATCAAGCCCATCCGGTGAACATCAAATGGCAACATAAATTAAGATTGGAAGTCCATTTAAAGAGTCCGCTCCAGCTGAACATACAACAACAAATATTTCACCGCCTCTCGAACAACCCAAACCTTCGCCACAAAAACCATTATCTTCTGAATCTAGGCCCGAAGCTGTGGCGACACCGATGATCATCGGTTCGGCAATAATTCCATCATGGAACTAATGGGTGAAGGAGTGAAATACCAGACTAAAGGAAGTTGAGATTTGACCATCAATCTGAACTGATCGATTAATATTGGTCATCTGCAAGTAAACACTGTCTTCGTGTGTTTCCGCCCCAAATACAAAGAAGTCGAAAAGGATACCGAAGATAATGCCGAAGAGAATACTAGAAGATAATGCAGAAGATAATGCCAAGGAATCTCAAGAGAATGTCAAGATAATGCCAAGGAGAAAGCCATTCAAGTCCGTGTTTGGAAAAAGGAAAGAAGCAACCTTGACATTGTTCTTTCTCAACAATGAATGCCTTCTAAGGATATCGACAAGGTCAAAGAAGAACCGAAACGACCAAGGCCACTCATCGGGTCATCACCGATATAAATGTCGATCCGCTGCTAAAGGATCAAAGCATCCGTACATCGTCGGAAGCTCGAAGAAGAGCTCAAAGAGCTTGGGCCCTTAGAGATTTGGGTCCGCCATCGATCAAGACTTTCGTAAGGAGATCCAGTGAAATACGAGGAAAATTTCGCCGAAATGAACAATAAGATCGTCCATACGTATGCCAAAGGATATGAAATCACCAAGTAAAGGCAAGAAAAGCTCTGCCAAGGTAGATCCATCTCTTCTAGACTCTTTAGATGGTGACGATGACAAGGAAGAAGCTCGAAGATGACCTCTCCTTATCTTTAGTCAGTAGAACTTTCTCGTAAAAATTCTAACTTATTGTGAACAATTAATATTAAAATATCAACTTCATGCCTTATTACTTCTGAGTGAACATTTCTTGTTTATAATTCAAAGATCAATTAATCTATATGAACTTAACTTAGGACATGAACTAGATAAGGCGTATAATGCTTAATTTATGAAATGAAGTGAACCGAATTTAATGGATAGAATTTAATGAATAAAGATTGAATGAACTCGAACTCAACACTTGAACAAAATAAAGTAATGTATACTTATCGTTTTCAAGTGTGAGAACTGGTCATGTGTGAGGTGAATTCTACCGATCCTCCTTGCACCATCAAAATCTTGCTTACCACCACAGGGGTGTAACAAGTATATAAGGACATTTGTTTACCACTCGGGGTGAAACAATTATATAAGGACCAAGATACAAGGATCAAGATATAAGGATCAATTGTGTCCATTGACTTACCACCCTTGGTAAAATCAATATAGGATCATAGGATTTGTCTACCACACTGGGTAACAAATAAATGAGCTACCATCGAATGGCCAGCGAGTCCTACCATACCTCCTTACACCATTGTGACCTTAGGACAAATAGGACCAGGATCAATAGTGACCATTGACTTACCACCCTTGGTAAAATCAATATAGGATCATAGAATTTGTTTACCACACGGGGTAACAAATAAGTGGGTTGCCATCGAATGGCCAGCGAGTCCTACCATACCTCCTTACACCATTGTGACCTTAGGACAAATTGGACCAGGATCAATAGTGACCATTGACTTACCACCCTTGGTAAAATCAATATAGGATCATAGGATTTGTCTACCACACGGGGTAACAAATAAGTGGGCTGCCATCGAATGGCCAGCGAGTCCTACCATACCTCCTTACACCATTGTGACCTTAGGACAAATAGGACCAGGATCAATAGTGAAAAAGTGAATGTGGATGAGCCACCGAAATCTGTCCGTGCTGACTCCCCGGTTCTTTCATGAATATCCCTGCCGAAGCGCTTTATAGGCCAACAACTTCGGGTCAAATGATCGCCACAGATGTCTTTGTGAGTTTCCCGAAGAACATACTCTACTTCGGATGGAACCAAATGTTTGAGCAATGATGACGAAAAAGGTCTTTCGATAAAGATTCTCATCAATGAGAGCAAAATTGACACTCTTGTACTTGATCTTCTTTTTAAGCATCCGATCCGGAAGGAAGGACACCATATGCCATCAAAGTTATAAGCATCCGTAGTAGCCAACTTCGATAATGCATCAAGAACGGAATTGTTATTGTGATCGACCCTCGATAGCTTGGCAGATCTTTGAAGTCCAAAATAGAATATCCATCCGCATGCAATGTCCACGAGCTCGCTTCTGTTTGAAGAAGCGCAACGGCTTTATCGAGACTCCTCGCTTCTCTTTAACTATTATCGACTAAAAGAATTGTCCGACCATAATGTCAACCGACCTTGGAAATATTTACCAAAGTGTTCGGATTTCCAAGAGTAGCGGCTTATAGATCTCGCTTTGGTGATTTGAGTCCTTGTCATGCATGAGAACACTAAAAAATTTGAGTGCCTTTTTTTGCATTCTCGGGTGAATATATTCTTGAATTGCTCCTCGTCTGTTTGTGCCATAGTCCCGAGAACCCCTAGGATGAGGTACCCTTTTCGGATGCTTAGGAATATGGGTGCATTTTGTGTCTTTGAATCGAACTCGATTGAATTTTAGACGGGCATCTCAAGAAGAAAAGTATCTATAGTGATTGTGTGCCTCGGTGGACTCTCTGGAGTGTAATTTCGGATCCACTTGGTGAAACTCTCCGTCGCGGTGGTGAGGATACCGAGGCGAGAATGTCTTATTCAGATTTCGAGGTGCATGCTTCTCGGATCGGTCTCTTCGTCTGCTGCGACCATAATCCCGAAACCGATAAGGCGGAATACCCTTCTTCGATTAATTAGGAAAATGGTTGTTGAATCTTCATCTACTCGCTTCAACCATAATCTCGAAGACCAATAGGGTGGAGTACCCTCTTGGATAATTAGGAAAATGGTCATTGGGTCTTCATCTACTCGCCCGCCCGAGCCATAATCCACAAGACCAATAGGGTGGAGTACCTCTTCTTGGTCGATTAGGAAAATGGTTGTTGGGTCTTCATCTACTCTGCTCGACCATAATCCTCAAGACCAATGGGGTGGAGTACCCTCTTGATCAATTAGAAAAATGGTCATTGGGTCTTCATCTACTCGCTTCCACCATAATCTCAAGACCGATAGGGTGGAGTACCCTCTTCGGATGCTCAGGAATATGGTTCTTTGGTCTTCTTTGGTCATGAGGATCACCTTGAGACATGTCCTCAAAGTGTATAGACTACTTTCCAACTCACGGTTGTCCATCTTTAGGCGTACCACATCTTTCAGACTGGACATAATTGAACGCTTTGTCCCTCAACTTGGCAATCCGAAGAATCTGCACAACTATATCCTTGCTCTGCTCAGCTACATCCTCGCTCCACACAGCCACATCCTCGCTCCGCTCCAAGAGAACCTCCAAAGCTCCATCTGCTTCGTCCACCATCTTTATCAGCCTGACCACTTCGGTCTTGCCGAAGTTCTAAAGTGGTGTTTTTACTTGCTTTCTGGCCATGATCATGCTCTTTGTCGCCAACAAATACCAACCATCTTGAGCTAAGCCGGGATCTCGAACGAGAACCCCCTGATTGGTGCCATAACTTCCGATGTAGAACAACTGAAAATATTGTGATTGATAGCTCAAGAACACTAGAAAACGCCCTCCTTCTAGCGCCAATGTTAACGCCAGGATCTTTTGCCGAGTCCCAATCACGTAAGACGCCTACGATCCTCGCATACAAGAAACACAATCAACACTAAAAGCTCGACTACCGTGACCGTCTGGGGATAGTTCAGGCGTGAGAGTCAGTATCGGTGTTCACAAGGTTCACAATGGAGGATGTAATGTCTAGTGTATTGAGAGAGAGCACATAATTCTCGGTTGTGTGTATGTGATTATGAATGAAGACGCACTGCATGTGTAGACTCCTCCTTTATGATACACTACAAGATCCGGTTTCACCGTGCCACTAACCCTCCCCGACACTGTTAATCTCATCCCCCTCTTGTCCACCGTGGCCAAACCGTCTAATCCTTATTAATGCCATATAAGATAACGATCGGCCATATCTTTTTCATCATCACCGTCCAAAGATGTAGATATTTAAGTATATGATGGGTCGACCCAATTGATTTGGTCCGATATTAGAAGGACTTAACAAAAATAATAAAGTGACTAGATCCAATAATGTCAACACCCAATAGTGAAGATCCAATGGACTAACTGAATATGTTGACCCAATCCATTTGGCCCAATAGGAGAAATATCACGACCCAACACCGGTAGATAAAGTTACCGGATCTTTCATCAACTCTAGTGATATGGGGCACCGAAAATGGTTTGGTATTGACAGCTCCAAGACGGAAAAATCTCGCTTCTTGTTGGCGTGGCGAGCCGCTCTTTTCTTTCTCCATGAAGAAATCATATTGGCCATATCAAATTAGAAAGTGGTTTTAAAGAATATTAGAGAAATTAAGTAGAAAATAATTTTGAATATGGAGTTGGGAATGGGAAATGTTAGGTATATATATATTTTGTTTGTATTACGCGGTTCAAACGTACTGTAGAGAGCTTAGCAGCTACAAAAAAGAAAATGGAAGGAAAATAAAATAATATAAACGTTTGGTAGAGGGGATTGAATATTGACCATTGAATATAATTGAAATGGTAGAAATATAAATTGGAGTATAATAGGAAATCAAAGGTTTTGACGGAATGGCCGTCAACAGAAGTCGGTGCCCCAAACTGATTTACACGCGGACATAGCTACACGCATGCGTTGAATATTTTTTTCATTTATTCATACTACTACTTACCCCACTCGTTTACCATTTGTTTTACATTGGCAAAGATCTTACTCAAACCCTATAAAAAAATTATAAAATAAAATTAATCATTTAATTTTTTATATATTTTTATTAGTATACATTACATGGTATCTGCTCCTTCTACACAATTATTTGTATATAATTTGTACACCTAAAATTATTTGTTTAAAATTTTGAATGAATATATTTTTAAATTTAAAAAAGACAAAATTTGATTTCAAATATATATATAGTTAACGTCAAGATTTGTACACATGTCTCAATCATCAAAAGCGTGTACACACATGTAACTTGGCAACTTGGACCGCTGGGGGATAGTTTCGGTGTGAAAATAATTACAGACTAAATAAAGTTTAACAACGAAGACTTTATGTAATAATTGAGAATTAGGGTATAACTTTATATTTATAGTGATCACACCTCATTTTCCGTATAGAAATAATATTCCTCATTAGGTATAATTCCTTAATGAGATTGACGAATTATATCCTGATAACTTCCTTATAAGGAGTTATAAATTAAATGTAACTAGGAATCTTTGAGTTAAAATATTGAACTGTCAAAACAGATTCCTACGCAAGTAAAATACTTTCACTTGAATTTTGACCCGCCATATAATTTGGGCCCTAATAATTACACCCCAAAAGACACAAATTTTTTTTAAAAAAAAAAGAAAAGTGTAAAAGATAAGTCGATTATATATAATCATAAATTTATAGGATGATGTTAGAGATCTCTAATTTTTTATCTTAAAAAGAGTCAAAAAATATCATCATAACATTAATTGAGTTTGTTGGGCCATAATCCTTTTCCTTATTGGGCCAGACTTAATGGGTTCCTCCCTTGGATTATGTTATGCTAGTCCTGGTTGGTCCGAATGGTTTGGACCCAGTTACTTGATTATTTCATTGGGTCCTTTCGGTTGGATCCGGTCGTTGGGGTCATTTCCGTTATTTAGGCTTAGTCATTGAATTGGCCCATTATACAAATTGTCACTTAACCCCACTTTGGTAAGTAATCATTATGCCAAATGATAGTTGACTACTATGTACGCCACCTTCTGCATGGCATTAATGAGGATGAGACTCGACGATTGGCGGTGACAAACAGTGGTAGCAGGTGTGGAAGTAAAGTGCATACTTTCTATTTGAGAAAGGACGGGAAGTGGGGAAAAGGTGTCGAAATGATGAGTGACACAGATGGCCGGATGGAGTATGTATGGGGCTAAGATCACAAAGGAGGTAAGTAACAAAACATTACACACACAATCATGATTATTCTCTCTCAGGCATTAGATATTATTTTCCCTCCATTGTTAACCTTGTGATCGCCGATACTAACTCTCACGCCGGAGCTATCCCCCGACGGTCAAGCCGTCAAGCTTTTGGTGTTGACTTGTTGAACTGTGCAGGATATCGGACGCGTCTTGGTGATTGGGACGTGGAGAAAGATCTTGGCGTTAATATTGGCGCTAGAAGGAGGGCTGAGTTCTTGTGTCCTGAGTATTTTTCAATCACAAATTGTAGCTGCTCTACGTCGGAATCCATGGTGAAGAAGAGTAGAACAGTTATTTCTAAAGGATAGCTGATGACTATGACTTCGTCTACACAATGAGTATATGTCAAGGATTGATTGGGTCCTTCAAAGAATGCTCATGCCGGTAACCGCCATAAGCGAGGTTTACGGGGTTCTCGTTCGAGAACCCAAGGTGATGCTAGAAGAAGATTGATTTTTGCTGCCGAGAGAAGACCTGACCATGGTCGGAAAAGGGTAGAAGGTATATTGCTTAGAATTCTATATCGAAGTTGTGACGCCCCCAAAATAAGGTATACGTCACCCATCTTGGGTCGCCACTTACATGGTACATAAATTCAAATACAACTTACTAATATAAGCATCAGGTGTACAATACGACATAAAGCGTGAGTTTGAATACAAATATTGTCTACTAGATATTATACAAACTCAAAAGGAGTCCTCATTACAACTATTATCACACTATTTCACGAATAGTGAGAACTACTAATGCTATCCTCCGGACCATTACTCCGTTCCCCGATTCGTCCCAAATTTATATTCTCATTTCTCAAGAGAACAGTGAAAAAAAAGGGTGAGCTCAACTAGCCCAAGAAGAAATATTATGACTAAGATAATGCGAATAAATTATCATTAGTCTTCAACAATGTTAAAGCGATAAAATACAATAAACAACAAGTTTAAGCTGCAATGAATATACAATCCATTAAAAAGAGTCAAGTAGAAAATAAAGTCTACTATCTTTTAGGTTTAAAAAGGTTTTCATAAATTTTTATCACTAAGACTCGCTTTTAATGAATAAACCACAATATCTAATCATCCAAGTATCATGGTCAAGGATTTTCATCAAATTATCAATATTCATACTATACAAGAATCATTTGGTCATAATCATACCAAAAACTATCCATCATTTGCATTATGCACTGCGGGCCAATGAGGACTTTTATCACATCATTTATAACAAGCCATGATTATTACTCGAATGATCCTCGGTCATAATCATACTAAGTTCATCTACTCTGCACGTAAGCCAAAGATAACATAATATAACATGAGGATGATGACAATGACATAATAATTCAATAAAACAAGTTCAAGAATTAATTTTCTAGGATTTATTAACGCGTCAAATTGTCAACAAGATCATTGTTTTGTAGAGTAAAATTCAAGAATGATCGGAAGAATATTTCCATGAAAAGATATCTTTGGATGAAGCGCAAATATCAAGGATATTCTACTAATTTCATGGGTATAGAAGTCAAAACTTTAACCAACTGGGTATAATAAAGAATGGAATAACAAAAGAAATCACCATACATGCGGTACTTCGCATGTAGACGAGTTATTCCAATGAGAATAATAATAACGGAACCGAGGTCGGGAAAATCACACACCGACAGGATGATCCAAATGAATAATAAATCTTTGAATAATAATAAACAATGGAACGGTCAGGTGTAAAACACACGAGCCAGGATATTCCAATGAGAATAATAAATGGAATAATAAACAATGGAAGTCAGGTGTAAAACTGTACACGCAGGATGGATATTCCAAGAAGAATAATAAAGAAACAATGCACCATTTGAGTTATTCCATGAGAATAATAAGCGATGGAATAACATAAAGATTTCACCAAGTATAGGGTATGTCGGCGTATACGGGGTTATGTATAGGTATGCCACTTTTACGAGTTATTCAACAGAATAATAGTGAATGGAATAATGAAGTTCTCTTGAAGAAAGAAAGAATAACACCCCTACAGATTTAGTCCTCAACAGGGAAAAATCTAATAAAATACAATGAGATAAACCAGTTTTAAATCAATCTTCGCAATGAAATAATAATTCATTAGAAGAGTTAAGTAGAGAATGCAAACTACTATCTTCTATATATGAATTTAAAAGTTCATCGTCGATATTTTATCCTGTAACATCAATCAATATATATACGGAATCAAATATTCATCTTTGAACTACGGCCAAAGATATTCATCGATTGATCATGTTCATCTAAACACACATTCATCTTTACACCTACGGGCCAAAGATATTAGTCGATTTACCGTGTTCATCTCAACACTGTTCATCTGCTGACTACGAGCCAAAGATATTCATCAAGAAATCATTCATCTTTGCACTACTGAGGCCAAAGATATTGATAATATCATCATTTAGGGTCGAGGATGATGAAAATATTTTTAAAAAATGAATCCAGTGAAACAAAAAAAAGTATTAAGGATTCGTACTTTAAATAATCTCGGTTCAAAAATACTTCATAAATAACGATTGGAGTAAAATTCAAGAATGAAATCAACACATAGATCCAATCAAAGATAGGAATCATAATGCATAATCTTAGACATAGAAAAGAAAATTTAATTTTTACGTGAATAATGTAAATGATTCGTGAATAAAGTAATTAGTATCGTGAATAGTGCTTGGTATCGTGAATAGTAACTCAACCTCAAAAGATAGAAATTTCACAAAAAAAAAAACATTATCACGCGCCGTGAATAGTACTTATGAATAGTAACTTCGTGAATAGTAACTCATGAATAGTAATTCGTGAATAGAACTCATGAATAAGTAACCTGAAGCATGAAAAAGTTTCAAATTTGATAAAAAGTTCCAACCAATATTTCGGCATGATGATATTGAATAAATAATATCATTTGAGAAGAAAATAACATCCCTTACCTTAGAAAGAATAGTACTTCTGACTAGAATACTAGATATAGTGCTGAAAGAACTTGTACCGTATAGCAATACTCAAAGTACTAAAATACTAACAAATACGCTCGATATTATAGAGAGAGAAAGAGAGAGAAATCTTTAGTTTCTGGTGTGATTTTCAATTCTAACCTAAGCACCCTATTTATAGGAAAATGCTTAGAACACCAAAGCAGAAAATTTAATATAATATATTATTATGTGTTAAAATTCCATACGCCCACTTTTGAAGATCTGAAATCAGCAATTTATAACACATGTTAGACCCACTTAACTCACCAACCACGTTTTTCTTGAAAAAAAATAATTAAACTTCCAAAAATTAATTATTTGAACTTAGAACTTCGATAATTCATAATAAATAGCTCTTTTATCGGAGAAAATTGAATCCCATGTCTTTTTATAGGAAATTCAATTCTCTACAACTGCGGAAGAAAGTTTTTTAAATTCCAAGCGAGAAATTGGTAGAAATCCATAAATAGGCAATTTACAAAATTTATAATCAAATTTGATCGAAAAATGGGCCCACGGACATGTTTAACATGTTTTAAACAACTTTGCAACAAAAATACTCATCATCCTCATATCCTCATATATCCCACATTTATTGTAAAAATATCCCCATTATTATATTATAATAATATAATAAAATATTATTTTATCAGAAAAGATAAAATATCAATTTTTAACAATTGTCACTTTAAAAATTTTCTCCATCTATATCCACATAAAATCAATATTTTCCTCATCATATAAATTAATAATTAATTATTCATAAATAATATTACAGAATCACAATACAATGACACTGGTAGTTCCCGAAAAAAAAAGGGGCTTTCGATAAAGATTTCTCCTTACAGACGCAATGATTGGGTGATGAAACCTCTCCTAAAGACAGAACTTTCTAGACATTGCCAATAATGTTTTCTAATAATATTATTAGGATAATATGAATTATTGCTCAGATAATAAAAAATCTTTGTGTAGTGACAATTATTGAAATAACGGTAATATATAAAAAAATCAACGCAATAATTATTGAATCGATAAAATAAAATCTTGAGCAGATAATTATTGTAACAATTATTGAGCAATGCCTTCTTTACGTAAGAATCAATAATTGGTGCAATCTGGTGTCTTCTTATTCAACAACGCCAGACACGTGTTTTAACCAGGGTATTCAACAAGATGATAGCTTGAATAACAAGCTTGTAGTTATTTATAACAACTTATACTTGTCATTTTTTTTCATCCAATTGCTTTCCGTTATGGGGCAATTTTACAAGGTCGCTTGTCAGTAAATCGAATATTCACAGCAAAGAAGAATATTCCACGACCAAACGAATATTCTCAAACAACAATGAGTATTTTATAACCACTTTAACTTATTTGAAATATTTATGCATTTTAACCATAACTAACCACATTAATCATATCAACCCTTATTATTTCAAAATGATAAATAGAGGAAATTAAATTTTATTTATTAATAATTTGGGGTCTTACACTACGGGCCAAGAATATTTATGTATTCATTAATGGTCGTGATCATGCCAACAAGCGCCCATCGATGCACTACAGGCCAATGAGGACTTTTACCACATCATTTGTAACATTACGATTAAGTGATTACATACAAGATAATCTACTGGTCATAATCATACCAAGTCCATTTATGCACTTCTGAGGCCACGAGATGACATTCAACAAAATATAAACATGAGGATGATGACAATGATATAAGAATTGATAAAACAAGTTCAAGAATTATTTTATCCGAGAATTATTAACGCCCAAATTGTCGACATGATCTTTGTTTTGTAGAGTAAAATTCAAGAATGATCGGAAGAATATTTTCATGAAAAGATCTTTGGATGAAGCGCAAATATCGAGGATATTCTACTAATTTCATGGAGTATATAAGTCAAAAATTTAACCAATCTGCGTATAATAAAGAATGGAATAACAAAAGAAATCACCGTGCATGCGATTGCTTGCATGAAGCGAGGTTATTCAACATAATAATAATAACGGAATCGGTCGGACAAAATTTGCAAACATGATGTTCCAGCAGAATAATAAAAAGGCGGAACCGGTGGAATTAAAAAACCTTGACGCAGGATGTTCCAATGAGAATAATAATAAAAGGCGGAACCGGTCGGTGTAAAACACACTGTGACGAGGATGTTCCAATGAGAATAATAATAACTTGCGGAACCGGTGGGTGTAAAATACATGAACAAGATGTTCCAACGAGAATAATAGAAGAATGTCACCAAGTATAGGGTGTGTAAGCGTATATCTGAGTTATTCCAGCGAGAATAATAAGAAATGGAATAACAATGATTCTCTTCGTGAATAAAAAAATAACACCCCCTTACGAGTACAACAAATAATATTCCTACCTTAAGAAGAAAAATCTTTGGATATATAAGTATGAAGTAGCGAGAATACTTTCTTCTTTCTCTCTATAGTTTATCTCTCTAGAGTTTCGGTGAATTAAGTAAGAAAATAATGAATGAATGAGCTCTATTTATAGAAAAATGGAATGCATAGTAACTAACTCATGAGCAGAATTCGAGATTGATTTACTTTTAATCGACGGTCCATATTTAAAAGCAAAATCTTTTAAATAAAATATAATATATTCTATTTATAATCTAATAAAGCGAATAACTTTATAAAAGATTTTACTATACTGAAACACTATCTTGAAACCTTTATATGCAAACACTATGCATAATAAAATATAATATATTCTAATTATTGTCTAATAAAGCAGATAACTTTATAAAAGTATTACATTTTATATAAAAGATTTTACTATACAAAATACTACGCAGAACCTTTATGCGATATTATGCATAATAGAATATAATATATTCTATTTATAGAATAACTTTATAAAAGTATTACATTTTTATATAAAAGATTTTACGTATTATTACATTAATAATACCAACAAAAGCCGAGTGACTTATCACTTAAGCATGAATAATTAATCTGGTGTACTACTTATGCAACCACGCGTATTCTTGCATACTTTTAACACAAGGTGTTTCAACGTTAACGGTAAACTTCCATAGTTATTTTCATAAAAGTATTTTTGTCATTTTTTCAATCCAAGCAATAATTCCATTGTGGGGTCCACCAATGATTGTGTCGTTGTACTAATATTCCCTGTTAAAATGAATATTTCCCGACTAATCGAATATTATATAACAACTTGCGTACTTTGAAAAATTTATAAATATTACCCACAACTATTATATCAATTTCACTCCATAATATTCAAAATTAATATTTATAGAAAATTCATCTTTATTCAAAAGTTGGGGTTTTACAATCTCCCTTCTTATGAAATTTAGCCCTCGAAATTAGGGTGCGATACTGGTATGTCTAAGAGGTAAGGATACCTTGATTTCATTTAGATTCTAACTCCCAAGTCATTTCCTCAACATCGTGGTTTCTCCACAAAACTTTGACTTGAGGTATAACCAGCAGTGCGTATAATATGTTCCTTCTTATCCAAGATTTGAGCGGGAACCTCTTTCATCGTCAAATCTTCCATTATTTCGTCCGATTCCAACTCAATAATGTGGTTCGGGTCTTCCACATATTTACGTTACATGGATATGTGAAAAGCGTTATGAACACGAGACATATTTGGCGGAAAGCGAGTCTATAGGCCCTAGTTCCTACTCGATCAAGGATTAAAATGGGTAGATGAATCGAGGATTGAGCTTTCCTCTCTTTCTAAATCTCGTAACTCCTTTCCATGGAGCGACACATAACAAACACATGATCTCCTATATCGAATTCCACGTCCTTTTCGATGAAGATCGATAACTCTTTTATCGATCTTGTGAGGTTTTATACGTTCTTGGGATCGTTTGAATCTTTTTCGTAGTCATACGTACCAACTCTGGTCCCAACAACGTTGCTTCATCCACCTCATCCCAAAGATATCTTTGGAGAAGCGACACTTTCTTCCATACAATGCTTGAATGGAGCCATGCCGATACTTGCGATAAGCTGTTGTTGTAGGAAAACTCCATCGATGGTAAGAACTTGTCCCAACTTCCCTTGAAATCAAGGACACAAAGTCTTAATAGATCTTCAAGATTTTGAATAGTCATCTCCCATTGTCCGTCCAAAATACGAGGATGATATCTTGAAGCTAAATCGTAAATCTGTGCCCATAGCTTTTTGCAAACTAACCCAAAATCGCAAAAGTGAATCTTGGGTCTCGATCGAAACTATGGATACTAGCATACCATGCAATCTTACAACCTCGTTTATGTATATATGAGTAAGGCGTTCAGTGTATAAGTTTCGTATCGGTAAGAAATGAGCGAGACTTGGTCAATCTATCAACAATGACCCAAATCGCATCTATGCCTTGAGAAACTTTGGGAAGACCGATGTGAAATCCATGGTAATGTGCTCCCACTTCCATTACGGAATTTCAAGTGGTTGCGATGGACCTTTTGGTACTTGATGCTCGCCTTGACTCGTTGACATGTTAGACACCTTGAGATAAAGCAGTATTTATCTCTCTCTTCATATTGCCCCACCAAAATGTATGTCGAAGATCATGATACATTTTGGTACTCCCATCGATGGATTGCAAGCGGTGTGTTGTGCACCTCCATCATGATTTTATACTTTAAATCGTGGTCGTTAGGAACACAAAGTGCTGGAGTTGACTCGAAGTATTCCTTCTTTATCGATTCTTGCTTGGTATGATCGCACCTTGCTTGCACTTTCTTCCTCATACGCGCCGGCTCCGGATGCGTAACTTGGCGGCTTTAATTTTATCAATTAAAGTCGGTTACACTCGTATATTTGCCATCATCACGTGGGTCCCTGAGTCTTTATCTCTATCTCCATCCTTTGCAAGTCATACAAAATGGGTCTTTGCATTGATAATATTGCACTTTTCGTGCCGCGATATGATCTTCTACTCAATCGTCGACTACCATGTTCGCTTTTCGAGGATGGTATTAGATAGTATGATCATAATCTTTCAAGCGATTCAAGCCAGCGTCGTTGTTGTGGCGCCCCAAAATAGGCATACAACACCCATTCGAGTCGCCAAATACGTACGTGAAAGCAAACTACAACTTCAATATCTGATTGTCGTGCAAAATCGACAACACATCTTTGTGAGTTTAAATACAAGTATTGTCCTCGTTATAATTATTCAAACACTATTTTACGTGAAATAGTGAGGGCTGCTAAAACATCTTTCTAGAACCATCACTCGCATTACCTCGACTAGTTCTGCTTATGTTCTCACCTCCACGAGAAAAATAGAATAAAAGGAAAAGAGTGAGCTCAACTAGCCCGATAAAGAATATTATGACTAAGATAATATACAACAAATTATCATTAGTCTTCAACGAGGAAAAAACGATAAAATATAATAGCCAACAAGTTTTAGATCAACAACTGCAGCGGAAACAACAATCCATTAGAAGAGTCAAGTAGAGAATGAATTCTACTATCTTCTAAGATTTAAAAGTCCATCATCAATATTTTATCCCTGTAACAACAATCAATATAAATCTTTAATCAAATATTCATCTTTGCACTACAGGCCAAAGATATTCATTTGTATCACCAGTTGGTCATGTTCATCTCAACACCTGTTCATCTTTGCACTACGGGCCAAAGATATTCATTAGTTAATCATTTATCTTTTCACTACAGGCCGAAGATATTTAGTAATATCATCATTTAGGACTGAGGATGATGAAAAATATTTTAAAGAAAACGAATCCAGTGAAACGGAAGGACAAATAGTAGGGATTAAGTATAACAGTTTATCAAAATCAATAATACTTCATAAATACCAATTTTGAAGCGAATTCAAAAAAATAAAATCAAAACATGGATCAATCAAAGATAGTAACCATAATAGACATCTTGGACAAAAAGAACAAAACTTCATTTTTAGATGAATAATTATGCATTATTTGTGAATAGTCAAAAGTAAATGTGAATAGTGCCATATACGTGAATAGTAACCCCGACATAAAAAATTTCAAATTTGATAAAAATTCATATCAATACTTCGGCATAATGATATTGAAGAAATAATATCATATATGAAGAAAATAACATCTCTTACCTCAAAATATCAGTACTTCTGATCGGAATATCGGTATAAGGCTGAAGAAAACTTGCACTGATGAATAGAAACTCACAAAGTATCTAAATACTCACAAAATACACTCAATAATCTAGAGAGAGAAAAAGAGAAAACTTGTTTCTGGTGTGATTTTCAATTATAACTTAACCCTCTATTTATAGGAAAATGTTAGCAGACTTGACCTGCAACCTGATGGCTTTACCTGCTACTATTCCCACCCACCACATTTGAAATAAATTCAGTATATTTCTTCACCAACCACAAGTGGGGCCCACTCAATTCTAGAATTTTCCACCAAAATCATTTATAAACCTAATTTCTGAATCAGTCGCCTCTTAAAATTTATAACAAATCATACGTTCATTTTTAACGGTTCAAAATTTGTGGACATATACTCAACTTATATATGTATAACATATCCAAAAATTACAACGATCCAACAGTCGGATTAAAAATTATAACTCACACAATATATCTCAAAAAACCTTTGGTTTAATTTTAATACCTTCATTCAAACAAAAATCTTGATAAAACACCTCAACATTAACTCCTTCATTTTTAACCACAATAACTATATCCAACATTTATATCCAAATAAAATAAATATTTCCTTATCATATGAATCAATAATTAATTATTCACAAATAATATTACATAATCACATTTATAATGACGGTAGTTCAGGAAAGAAGGGCTTTCAATAAGAATTTCTCCTTATTCATGCCATGATTAGGTGACCAAACCTCTCCTTGATGAACTTTCTAGACATTGCCAATAATGCTATCTAATAATATTATTCAAATAATATGAATTATTGATCGATAATGGGAAATATTAATGCGTTGACAATTATTGAAACAACAATAATATAAAATATTAACGCAACAATTATTGAATCGATAAAATAAAATATTGAGCGATAACTCACTTGTAACAATTATTGAGTAGTGCCTCTTACGTAAGGATCAATAATTCATCAATCTTGTGCATCCGTGTATTATCGTATTTTAACCATCGGGTATTCCAACGGTGTTAGCTTGATATTATTTCTGTAGTTATTTATAAAAACTCAAACTTGTCATTTTCTTCATCGACAATTATTACATTATGGGGCCCTGGAAATGAGCTGGCAGTTGGTAAATGCGAATATTCCCAAACAACAAGAATATTCCACGACGAAACGAATATTCCTCGACAACAATGATTATTTTATAATCACTTGTATATTTTGCAAAATTTGCACACTTCACCCATAACCAGAGAATTATATCAAATTAATACCTTATTATTCACAAATATAATTAGAAGTAATTTGATTTTATTTATAATAAGTTCGGGTCTTACAACCTCCCCTCCTTATGAAATTTCGTCCTCGAAATTGACATACGTACCTGGTGTTTCAAAAAGGTGAGGATACCTCGCTTTCATTTCTGATTCCAACTCCCGGTCATTTCTTGATAGCATGGTTTCTCCATAAAACCTTAACTTGTGGTATATCCTTGAGTGCGTAGGACATGCTCTTTCATATCCAAGATCTTAACATGTACTTCTTAAATACGTTAAATCTTGGCTATCTCGTCTGGTTCTAAATGATAATATGGTTAAAGGTCTTTCACATATTTCTGAAGCATGGATATGTGAAAACATTATGAACACGAGACATACTTAGAGGTAATGCGAGTTTATAGGCCACATTTCCTATTCGGTCAAGAATCTCAAATGGACCAACAAATCGTGGATTGAGCTTTCCTCTCTTCCCAAATCTTGTAACTCCCTTCCATGGTGCAACACGTAACAATACATGATCCCCAATATTAAGTTTCATGTCTTTTCGATGAAGATCCGCATAACTCTTTTGTCGATCTTGTGCCATTTGTATACGTTGTCGAATCATTTGGATCTTTTCTGTAGTCATGCGTACTAATTCTGGTCCCAATAACGTTGTTTCTCCCACCTCATCCCAAAGATCTTTGGAGAAGCGACACTTTCGTTCATACAACGCCTCAAATGGAGCCATGCCTATACTTGTAACGATAAGCTGTTGTTGTAGGAGAATTCCACCGATGGAAAGTACTTATCAACTTCCTTTAAAATCTACGACACAAAGTCTTAATAGATCATCAAGGGTTTGAATAGTCCTCTCGATTGTCAGTCCATTTGAGGATGGTATGGTAGGCCAGAGAAAATCGTAAATTCGTGCCCATAGCTTTACTGAGCTAACCTTGAAAATCGTGAAGTGAATCTTGGGTCACGATCAGAAACTATGGATCTTGGCATGCCATTCGATCTCACAATCTCATTCACTTACGTATGTGAGCAAGGCGTTCGAGGAATAAGTCTCACGTGTCGGTAAGAATTGGGCGGACTTGTTTAATCTATCAACAATAACCCAAATCGCATCTATGCCTTGAGAAACTTTGGGAAGACTCGTAACAAAATCCATAGTAATGTTGTGGCGCCCCCAAAATAGGTCCATTCCATCCAACCCATTCTCGAAGTCGCCAAATAACATGGCACGTAAATAACTATCTGACTTTATTAATTCATTTGTAAAGTGCAAAATACGACAACATAAATACTTTGAGTTTAAATACAAATATTGCCATCTAGACAATATTCAAACGCAAATAAATCCCCATCATAATTATTGATACATTATTTTACAAAAATGGTGAGGACTATTAAACAACTCTCTCTTCAGAACCTTCATTCCATACCCAGGCTAAAAATTTCTGCCACATCTAGCCTCCACGAGAAGAAAAATGGAACAACAAGGAAAAGGTGAGCTCAACTAGCCCGATAAAGAATATTATGACTAAGATAATATACAACAAATTATCGTTAGTCTTCAACAGAAAAAATCTAATAGAATACAATAAATGACAAGTTTTAAATCATTATTCGCATTGAAATAATAATTCATTAGAAGAGTTAAGTAGAGAATGCAAGCTGCTATCTTACATGTATGAATTTAAAAGTTTATCATCTATCTTTTATCCTGTAACATCAATCGAATAAATACTGAATCAAATATTCATCTTTGCATTATCGCTTATAATAATTCATATTATTAATATAATAATGGAATCAAATCGATTTAGTGACTACAGACTGCAGCTACTTATAAATGCATGTGACTTTTACAAAGATATTCATCGATTAGTCATGTTCATCTAAACACTTTCATCTTTGCACTACGGGCCAAAGATATTCATCGAATCATTCATCTTTGCACTACTGGGCCAAAGATATTCAATAATATCATCATTTAAGACCGAGGATGATGAAAAATATTTTTAAAGAAAGCGAATCCGGTGAAACAAAATGACAAAGATTAAGGATTAAGGATTAAGTACTTTGTTTTATCCATGTCCAAAAATACCTCAAAAATAATCATAGTGGTGTAAAATTCAAGAATGATCAAAACATGGATACAATCAAAGCTAGTATCCGAATAGATATTTTTAGACGAAAAGGAAAATTTTCATTTTAGATGAATAGTGCATGATACGATAAGTGAATAATCTCAGTATCGTGAATAGTAACGTCCCGACACTAAAAGTTCCAAATTTGATTAAAAGTTCAGATCAATACTTGACATCATGATATTAGAATAAATAATATCATTAAAAAAATAATATCCTTTACCTCGAAAGATCATACTTCAAATTTGAAATCTATTTAATATATAGGCTATGACTTGAACTTGCAAGTATCGCAATACTCAAAGTATACTCAAAATACTCACAAGAAGAATGCTCGATAATATAGAGAGAAAACTTGAGTTTACGGTGTGATTTTCAATTTAACCTAAAGCACCCTATTTATAAGAAAATGCTTAGAACACCAAAAGTAGAAAATTTAATATAATAATAATATATATATACAAATTTGTCTACGCACCTAGAACCACCTGAATTCAGCAACTTGCATGTGTTTAATGAGGCTAACCAAACACAAAAACGTTTTTGTTAATTAAAATAATTAAAACTTCCAAAAAACAATTATTTTGGAGCTTCGGAACTTAAATAATTCATAATAAATAGCCCTTTTATCAGAAAAATTCAAAACTCGCAACTTTTCATAGGAAATTCCATTATCTACAACTTTGCGAGAAGGAAGTTTTCCAAATTCCAAAGCGAAATTGGCCAAGAAATCCACAAAGCAGGCGATTTTACAAAGTTATAATCAAATTTCTGGTCGATAATTGTGTTCACCAACACACAAAATATGTGTTAAACATTTAATGCCACAAAATACTCTTCTCCTCATATACTCATATATCCCACATTCATTATAAAAATATCACAGAGTTAATATATTATTAAAATAATATATTTAAATGAATTATTTTATCGAAAAAGATAAAATATTAATTTTCAACAATTGTCACATTAAAATTTTCTCCATCTATATCCACATAAAATCAATATTTTCCTTATCATATGAATCAATAATTAATTATTCACAAATAATATTATGAATCACAATATAATGACACCCGCGAGTTCCCAGGAAGAGGGGCTTTCAATAAGGATCTCTCACTTCTTGGTAGTATGCAATTAGGTGACCAAACCTCTCCTTAGATGAGAACTTTCTAGACATTGCCAATAATGTTATCCAATAATATTATTAGGATAATATGAATTATTGCTCTAGATAATGGAAAATACTATGTATTGACAATTTATTGAAACAACAGTAATATAAAATATCAATGCGACGCAATTATTGAATCAATAAAATAAAATCTTTGAATAGTAATTCTTGTAACAATTATTGAGTAGTGCCTTCTTTACGTAAGAATTAATAATTGGTGCAATCTGGTGTCTTCTTGCTCAACAACGCGTATTAGTGTGTTTTAACCAACGGGTATTCCAACAATGATACTTGATAACAACTACGTAGATTATTTATAAACAACTTATATTTGTCGTATTCTTCATCCAATCACTTTCCGTTATGGGGCCCCAAAAAATTGCTACGTAAATGCGAATATTCCCTGAGCGATGCGAATATTCCACGACAAACGAATATTCCCAAACGATAATGAATATTTTATAACCACTTGCTTATTCAAGTATTTGCGCATTTTACCCATAACTAACCACATTAATCAAATCAACCCATACTATTTCAAAATAATAAATTGAGGAAATTCCATTTTAAAAAAAAAATCGGGGTCTTCTGACCTCCCTCCTTATGAAATTTCGTCCTCGAAATTGATGTACGATACTGGTGTTTGAAAAGATGAGAATACCTCGCTTTCATTTCCATTTCCAACTCCCGGTCATTTCCTCGATAGCATGGTTTCTCCACAAAACTTTAACTTGTGGTATAACCTCGATGACATAGGACATGTTCTTTCTATCCAAGATCTTGTGGTACCTCTCAAACGTTAAGTCTTAATTTATCTCGTCCGATTCTAACTTCAATGGCGTGGTTGGGTTGTCCACATATTTACGTAACATCGACACGTGAAAAGCGTTATGAACACGCTTCGTACTTGGCGGTAAAAGCGAGTTTATAGGCCACGGTTCTATTCGATCGAGAATTTTAAATGGATTAATAAATCGAAGGTTTGAGCTTTCTCACCTCACCGATTCTTGCTTTTGAAATAACAACTTCTTGTACCTCCTTCTTCAAATTCATCGACTCGTGTGTAGCTTGAACAACTTTAACTTTATCGATTAAAAGTCGATTATACTCATATATCATCACATGGGTACCTAGAGTTTTCATCTCCATCTCTATTATTTGTAAATTATCTGAAATTAGTCTTTGACAATATCGTATTTTCGTATTTGTATATCGATCATCTACTCAACACGTCCGCTACCACGTTCGCTTTTCCAAGATGGCATGGTCGGAACATGTCTTTGAAATGGGTCTCTCTTGAGTTCTTGAAGCTTTCCCACATTCCTTGCTCCATTCGAATTTTGTATCTCTACGAGTCAATTTGCGTTAATGGAATAGCGATTCGAGAATACCCTTCAACGAATCTCCGATAAAACCAACTAAGCTGAAAGCTACGTATTTCGATTCCGACTTAGGTTGTTCTCAAGCTGTGACTCATATTCAACCTTGGATATGCGTTACAATGACACTGTCGATTCTTATCGCATGCGAATATGGTGTCCCCTACGGAAGTCTCGGCTTCGGTGCATTCCACAAAGGAAGTCACCGGATAAAGGCTCGGTACCAAATTCTATAGTTGAATTTTAACTCCTGAAGTTCAATAGAGCCATTCGATATGAGATTTTAGAAATGAGTTTTGTCTAGGGTTCAAAGTCGATACAAAATTTAATATCGAGGCTTTGGGAGTAAGCCGAAATTCTTGAAATCGTCGGGAAAAATCAATAACAACGGGAATATTATTCAAATCGGCGTGTCTTTATTCAAATCCATAACATGGACTAAGAAAACTTGATATCCGTAATAAACGAATGACTTCATGGCTTGATATGAAAATGTTTGACTCTGATGGTTTGATTGCTTGAATTGAATAACGAGTTTGCTTAGGAATATGAAAACTAACAACCTTACGAAAACAATCAATTTTGGCATGATGAGTAGTTAACCAATCAATCCCTAAAATCACATCAAAAGCAAGTATCTTTAAAGAGATAAGGTCACGGGTAAGGTAATGGTGCCAACTTGAATAAAACAAGATTTATAAGCGATTGGATGTGATGAAAGTTTCTCTAACGGAGTTTCCACGAGATAGGTCAAAGTCTAATTTCTCCGAGTCAAGTTTAAGCGTTGAGCACAAGTAGGAGAGAGATAAATGAATGGGTAAAGACCGGTATCAAGTAAGGTATAAACTTCGCAAGAATTTATAATTAACTAACCCATGCTAACCGTTCGGGTTCTCGCATTTTGACCGAAGTCCACGATAAACGCTCTTCCGAGAATCGTTGACTTTGACTTTTCTAGGACGGTCTTTTGAGTCACCGTCCCCATTGAATCGGGTTTCGCCATTCTGCATAATCTCGAGCAATATGTCCTTCCTTTCCACAATTATAGAATACCTTGAAGCTGTTGTGGGCGGTTTGGTGATATGTCCCTCTTTCCGCATTTATAGCATATGACCGATTGGTCGTTCTCCTCCCTTAGAACCGATTCTTCTTGTGGCGGCGTCTTGCATGGTCGTTGTTGAATCTCCTCTTTTAAAATCTCCTCCCAGACTCGCTTCTTCTATTTTTATGGCCACGATTACCACGGAGTGGTTACCGCCTTTGTCCAGTATTCTTCTTTCTCCATTTGGTTATCGTTATTACGATGGATCGCTATCTTGGTATGATCCTGGTTATGGTCCTCGGTTGAGCGTACTTTCGTTATCTCGCTTCTAACTGTGAGCCTTGTTGACAACATCGAATAGAGAAAAAATTTATGAGAAATGAGATCTTCGGCGTATGCCGGGTTTCAAACCTCTCGAAACATCCGCATCATCGTTCCTCATTCTCCACCAAATGAGATCTGAAACTGGATAACTCGCGAACTTCGCCTCGTCTTTGGGACACCATCATGTTATTACGCTCGGTCTAATAATCTCCACTTCCCGTATATATGAATACTTTCGGGGAAGTACTTGTCATTGAGGCTATTTTCTGAAATGTCTCCGTGACATCTTTGAGTGCGAAATTTGGATGGGGTACGCTTCTGATTCCCACCGATGTCGCTTTCATTCACGGAACATAAAAGTAGCGAATGAAACTTTCCGTTCTCCGTGCATCCCAAGACATCGAATATCTTGGTAATTTGTTTGACCCACGTCTCGCCTTTAATCGGATCCGGCTTTCCCAGATTACGGTGGTCCCGACTCTTTGAAGCGCTTGTTGTGACCACCGTGAATTGCTATCATTTCCTCTGTATTTTGAACACGAGTCTCCTCAAATCGATTTTGCATGAATCGCAAAAAAAGCTTCTAAACATCCCCTCATTCATCATCGCTCGCCGGTGGTGTTGTTCACGGGAGGTACATTGCCCGACTGTTACACGTTCTCCTCGTTGGTAAGTCTGCAGGCGACTCCACGATCTCATTTACTCCAATATTAATATTCTCATTCGACATTCTCAAATCTTGTCATAAAACAAGGTTTAATTAAAGAAATCAATATATCACATAATATCCCTATATCTTAACCAACTAATAAATAAGCTTAGGTAGGACACACTAGCGAAGGATTTACTCGTCTCTCCCTCCTAGTTCTATTCCCGATCTCCGCGGAGATCATATCCCTAAGCTCTGATACCAACTGTGACTCCCCCAAAATAGGTCCATTCTATCCAACCCATTCTGAGTCGCCAAATACATGGTACAGAAATAATTACAACTTTATTAATACACTTGTTGTGCAAAATACGACAACATAAATACTGTGAGTTTAAATAAAAATATTGCCATCTAGACAATATTCACACGCAAATAAATTCCCATCATAATTATTGATACATTATTTTACAAAAATGGTGAGGACTATTAAACAACTCTCTCTAGAACCTTCATTCCATACCCCCACTAAGATTGCATTACATTCTCGCTTCTACGAGAAGAAAAATGGAACAACAAGGAAAAGGGTGAGCTCAACTAGCCCGATAAAGAATATTATGACTAAGATAATATACAACAAATTATCGTTAGTCTTCATTTGGGAAAAATCTAATAGAATACAATAAACAACAAGTTTTAAATCAATATTCGCAATGAAATAATAATTCATTAGAAGAGTTAAGTAGAGAATGCAAACCGCTATCTTCTATGTGTATGAATTTAAAAGTTCATCATCTATCTTTTATCCTGTAACATCAATTAATATAAATACTGAATCAAATATTCATCTTTGCACTACAGGTGCCAAAGATATTCATCGATTAGTCATATTCATCTAAATACTTGTTCATCTTTGCACTACTACGCCAAAGATATTCATCGAGAATCATTCATCTTTGCACTAACGGGCCAAAGATATTCAATAATATCATCATTTAAGGCGAGGATGATGAAAATTATTTTTAAAAAGCGAATCCGGTGAAACAAAATGACAAAGATTAAGGATTAAGGATTAAGTACTTTGTTTTATCCATGTCCAAAATACCTCAAAAAATAATCATAGTGGTGTAAAATTCAAGAATGATCAAAACATGGATACAATTAAAGCTAGTATCCGGAATAGATATTTTGGACGAAAAGGAAAATTTTCATTTTTAGATGAATAGTCTGCCGTATTCGTGAATAATCATCAAGTATCACGTGAATAGTTATCGTATACATGAATATTAACCCGACACTAAAAGTTCCAAATTTGATTAAAATTTAAGATCAATACTTGGCATCATGATATTAGAATAAATAATATCATTAAAAAAAATAATATCCTTTACCTCGAAGATCGGTACTTTAAGCTGAAAACAAGAATATAGGCTATGACTTGAACTTTGCAATCAGTATAGCAATACTCAAAGTATACTCAAAATACTCACAAGAATAATTTCGATAATATAGAGAGAAAACTTGAGTTTACGGTGTGATTTTCAATTCTAACCTAAGCACCCTATTTATAGGAAAATGCTTAGAACACCAAAGTAGAAAATTTAATATAATAATAATATATATATACAAATTTGTCTACGCACCTAGAACCATCTGAATTCAGCAACTTGCATGTGTTTAATGAGGCTAACCAAACACAAAAATGTTTTTGTTAATTAAAACAATTAAAACTTCCAAAAAATAATTATTTCGAAGCTTCAGAACTTAAATAATTCATAATAAATAGCCCTTTTATCAGAAAAATTCAAAACTTGCAACTTTTCATAGGAAATTCTATTATCTACAACTTTGCAGAAGGAAGTTTTTCCAAATTCCAAACAGAAAATGACCGAAATCCACAAACAGAGTGATTTCTGTGCTATAATCAAATTTTGATTCGATAATTGTGTCCACCAACACACAAAATGTGTTAAACATTTAATGCCACAAAAATACTCTTCCTCCCATATACCCAAATATCCCAACTTCATTATAAAAATATCACCGTTAATATATTATTAAAATAATATATTTAAATGAATTATTTTATTCAGAAAAAGATAAAATATTAATTTTCAACAATTGTCACATTAAAAATTTTCTCCATCTATATCCACATAAAATCAATATTTTCCTCATCATATGAATCAATAATTAATTATTCACAAATAATATTACGAGAATCACAATATCGACAACTGGCGGTGATTCCACAGGAAAGAAGGGCTTTCAATAAGGATCTCTCCTTCTTGGCGTATGATTAGGTAACCAAACCTCTCCTTAGGCGAGAACTTTCTAGACATTGCCAATAATGTTATCCAATAATATTATTGAGATAATATGAATTATTGCTCCCGATAATGGAAAATACTATGTATTGACAATTTATTGAAACAACGATAATATAAAATATCGATGCGGCAATTATTGAATCAATAAAATCTTTGAGCGGTAATTACTGTAACCATTATTGAGTAGTGCCTTCTTACGTAAGAATCAATAATTGGTGCAATCTGCAGTGTGATCTTGTGTTTTAACCGCAAAGTATTTTAAAGATATCTTGAATAACAACTGTTTTGTTACTTTTAAACAACTTATATTTGTCGTTTTCTTCATCCAATCGCTTTCCGTTATGAGGCCCACACATGGCTGCGCCGTCGTACAAATATTCCCCGGCAGTATGAATATTCCAAGACCAAACGAATATTCCCCGACAACAATGAATATTTTATAACCACTTGCTTATTTTGAAATATTTGCGTATTTTACCCCTAACTATCCATATTAATCAAATCAACCCTTACTATTTCAAAATAATAAATAGAGAAAATTAAATTTCATTAATAATAAGTTGGGGTCTTACAATTGAGCCCTGTTTACAACATCTGAATATAAAGAAAATTTATGAGATATAAGATATTTAGAATCTCTGGGCTTTAGACCTCTCGAAACATCCTCGTCATTCGTTCCTCATTTTCGACTAAATGAGGTGCAAACCTGGATAACTATGCAAACTTCGCCTCGTACTGGGACACCGTCATGTTGTTTTGTTCCAGTCAGATAAACTCCACCTCCTTCATATGATGAATACTATCAGGAAAGTACTTGTCATTGAATAGTTTCAAACGTTTCCCAAGACATCTTTGAGTCTTATTTGGCCGGAGTACGCTTCACTGAGACTCCACCCGATGAGTCGCCTCACTTAGCGGAACATAAAGGTGGCAAATGGAACCTTCTATTCCTCCTTGCATCCCAAGACATCGAATATCTTGGTAATTTGCTTGACCATCGCGTTTACTTGCGTGATCGGATCCGGCTTTCCCTTAAATTCTGGTGGTCCTGACTTCTTGAGCCGCTTGCATTTGTCGTGACAAGCGGTAGCATCGCTATCATTTCCACCGTATTTTGTGCGAGTCTCCCTAAATACGGTTTTTTGTATGAACTGCAAAAAGCTCTAAACATTTCATCATTCATCATTTGCTTTCAGTAGTGTTGTTTACTGGGAGGAATATTGCCTTAGATTACACGTTCTCCTAGTTTGTAACTAAAGGTTATTCCACAGTCTCATACACTCCATTGTTAACGTTCTCAGCGGCCATTCTTAAATACTACCATAAAACAAGGGTTAATCCCTATATTATGAGTGACCAACAAATAAGCTTAGATAAGACACTTTAGCGAAGGATTTACTCATCTCTCCCTCCTAGTTCTATTCTCGATCTCCTTGGAGAGACCATATCCCTAAGCTTTGATACCAAGCGTGATGCCCCCAAAATAGGTATACAACACCCATTACGAATCGCCAAATACATGGTACGAGAAAGCAAACTACAACTTCAATAATCTGATTGTAAATGCAAAATACGACAACACATCTTGTGAGTTTAAATACAAGTATTGTCTTACAGACAATATCCACACTCAAATAAGTCCTCGTTACAATTATTCAAACACTATTTTACAAAATAGTGAGGCTCGCTAAAACATCTTTCTAGAACCATCACTCTCAGTACCCAGCTAGTTAGCATTATGTTACCACCTCCCGAGAAAAATGGAATAAAAAGGAAAAGGGTGAGTTCAACTAGCCCGATAAAGAATATTATGACTAAGATTGTAAGACCAGAAATTTTTAAATAAAAAGGAATTTCCTTTATTTATTATTTTGAAATAAGTAAGGGTTGATTTGATTAATGTGGATAGTTAAGGGTTAAATACGCAAATATTTCAAAATAAGCAAGTGGTTATAAAATATTCATTATTGTGGGGAATATTAGTTTGGTGCGTGGAATATTAAATCTTTGTCGGGGAATATTCATACGACGGTAGCGATGATGTGTGGGCCCCATAAGAGCGATTATTGGATGAAGAAAGCGACAAATATAAGTTGTTTTTTAAATAAGCGGCGTAGTTATTCTTGTAATTAATCTTTGTTGGAATACCCGGTGGTTAAAACACACTAATCACGCGTTGTTGAGCGAGTTACTTGCGGTATTGCACCAATTATTGATTCTTACGTGAAGGCCTTTACTCGATAATGGTTCTGATAATTCTTTATTCGATATTTTATTGAGTTAATAATTCTTTGTGTTGATATTTTATATTCTTAGTTGTTTTGATAATTGTCATTACAGTATTTTTCATTATCGAAGCAATAATTCATATTATCTGAATAATATTATTAGATAACATTATTGGCAATGTCTAGAAAGTTACATCTAAGGAGAGGTTTGGTCACCTAATTAATTGGCATGCAATATGAAGAAATTCTTATTGAAAGCCCCTCTTTCCAGGAACCGCTGCACGGTTGTGATATTGTGATTCGTAATATTATTTATGATTAATTAATTATTGATTCATATGATGAGAAAAATATTGATTTTATGTGGATATAGATGGAGAAAATTTTTATAGTGACAATTGTTGAAAATTAAAATTTTATCTTTTACGATAAAATAATTCATTTAAATATATTATTTTAATAATATATTAACTTGGTGATATTTTTACAACGAATGTGGGATATATGAAATATCTGAGGAGGAAGAGTATTTTTGTTGCAATAAATGTTTAAAACATGTTAAACATGTCGGTGGACCCCATTTATTGACTGAAATTTGATTATAGCCTGTAAAATCGACCGTTTGTGGATTTCGGTCAATTTCCATTTGGAATTTGGAAAAACTTTCTTCTGAAAAGTTGTAGAGAATTGAATTTCCTATAAAAACTCGCGAGATTCGAATTTTCTGATGAAAGGGCTATTTATTATGAATTATTGAAGTTCTGAAGCTCCGAAATAATTGATTTTTGGAAGTTTTAATTGTTTTATTTAAGAAAAACATTTTTTGCAATCCCACGTGTGATATAAATGTGCTGAATTCAGTTGGTCTAAGGTGGGCTTGAATTTGTTTAATTATATTATTATTTTATTAAATTTTTACGCTTTGGTGTTCTAAAGATTTTCTATAAATAGGGTCTTGGGTTAGAATTGAAAATCACATTTGAAGCTGAAGTTTTCTCTCTCTATATTATCGAGCGTATTCTTTGTGAGTATTTTGAGTATACTTTCGAGTATTGCTAGGCGGTGCAAGTTCCTTCAAAGACTATAGTGCATGATTCTAAATTTAGTAAATCTTGATCTTTTCGAGGTAAAGAATATTATTTTTTCATAATGATATTATTTCTTCAATATCATTATCTTTGAAATGTTGATCTGAAGTTTTTATCAAATTTGGAACTTTTTCATGTGGGGTTACTATTCATGGGTTACTTATTCATGAGTTACTATTCACGAAGTTCTTATTCATGAGTTCTTATTAACGAGTTCTTATTCACGAGTACTATTATTAAAAGCGTGAAGATGTTTTTTGTGGAATTTCTATCTTTTGGTGTCGGAGTTACTTATTCACGTATCTGATACTATTCACGATACGGTACTATTCAATAGAAAAATAAAATTTCTTCTTTTTCGTCAAAACATCTATTACGGATACTAACTACGATTGTATCCATGTTTTGAACATTCTTGAATTTTTACCACTATTATGATTATTTTTGAGGTATTTTGGACGTGGATAAAACCAAGTACGAATCCTTAATCCTTAATCCTTGTCATTTTGTTTCTTTGGATTCGTTTCTTTAAAAAAAAAAAATTTCATCATCCTCGGTCTTAAATGATGATATTATGGAATATCTTTTGGCTTTGTAGTGCAAAAGATGAATGATTTCTTAAAGAATATCTTTGGGCCCGTAGTGCAAAGATGAATGATTCTTGATGAATATCTTTGGCACGTAGTGCAAGAAAGATGAATATTTGATTCGAGATGTATATTGATTGATGTTACTGGGGATAAAAGATAGGCGATGAACTTTAAAATTCATACATAGAAGATAGTAGTTTGCGTTCTCTACTTAACTCTTCTAATGAATTATTATTTCACTGCGAATATTGATTTAAAATTTGTTGTCTATTGTATTCTATTATATTTTTCCTATTGAAGACTAACGATAATTTGTTGTATATTATCTTAATCATAATATTCTTTCTTTGAGCTAGTTGAGCTCACCCTTTTCCTTTTTGTTCCATTTTTCTCGGGGAGGCGAGAATATAAGCGATACGAAGTTAAGGGTATGGAATGAAGGTTTTAGAAAGGATTGTTTAGTAGTCCTCACCATTTTTGTAAAATAATGTATCAATAAATGTGATGAGGATTTATTTGAGTATAGATATTGTCTAGAAGATAATATTTGTATTCAAACTCACGCTTTTCTTGTTGTAATAATAAAGTTGTAGTTGTTTTCATGCCATGTATTGACAACTCGGAATAGGTGATGTATAACTATTTTGGGGGCGTCACAAAGATAATCTACAACAAATTATCGTTAGTCTTCAACAGGGAAAAATCTGATAAAATATAATAGCCAACAAGTTTTAGATCAACAAGCTGCGGTGAAACAATAATCCATTAGAAGAGTCGAGTAGAGAATGAGTTCTCTTATCTTCTAAGATTTAAAAGTCCATCATCAATATTTTATCCATGTAATAACAATCAATATACATCTTTAATCAAATATTTATCTTTGCACTACTACAGCCAAAGATATTCATTTTATATCACCAATTGGTCATATTTCATCTCAACACTGCTCATCTTTGCACTGGGCCAAAGATATTCATCGATTAATCATTTATCTTTGCACTACAAAGTAGAATATATTTAGTAATATCATCATTTAGGGGTGAGGATGATGAAAAATATTTTAAAGAAAAGCGAATTGATGAAGCGGAAGGACAAATAGTAGGGATTCGTATAACGGTTTATCCAAGATCAATAATACTTCATAAATACCAATTTTGAAGCAAAATTCAAAATAAAGATCAAAATATGGATACAATCAAAGATAGTAACCATAATAGACATCTTGGACAAAAAGAAGAAAATTTCATTTTTCTATTGAATAGTGTCGTATTTGTGAATAGTGTAAATAAGCGTGAATAGTGTTGTAAGACCCCAAAATTTTTTTAAATAAAAGGAATTTCCTTTATTTATTATTTTGAAATAGTAAGGGTTGATTTGATTAATGTGGATAGTTAAAGGGTTAAATACATAAATATTTCAAAATAAATAAAGTGGTTATAAAATATTCATTGTTGTCAGAGAATATTAGTTTGGTCGTGGAATATTCAGTCTTTGTCGGGAATATTAAATGCGACGGCCAAGTAATGACCAATGTGGAGCCCCCATAACGGAAAGCGATTGGATGAGGAAAGCGACAAATATAAGTTGGTTAAAAATAACGGCGTAGTTATTCACAATTAAAAGTATTTGGAATACCCGGTGGTTAAAAAATCTGATGTCTGGCGTGGTTGCGGTATGCTTTTACGGTATTACCTGAGTATTGTTGAATTATTGATCCTTACGTGAAGAAGGCACTACTCGATAATTTTCACGATGAATTCTTATTCAATATTTTATTTTATTGATTGATAATTCTTTGCGTTGATATTTTATATTATTGTTGTTGATAATTGTCACTTGCACATTATCTCCATTATCGGATCAATAATTCATATTATTTGAATAATATTATTAGATAGCATTATTGGTGATGTCTAGAAAGTTACTGTCGAGGAGAGGTTTGGTCACCTAATTGCGGCGGCCAAGAAGGAGAAATCCTTATCGGAAAGCCCCTCTTTCTGAGGGAACTACTGGTTATCATAATTGTGATTACGTAATATTATTTGTGAATAATTAATTATTGATTCATATGATAAAGAAATATTTATTTTATGTGGATATAAATGATGGATTTATTTATGTGGTTATAAATGAAGAAATTATTGTTGAGGTGTTTTATCAAGATTTTTTGCAGATGGAGGTATTAAAAAATTAAATCGGGGTTTTGAGATATATTCTTGGGGATTATAATTTTTTAATCCAAATAGTTGGATTAATGGTAATTTTTGGGTATGTTATACATACATAAGTTGAGTATATGTCCACAAATTTTGAACCGTTAAAAATGCACGAATGATTTGTTATGAATTTTAAGAATTGGGTGATTGAAATTAGGTTTATAATTGATTTTGGTGGAAAATTCTAGAATTGAGTGGGCCCCACTTGTGGTTGGTGAAGAAATGTGCTGAATTTTATTTCAAATGTGGTGGGTGACAATAGTAGCGAATGTAAAACCATCAAGTAGGCGGTCGAAGTGCTGCTTGGATGGGCTAACATTTTCCTATAAATGAGAGGCTAAGTTAGAATTGAAAATCACACGTAAAAACAAAGTTTTCTCTCTTTCTCTCTATATATTGTTGGCGTATTTTGTGAGTATTTAGATACTTTGAGAGTTCTTTATTCAAGTACAAGTTTCATTAAAGATCACTCCCAGGCCTTTCCTTCCAAATCTTGATTCTTTGAGGTAAGGGATATTATTTTTTTAAGTAATGATATTATTTCTTGATATCATTATGTTGAAATATTGATCTGAAGTTTTATCAAATTTGGAACTTTTTTCATGTCGGAGTTCTTATTATTCATGATTTACTATTCACGAGTTACTATTCATGAGTTCTTATTCACGATTCTTATTCACGAGTACTATTCACGAAGCGTGAAAATGTTTTTTGTAGAATTTCTATCTTTTGGTGTAGATTCTTATTCACGTATCGGCCACTATTCACGTATCTGACACTATTCATGAAAATAAAATTTCTTCTTTTCGTCAAAATATCTATTCGGATACTAGCTTTGATTGTATCCATGTTTTGATCATTCTTGAATTTTACACCACTATGATTATTTTTGAGGTATTGTTGGACATGGATAAAACAAAGTACTGAATCTTAATCCTTAATCCTTGTCATTTTATTTCTTTGGATTCGTTCTTTAAAAATATTTTCATCATCCTCGGTCTTAAATGATGATATTATTGAATATCTTTGGCTGTAGTGCAAAGATGAATGATTTTCGAAGAATATCTTTGGCCCGTAGTGCAAAGATGAGCGGTGTTTAAATGAATATTGTGATGATGAATATCTTTGGCCTTTAGTGCAAAGATGAGCAGTGTTGAGATGAACATGATTAGATTGATGAATATCTTTGGCTTGTAGTGCAAAGATGAATATTTGATTTGAGATGAATATTGATTGATGTTACTGAGGATAAAATATTGATGATGGGTATTAAATTCATAGATTATAGTAGATTTCATTCTCTACGTAACTCTTCTATGAATTATTATTTCAGCTGCGAATATTGATCCGAAACTTGTTGTCTCATTGTATTCATCGATTTTTTCCTGTTGGAGACTAACGATAATTTGTTGTATATTATCTTAGTCATAATATTTTTCTTTGGGCTAGTTGAGCTCACCCTTTTCCTTGTTGTTCCATTTTTCTTCTCGGGAGGCGAGAATGTAAGCGAGTACTAGTCGGGGTATGGAATGAAGGTTCTAGAGAGAGTTGTTTAGTAGTCCTCACCATTTTTGTAAAATAATGTATCAATAAATGTGATGAGGATTTATTTGAGTATAGATATTGTCAGAAGATAATATTTGTATTTAAACTCACAAGTATATATTGTCGTATTTCACACGACATTTGTATTATGAAGTTGTAGTTTGCTTCTTGTACCATGTATTTGGCGACTCGAGAATGGGTGTTGTGTATACCTATTTTGGGGCGTCACAAGTGTAAATATCGTGAATAGTAACCCGGACACAAAAAGTTTCAAATTTGATAAAAATTCGAGATAAATACTTGAAGATAATGATATTGAATAAATAATATCATATATGAAGAAAATAACATCCCTTACCTCAAAATATCAGTCTTACGATCGGAATATCGGTATAATAAAGAAGAAAACTTGGGTGATGAATAGAAACTCACAAAGTATCTAAATACTGGAAAATACACTCGATAATCTAGAGAGAGAAAGAGAAAACTTGTTTACGGTGTGATTTTCAATTCTAACTTAGCCCTCTATTTATAGGAAAATGTTAGCGAGACTTGACTGTGACTGATGGCTTTACACCTTACTATTTCCACCCACCACATTTGAAATAAATTCAGCACATTTCTTCACCAACAACAAGTGGGGTCCACTCAATTCTAGAATTTTCCACCAAAATCATTTATAAACCTAATTTCTGAATCAGTCACCTATTAAAATTCATAACAAATCATACGTTCATTTTTAACGGTTCAAAATTTGTGGACATATACTCAACTTATATATGTATAACATATCCAAAAATTACAACGATCCAACGATCGAATTAAAAATTATAACTCACACAATATATCTCAAAAAAACTTTGGTTTAATTTTTAATACCTTCATTAAAACAAAAATCTTGATAAAACACTTCAACATTAACTCCTTCATTTTTAACCACAATAAATATATCCAACATTTATATCCAAATAAAATAAATATTTCCTTTATCATATGAATCAATAATTAATTATTCACAAATAATATTACGAGAATCACATTTATAATGACAGTAGTTCCGGGGAAAGAAGGGCTTTCGATAAAATTTCTCCTTATTAGTAGCATGATTAGGTGACCAAACCTCTCTTGACGAGAACTTTCTAGACATTGCCAATAATCTTTATCTAATAATATTATTCAAATAATATGAATTATTGATCCGATAATGGGAAATCTTTGTGCGTTGACAATTATTGAAACAATGATAATATAAAATATTAATATGACAATTATTGAATCAATAAAATAAAATATTGAGCGATAACTCATCGTAACAATTATTGAGTAGTGCCTCTTACGTAAGGATCGATAATTCATCAATATTGTGCATCCACGCGTATTCTCGTATTTTAACCATCGTGTATTCAACGGTGTTAGCAGAACTTATTCTCTAGTTATTTATAAAAACTCGAACTTGTCATTTTCTTCATCCAATAGTTATTACATTATGGGGCCCACAAATGAGCTGCTGGCAAATGCATCGAATATTCCCAAACAACAAGAATATTCCACGACCAAACGAATATTCCTAAACAACAATGATTATTTTATAACCACTCAGTATATTTTGCAAAAATTTGCACATTTCACCCATAATCGAGAGAATTATATCAAATTAATACCTTATTATTCACAAATATAATTAGAGGAAATTGATTTTATTTATAATAAGTTGGGGTCTTCTACGGTTTGTGCATGTTGAGTTCCTTTTGGTGAAGAAATATTTGAGGCTTTTATGATCAAAGTAAAGATCTCCACTTTCTCCCCATCAAGTAATGCCTCAAAATATTTAATCACGAAGATAACAAATTTGCTAACTCTAGATCATGAGTAGGATAAATCTCTCATATTCTTTGAGTTCTTAGTGAGGCATAAAGCTTATGACTTTCCCGTGTTGCATGAGAACACATCCTAACCCTTTGCCCAAAGCATCACCGTAGATGACAAATCCTCCGAACCGGATGGTATTGTCGAGCAGTCTTTGAAATGAGTCTCCTCTTGAGTTCATGAAAACTCTTCTCACATTCCTCGCTTCAACCGAACTTTGTATCTTTTCGAGTCAAATTTGAGTTAGTGGAGTAGCGATTCGAGAAAACCCTTCTACGAATCTCGGATAATAACCGCCTAAGCGAGAAAGCTAAATCTTCGATCACTAATTTAGGTTGCTCCCAACTTTGAATAGCTTCAATCTTTCTTTGGGTCAACGGATATTCCATGACTTGATACCACGTGCCCAACGAATGCTACTTCCTCGAGCGAACTCGCATTTCTTCAACTTGACATAAAGCTTATATTCACGAAGCTTTTGGATTATCGACCTCGAAGTGTTCTTTCATGATCTTCACGGGTTTTGGAATATATGAGGATGTCATCCATAAAGACGACCACAAAGTGATCCAAATATTCCTTGAATACTCGGTTCATCATATCCATGAAGGCGCGGCCGGGAGCATTAGTCAATCCAAAAGGACATGGACTAGGAATTCATAATGCCCGTCAAGGAGTTAAAGCGAAATCTTTGGAATGTCATCGATTCTAATCTTCAATTGGTGATATCTCGAGCGAAGATCAATCTTTGAAAAGAATTTGGTTCCTTGCTGTTGGTCAAACGAGGTCATCAATACGTGGCAATGGGTACCTTATTTTGATGGTGACAAAGAAGCACCCCAAGGAGAAGTACTTAGGGCGAATAAAGCCGATGTCTAACAATTCCTGCGGTTGAGTTTTTAACTCCACGAAGTTCAATAGAGCCGTTCAATATAGGGATTTAGAAATGGATTTTGTCACCTGAGTTCAAAGGTCGATACAAAATTCAATTTCACGCCTTCTGAGGGGTAGGCGGGAAGTTCTTGAGGGAATCGTCGGGGAAATTCATTAACAATAGAAATATTATTCAAAAGCGACATATTTTTGTTTAGATGCGTGACATGAGCTAAGAAAGCTTGACATCCATTTTTTAATAAGCGAATAGCTTTTATGGCTTGAGATGACAAAGTGATTGATTTTAATGGTTTGGTAGCTTGAATTAGCATAATAGGTCGATTAGGAATATGAAAGCTAACAACCTTACGAAAATAATCAAATTTTGCATGATGAGTAGTTAACCAATCAATCCACAGAATTACATCAAATGCAAGTATTTTAATGCAATAAGATCGACAGGTAATGTGTGGGTACCAACATGAACCAAACAAGACTTATAAACCGTGGATGTAATGAAGGTTTTCCCAACCGGAGTTTCACAGATAAGTCAAAGTCTAATTCCTTGAGTCAAATTTAATCGTTGCGCCTAAAGTAGGAGAAATAAAAGAATGGGTAGAACCGATATCAAATAAAGTGTAGACTTCGCTAGAGTTTATGATAAGCTTACCCGTGATGACCTCATTCGGGTTCCTTACTTTCTGGGAGGTCACAACAAACGTTTTCCCTTGCACTACCAGCTTTAACTTTTTTGGGACAGCCTTTGGTGCCTCCATCCTAGCTGAATTTGTCTTCGGTGGATGACAAAATCGGGCTAAGTGACCTTCACTTCCACAATTATAACATGATTTGGACGACATCGCGCAATTTAGACTGATGTGTCCCTCCCCTCCGCATTTGAAGCATATGATAGGTGGCCTTTCTCCTTCCTTAACAACAGTTGTCTTTGGTCTTTGACGTCTTTTCATTTTTTGTTGAATCTCCTTTTCTTAAAATGTCCATTCTTATTGTTTTAGCTCTGATTACCACAGAAATGGTTACCATTTACGCCTGTTGATTCCTCCATGCTTGTTGTCACCACTTCGATGTCGCTTCTCCTTTGGTATTATCATTTTTCTGGCCTGCTTCTTTTGGTTGTGTTGACTCGTTATCGCGCTCCACCAAGTGAGCCCTATTTACAACATCTGAATACAAACACATTTTATGAGAAATAAGATGTTGGCGTATCTTGACTTCAAACCTCTTAAAAACATTCGCCATTCATTCTCTCTTCATTATCCACAAAGTGGGACACAAGCCAGGATAACTCGTAAATTTTGCCTCAGATTGCGACACGGTCATATTGTTTTGCTCCAATTTGACAAACTCCACCTCCTTCATCTGACGAATACTTTCAGAAAAGTATTTGTCGTTGAACAGCTCTTGGAACTTCTCCCAAGACATCTTCAGTACAGAAGGTCGAGTACGTTTTACCGATTCCCACCAGTAATCTGCCTCTTCGCGTAACATAAAGGCGGCAAAGGGAACCTTTTGCTCCATGGAGCATCCCAAGACATCAAATATCTTGGTGATCAGCTTTATCCATGCTTCCGCCATAAGTGATTTTGGCTCTATCTTAAACTCCGGTGGTCCCAGCTCCTTGAATTGTTTAGCGGTGACCGCCCGAGAGTTTCCAGCGTTTCCACCTACATTTTGGACAGAAGCCGCTCTTGCCTGCTGTTGCATGAATTGCATAAAGCCTTTGAACAATCCATCATTCATCATTTGGTCAGTGTTGTTGTTTGCACGAGGATTATCGCCTTCCTGATGCACATTCTCACGATTATTGATATGTGGAGACTCAACGGTCTCTTGTGCTCATTCTTTATTCTCAACATTTTGGATGTCATTTTGAGATCGCCACAAAACAAAGGTTAATTGGCATGTAACATAATATCTCTAAACTCCGACCAACCAATTTAAATACAAAATAAATTTAAGTAGGTCCCTCTTAGCGAAGGAATTCCCGTCTCTCCCCTCCTAGTTCTAGACTCACATCTTAGTCAAACGATCATATCCCTAAGCTTTGATACCTTTGTGGCGCCCCAAAATTAGGTATACATCACCCATCTTGGGTCGTTAGATACATAATACAAAATTCAAATACAACTTACTAATACTGTTACGTGTGTACAATACGACAAAAACATAAGCTTGTGAGTTTGAATACAATTATTGTCTCACTAGAGATTATACAAACTCAAAAGGAGTCCTCATTACAATTATTAACACACTATTTCACAGAATAGTGAGGACTACTAATGCTATCCTCTGAACCGTCACTCCGTTCCCCGACTAGTCCCTGCTATGTTCTCATTTCCTGAAGATAACAACGAAAGAAAGGGTGAGCTCAACTAGCCCAGTAAGAAATATTATGACTAAGATAATGCATTAAATTATCATTAGTCTCCAAAATAATGTTAAAGCCCGATAAGATATAATAGACATCAAGTTTAAGCTGCGGTGAACAAGCAATCCATTAAAAGAGTCAAGTAAAAATAAAATCTACTATCTTTTATGATTAAAAAGGTTTTCATCCTTTGTTATCATTTGAGACTCGACAATAAATATTCCACATCATCGAATCACCCCTGCATTAAGGCCAAGGATATTCTTTAGTATCGCGACCACAATTATCCATGCACTACGGGCCAAGAATATTTGTGTATTTATTAATGGTCATGATCATGCCAATAAGCTGTCCATCGATGCACACACAGGCCAATGAGAACTTTACCACATCATTTGTAACATTACGGTCATGATTACAAGAATAATCCTCAGTCATAATCATACCAAGTCCATCTATGCACTACTTCTGGACCAGATGACTTTCAACAAAATATAAACATGAGGATGATGACAATGATATAAGAATTCAATAAAACAAGTTCAAGAATTATTTTGTGACAACCCCAAAATAGGTCCATTCCATCCAACCCATTCGAGTCGCCAAAATACATGGTACAGAAAACAACTACAACTTTATTACAACAATTGTCTTGCAAAATACAATAACACATATACTGTGAGTTTGGATACAAATATATACCAAATGTGACACATGTCCCAACCGTGGATGACACCTCATGATGACACCTTACATAAAGGTATAGTCAAAAGCTGTTTTAGAAACTAAAATCTTTGGGAAGTGCTCGAGAAACTTTTCGTACATGGGAGGCCATGCTTACAGGTTATGATAGATATCATATGGCCACGAGAATTATCCTTGGTTGACCCAATAAACCCCAAAGAAAAACGAGAAGATTACTATCATATTCTTCCCGATGGTGAGTCTTCTCTTGATTTATCATTATCTCCACTTTGTCTCAAATTGAGAATTATACTTCAAACAAACACCAAGATTATATAGGTAGTGCTCGTAAATATACTCAAGCAAGTGGATGAAACCTGACCACATCTTATGATGACACGAGGTTGTATGTCATTAGACATCTTGTATGATAGTGGTAAAACACCCTTCCAACGTTGGGTTCGCTTTCTCCCTATATGATTCACCAAATATAACTACTAGATGTATACAAACACACTTTGTTTATACTGTTTAGGAGAACTCCATGACTAGAGACCATGATCTATTCCTTGTTACCCCGCTCGACCCGACTACACTTTTATTACACGAAAGGAATTGTGAAGCAAAAGGGTGAGCACAACTAGCTCGATAAAGAATATCATGACTAAAGATAATTAAATTATCAATAGCCTTCATCAATAACAAATCGGAGATTTAGAACATATGGTAGATGATAAAAATTTCAACCATAGTTGCGGTGAACGAACAATCCATTAGAAGAGTCGAATAGGCAATCACGATCTATTATCTTCTCCATATTAAAAGTCCACTGACAATGTTTTATCCTTGTAACATCAATCAATAGTTCATTTCCACAATTATATGAATATCTCATAATCATAATTGTAATTTTAAATTCCTCTTCGTACCCAGGACGAATATAATTTTTATCACATGTCTTTACCTGAAACATCAAAGATCATGGTTATACCAAATCACAGTTCCTGTTTATAATCATACTAATAAATTCATCTTTGCACTACGGGCCAAAAATATTCAACAACAGATCATCTTTGCACTACATGCCAAAGATATTTAACAACAGATCATCTTTGCACTACCGACCAAAGATATTCAAAAATAGGTCATCTTTGCACTACGGGCCAAAGATATTTAACATGATCATCTTTTTACTCTACGGCCAAAGATATTCAAATCTCAAAGAAATACATAATCATTTGAATTTATATAAACCATAATTATAACCATGTTGATCAATTCACCTTTGCACTTAAGCTAAAGATATTCAATTATAAATTCAATGGTCAAGTGATCATACCGATCCAACAATTCAACTTTGCACTCTTGGCCAAAAAGAGAACCCGTAGTCATGATCGTACCAAAAATCTACCCATCTTTTACTCAAGTCAAAGAGAAATATCATCATTAGGGTTATAAAAAATGTTATATATAATAGTAAAATTAATATAATCAAAACATCTAGATTTAATCTCAAAGAGTAATATTCATAAATCAACTATAATTTGGTTAAAAAAGAAACCAATTTTGTAGTGAATAGTACGAAGTGAATAGTAACTTCGTGAATAGTAATTCATGAATAGTAACTTATGAATAGTAATCTCGACACAAAAGGTAGAAATTCCACAATAAAATCCATACCAATATTTCACATTATAATGATATTAAAAGAATAACATTTCTTAAACTTATAAACAATTTATTTTAATTGTTTTACACTTTACTAAATAATGCATTTAATCATCATAAAATACCAAACTTATAAGATTTCATTACCAATAACCAAAACACTCATCAAAATCTGCATATACCATATATATGATTCTCAAGCCATAAAATCATATTTTCAATTTTCTTCCTTCACATAACATATTTAACTCATTTATTCATAACTAGTCCATTTTCATGAAAAATACCAAATCGGTTCCAAAAATATTTCTTTTACGGGATTTAGCAGGAATATAGTCCCATATTGAACATATATTTTTCTTAGAATTTTTAAAATTCATTTACTATTTTCATATGGCCAAAACCATAGAATATTTAGATATTTATCATAAATTGTACTTTTATCCAAAATTTGAAATTTACTGAGTACACTCGATATTATATAGATGTTCTCCCAATAAAAATTTTATCAATTTTGGAGTTAACCATAAAGAGTTATAAAGTGCGTTACTTTTAAAAGCAGTCTTTTCTCATAAAATTCATAACTCTAAATCTATACATCCAAAAATCACCATTTTGGACACAATCAATAAAACTCATCAACATATCATTTCAAATTTTTCCAGAAATTTTCTGAAGGTCAGGAAAGTACGAACTGAAAAACATAATAACCACTTAAAATCTCTTACTATCCCTTACCTCAAAAAAAAAAGACTTTATGGATATCGGATATATATTTGAAGGAAACTTGCAGCGATGAATATCAACACACCAAGTATCTAAATACTCACAAAATACACTCAATAATCTAGAGAGAGGAGAAAGCTTATGTTTAAGGTGTGATTTTCAATTCTAACTTAGCCATCTATTTATAGGAAAATTTTAGCAGACTTGACGCATAACTTTGATGACTTTACACTACTATTCCCACCCACCACATTTGAAATAAAATTCAAACACATTTTTCTTCACCAACCACAAGTGGGGCTGTGGCGCCCCAAAATAGTATACCTGACACCCATTCACGAATCTGAAATGCCAAATACATGGTACAAGATGTAAGACCGAAAATTTTTTAAATAAAAGGAATTTCCTTTATTTATTATTTTGAAATAGTAAGGGTTGATTTGATTAATGTGGATAGTTAAGGGTTAAATCGCAAATATTTCAAAATAAGCAAGTGGTTATAAAATATTCATTTTTGTGGGGAATATTCGTTTGGTCGTGGAATATTAAATCTTTGTGATAGGAGAATATTAAATGCGACCCAGTAGCATGACAACTAGTAACGACGGTATGTGGGCCCCATGCGGAAGCGATTGGATGAAGAAAGCGACAAATATAAGTTGGTTAAAAATAACGGCGTAGTTATTCTGAGTTAAGGCATTGGAATACCCGGTGGTTAAAATCTGATGTCTGGCATTGGTTGCGATAGCACGCGGTATTATTGCGATATTGTTGAATTATTGATCCTTACGTGAAGGCACTACTCAATAATTTTTTACGATGAATTCTTTATTCAATATTTTATTTTATTGATTCGATAATTCTTTGCGTTGATATTTTATATTATTGTTGTTCGATAATTGTCACTTTGCATTATCTCCATTATCGGATCAATAATTCATATTATTTAAATAATATTATTAGATAGCATTATTGGCAATGTCTAGAAAGTTACATCAAGGAGAGGTTTGGTCACCTAATTGCGGCCGATGAGGAGAAATCCTTATCGGAAAGCCCCCTCTTTCTGAGGAGCGGCTGGTTGTCATAATTGTGATTACGTAATATTATTTGTGAATAATTAATTATTGATTCATATGATAAAGAAATATTTATTTTATATGAATATAAATGATGGATTTATTTATGTGGTTATAAATGAAGAAATTATTGTTGAGGTGTTTTATCGGTATTTTTGCAGTTGGAGGTATTAAAAATTAAATCGAGGGTTTTGAGATATATTGCGGGGTTATAATTTTTAATCAAATAGTTGGATTGTAGTAATTTTTGGGTATGTTATACATACATAAGTTGAGTATATGTCCACAAATTTTGAGCAATTAAAAAAATGCGAATGATTTGTTGTGAATTTTAAGAGGTGTCGGATTGAAAATTAGGTTTATAATTGATTTTGGTGGAAAATTCTAGAATTGAGTGGGCCCCACTTGTGGTTGGTGAAGAAATGTGCTGAATTTTATTTCAAATGTGGTGGGTGGCAATAGTAGCGAGTAAAGCCATCGGTGGCAGTCGAAGTCTGCTTGGGCGGGCTAACGTTTTCTATAAATAGAAATTTAAGTTAGAATTGAAAATCACACGCGAAACAAAGTTTTCTCTCTTTCTCTCTCTATATTATTGGCGTATTTTGTGAGTATTTAGATACTTTGAGAGTTCTTTATTTAGTACAAGTTTCATTCGGCATCACTTGAGCCTTTCCTTAGAAATCTTGATTCTTTGAGGTAAGGGATGTTATTTTCTTTCGAGATGATATTATTTCTTGATATCATTATCTTTGAAATATTGGTTGGAACTTTTTATCAAATTTGGAACTTTTTTATGTCGGGAGTTTACTATTCATGAGTTCTTATTCACGAGTTCTTATTCATGAGTTCTTATTCACGAGATTCTTATTCACGAGTCTTATTAAGTAGGCGTGAAAATGTTTTTTTGTGGAATTTCTATCTTTTGGTGTGGAGTTACTTATTCACGTGTATCGGCCTTATTCACGTATCTGACCTTATTCACGATATCGGCCTTATTCATTGAAAAATAAAATTTCTTCTTTTTCGTCCAAAATATCTAATACGGATACTAGCTTTGATTGTATCCATGTTTTGATCATTCTTGAATTTTACACCCTTATGATTATTTTTGAGGTATTGTTGGACATGGATAAAACAAATCTGAATCCTTAATCCTTAATCCTTGTCATTTTGTTTCCTTTGGATTCGTTCTTTAAAAATATTTTCATCATCCTCGGTCTTAAATGATGATATTATTGAATATCTTTGGCTTTGTAGTGCAAGATGAATGATTTCTGAAGAATATCTTTGGCACGTAGTGCAAAGATGAGCAGTGTTTAAATGAACATGACCAGGTGATGAATATCTTTGGCAGTGTAGTGCAAAGATGAGCAGTGTTGAGATGAACATGGCCAAGTGATGAATATCTTTGGCTGTGGTCAAAGATGATTATTTGATTTGAGATGAATATTGATTGATGTTACGGGGATAAAATTTTGATGATGAACTTTTATTAAATTCATAGATTATAGTAGATTTCATTCTCTACGTAACTCTTCATGAATTATTATTTTTCATTGCGAATATTGATCACGAAACTTGTTGTACATTGTATTCTATCGATTTTTCCTGTTGAAGACTAACGATAATTTGTTGTATATTATCTTAGTCGTAATATTCTTTCTTGAGCTAGTTGAGCTCACCCTTTTCCTTTTGTTCCATTCTTCTCGGGAGGCGAGAATATAAGCGAGGAATGCAAGTCGGGGTATGGAATGAAGGTTTTAGAAAGGATTGTTTAGTAGTCCTCACCATTTTTGTAAAATAATGTATCGATAAATGTGATGAGGATTTATTTATGAGTATAAATATTATACAGAAGATAATATTTGTATTTAAACTCAGTTTCTTGTTGTAATAATAAAGTTGTAGTTGTTTACATACCGTGTATTGTGACTTCGGAATGGGTGATGTATACCTATTTTGGGGGCGTCGCGGTTAAGTATCGAGCTTAGGATATGATCTCTGGCGGAGATCGGGGGAATAGAACTAGGAGGAGAGGCGAGTAAATCCTTGTTAGTGTGTCTCTACTAAGCTTATTTGTTAGTTAGTCGATTATATAAGGATATTATGTGATATATTGATTTCCTTAATTAACCCTTGTTTTATGGCAGTATTTGAGAATGTCGTGAGAATATTAATGATGGAGTAAATGAGGCCAAGTGGAGATGCATGTCTTACTGCAGCGAGGAGAGCGTGCAGCAGTGGCAATGTTCCTCTGTGAAACAACACCTTGCGAGATGATGAGCGAGGGATGTTTAGAAGCTTTTTTGAGTTCATGCAAAAATCGAGACGAGGAGACTTCGTGTTCAAAATCTGAGGAGGAAATGATAGCGATTCACGGGTTGTCTGATGAAAGCAGTTCAAAGAGTTGGGACCACGAATTTAAGGGAAAGCGGATCCGATCATGGCGGAAACATGGGTCGAAGCAAATTACAAGATATTCGATGTCTTGGGATGCGGAGAGCGAAGGTTCCATTCGCCACCTTATGTTAGTGGCGAGGCGGACTCTTTGGTGGAGAGTGCGTGAAGCGTACCCATCCGTACTTTTCGGCATGTCTTGGGAGGCGTTTGAGACTATTTAATGACAAATACTTTCACGAAAGTGTTCGTCGTATGAAGGAAGTGGAGTTCATCGATTGGAACAAAACAACATGGCGGTGTCTCGATGCGAGGCAAAGTTTGCGAGTTATCGAGTTTGCACCTCATTTGGTGGAGGATGAGAGCATTATGCGCGGATGTTTCTTAGAGGTTTGAAACCGGCATCGTCGATATCTCATTTCTCATAAACTTTCTCTTTATTCGGATGTTGTAAGCGAGGCTCAATTATTATTAGGCGAGATAACGAAAGTACGGTCGGTGAGGACCATAACCGAGGATCGTGCCGGAGATAGCGGTCAGCAGAATAATGATAACTGCGGAGAAAAGAAAGAACGGACCGAAATGGTAACCACTCTGGTGGTAATCATAGCCGTGAAAACAAGAAGAAGCGAGTCGGGAGGAGATTTTAAAAGAGGAGATTTAACAGCGACTATGTGAAGGCGGCAGTCATGCGTGCAATGGCCCGGTTCTAAGGAGGAGATCGACCACCGGTCATATATGCTACAAATCACGGAAAAGAGGACATATCGGTCAAGCGCCTAGCAGTTCAAGGTATGCTATAGTTGTGGAAAGGAAGGACATATCGCTTTCGAGATTATGCGGTAGCGAGAAACCTAGTTCGATTGGGACGGTGACTCGAAAAAACATCCCAGAAAAGTCAAAGTCAGCGATTAGGGAAGGCGTTTGTTGTATTTGGTCATAATCGAGAACCCAAGCGAGGTTATCACGGGTAAGTATTTATAAATTCTTGCGAAGTTTATACCTTACTTGATCTAGGGGTGCTACCCATTCATTTATCTCTCTGCGTGTGCTCAGCGTTTAAACTTGACTCAGGAGAAATTAGACTTTGATCTATCTGTGGAAACTCAGGTTAGGAGAAACTTTCATCACATCCTTTGTTTATAAATCTTGTTTGATTCAAGTTGGCACCATTACCTTACACATTGACCTTATCTCTTTAAAGATACTTGCTTTTGATGTGATTTTAGGAATTGATTGGTTAACTACTCATCGTACCAAAATTGATTGTTTTTCGTAAGGTTGTTAGTTTCATATATTCTAACTTGACTGTTGTTATGCAATTCAAACAACTAAACCATTAAAATCAATCAACTATCATATCTAATCATAAAGCTATTCGTTTATTGAAAAGCGGATGTCGAAGCTTTCTTAGCCCATGTTATGGATTTGAATAAAGACACGTCGAATTTGAATAATATTTCTGTTGTTATTGACTTTCTGACGTATTTCTGAAGAACTTCCGTCCACCCCGAGCGTGAAGTTGAATTCTTTATTGATCTTGAACTGGTGCAAAGCCCATTTCTAAAACCCATATCGAATGGCTCTATTGAACTTGAGGAGTTAAAGGTCAACTACTGAGGAATTGTTGGACATCGGTTTCATTCGATCTAGTACATCTCCTTGGGGTGCTCTGTTTTATTAAGTAAAAAGAAAAAAAGCGGGAGTATGCGACTTTTATTATTGACTATCGGGAATTGAACCATGTCACCATCGAGAATAGGTATCCTCTACCTCGTATTGATGACTTGTTTGACCCGATTCTGAGGGCCTGATTCTTTTCAAAAATCGATCTTAGATTACGGATATCATCGGTGAAAATTAGAAGCGAGGATATTCAAAAGGCGCCTTGAGAACTTCGGTATGGGCATTATGAATTCTTAGTCATGTCTTTCGGACTAACTAATGCTCCTATGGCTTTCATGGATATGATGAGCCAAAAGTATTCGAGGAATATTTGGATCGATTCGTTGTTGTCTTTATTGATGACATCCTTATATATTCAAAAGTCGTGAAGATCATGAGCACCATTTGAAATTTGGTACTCAAAGGCTTGTGAAAACCAACTATATGCCAAATTGAAGAAATGCGAGTTACGGCTTGAGGAAGTAGCATTTCTTGGGGCATGGTGTCGAAACATGGAGTATCTGTTGATCGGTGAAGATTGAAGCAATCTGAAGTTGAGAACAGCGAAAGTCGGTGGTTGAAATGCGTAGCTTTTGGGCTTAGGTTGGTTATTATCGGAGATTAGTGGAAGGGTTTTCTCGAATCGCTACTCCACGTCTTCGGCTAACTTCGGAAGGATACAAAATTCGTTTGGAGGCGAAGAATCGCGAGAAAAGTTTCCAAGAGCTTAGAGGAGACTTATTTGCGCTGTTCTAATGATACCATCTGGTTCGGATGGATTTGTTATCTCTGATGATGCTTGGGCAAAGGGTTAGGATGTGTTCTCATGCTGCGTGGGAAAGTCATAGCTTTATGCCTCATGACGACTTAAAAAGAGTATGAGAGGAATTATCCTACTCGTGATCTAGAGTTAGCGGCCCGATCGTTTGTGTTAAAGATATGGAGGCACTTATCATATGGGGAGAAAGTGGAGATATATTAGGATCATAAAAGCCTTAAATATTTCTTCACTCGAAAAAAGAACTCAACATCTTGGCGTGACGTTGGCTCGAGCTATTAAAGACTACGACCACACTATATTGATACCATCACGGAAAAGCGAGCGTGGTAGGCGGCGCGTTGAGTAGAGAAGATCGTATCTTGCGGGAGCGAGTGCGATGATGTCAAGTATCGCATAGAGCCGACTTTAATAGAAAAAGTTAAGGTTGCTCGAAGCCAGGCCGGAAAATATCGTATGAAGAAGAAAGTACAAGAAGGAGCTATTAGGAGGCGAGAATTGATGAAGAAGGAATACTTGAGTCCACTCTGAACTTTGTGTTCTAACGACTCGATTTGAAGTACAAGATTATGATGAGGCACACAATACACCATTTGCAATCCATCACGGAAGTACTAAAATGTATCGTGATCTTGACATACATTTTGGTGGAATAATATGAAGAGAGAGATTGCAAAGTTTATCTCGATGTGTTTAACTTACTTGACGTAAAGGCGGAGCATCTAGTACCTAAGGGTCCGTTGCAACCACTTGAGATTCCGGAATGGAAGTAGGAACACATTACCATGGATTTCGTTCACGGGTCTTCCTACGGTTTCTCAAGGCATCAATCTTATTTGGGTTATTGTTGATAGATTAACCAAGTCTGCTCATTTCTTGCCGAAATCTGGAGACTTATTCCTTGAGCGTCTTGCTAGTATATGTCGTAAATGAGATTGTGAGGTTGCGTGGCATGCCTGTATCCATAGTTTAGGATCGTGACCCAAGATTCACTTCAAGATTTTGGGTTAGCTTGCAAAAAGCTATGAGCGCAGATTTGCGATTTAGTTGACATACCATCCCAAGCAGACGGACGATCGAGAGGACTATTCAAACTCTTGAAGATTTATTAAGACTACGTGTCCTGAACTTGAGGCAGTTGGGATAAGTATTTACCATTGGTGGAATTCTCCTACAACAACAGATTATCGAGCAAGTATAGGTGTGGCTCCATTGAAGCATTATATGGGCCGAAAATGTCGATTCTCGATATGTTGGGATGAGGTGGGTGAAGCAACATTGTTGGGGACAGGAGTTGAAATACGTATGACTACCGAAAAGATCCAAATGATTGACAGCGATACAAAGCGGCTCAAGATCGACAAAAGAGTTATCGCGGATCTTCGCCGAAGGGCGTGGAATTTAATGTAGGGGATCGTGTATTGTTGCGAGTTGCTCCGTGGAAGGGAGTTACAAGATTTGGGAAGAGAGGAAAGCTCGATCCACGATTTATTGGTCCATTTCAAATTCTTGACCGAAGTAGGAAATGTAGCCTATAGACTTGCATTACCTCAAGTATGTCTCGTGTTCATAATGTGTTTCACATATCATGCCGTAAATATGTGAAAGACCGAACCACGTTATAGAGTTAGAAGCAGGACGAGATAGCCAGAAGACTTAGCGTGTGAGAGGTACTGTCAAGATTTTGGATAGGAAGGAGCATGTCTACACGCCATGAAAGGTCATACCTGAAGTTAAAGTTTTGTGGAGGAATCATGCTATATAGAGAAATGACACGGGGTGGAAGCGGAAATGAAAGCGAGGTATCCTCATCTTTTGAAACACACAGAATGCGTCGTGTCGATTTCGAGGATGAAATTTCATAAGGAGGGAGGTTGTAAGACCCCAAATTTTTTTAAATAAAAGGAATTTCCTTTATTTATTATTTTGAAATAGTAAGGGTTGATTTGATTAATGGGGATAGTTAAAGGGTTAATACATGAATATTTCAAAATAATGAGTGGTTATAAAATATTCATTTTGTTGGGGAATATTCGTTTGGTGTAAGTAGAATATTCGTCTTGTCGGGGAATATTAAATGCTGCACTAGCATGAGCCATGTGTGAGCCCATGTGAGCGATTGGATGAAAAGCGAATATAAGTTGGTTAAAAATAGCAGGCGTAGTTATTCACGAATTAAAATCATTGGAATACCCGATTGGTTAAAAAACTGATGTCTGGCGTGGTTGCCGCGATGGCACCGGTATTGCAGTATGTTGAATTATTGATCCTTACGTGAAGAAGGCACTACTCGATAATTTTTATAGTAATTCTTATTCGATATTTTATTTTATTGATTCGATAATTCTTTGCGTTGATATTTTATATTATTGTTGTTCGATAATTGTCCTTTACATTATCTCCGTTATCGAGATCGATAATTCATATTATTTAAATAATATTATTAGATAGCATTATTGGCAATGTCTAGAAAGTTACATCGA